>CM052451.1:22172653-22262770 GCA_028533085.1 Varecia variegata
ATGAAAACTATTCATCAAATTGGGTTAATTTATTTGTAAATCTTGAATCCACCTTTACCCCATGTATCAATATCTTATCAAATATACTGCACCTTCAAAGATTTACTCTCCATGTAACACTGAAAATGTTGGAAGATTAAAATTTATTCATCAAAAATAAGAAATTTTCTTTTGTAGCACTATAAATCCATTAAATTTTGCTGAGTTTTATTTAGCAAACTTTATTATTGGGAAACCTGCTACATTTAATTGCTGAATGTTTCCTAGATGAATACTGGTAAAGTAACAATTAAAAAACACATATGGAATTTTGGAAAGAAAATTTACTCAAAGCAGGCACTGAAACTAATTATGATGTCTTACTGGTTCAGTTTATTTAGATTCATTTAACCATATATTGCTTTAGTGTTTAAATGTTGCCTTAATGCTTACTTGTTCATCAAGGTTGACATTAAAGAAAATTGCTTAGTTTAGCAAAGTCGTATGCAAATATATAATGGCTAGTCAAAGGCACAAAACCACCATAAAGAAATTACTTCTGAAGGCACGTTGTGTGCTATACTTACTGAATATTTAAATGAAAAGGCTATGAACTGATAAAGCCTTGACTTAGCAAACCATTATAAACTCTTCTAAAATAAAGGACAGAAAGTTAAATTCTACAGAAAAGAAAAAAAATGCAGTGATACCTCTCCTAAGAGATATGTAAAAATAAATAAAACTTTGTTTTACACAGCTCTGAAGCTTCTAATTCAGTTGCTTGAAACTGATCCCAGAATTGCTATAAAGGTTGACAGCAGTGGTTTCCTTACCGTCTACTACAGATTTTTCTGCTAAAGTGTAATAAGTTTTATTGCTGTTGGTTATGTTGAAAGAAATACACAAAACTTTTGACATTTTAAATTTAGGTTTATAAGAGGTATAGGTCAAAATGTGCCATTTACCCATCTGTGTCCGGGACAACGTAGAGCGGTAGGAACCCCAAGCTGTAGTGTGATTATTCAACTTGAGTTTAGTCCTTTTTCTTCGACCTCAACAACCGCATGACCTTGAGGAAGCCATTTAACTTATCTTCAGTTTCAATTTCCTCTTCTAAAAAATTAAGGAAGAATGACAAGCTTATTTCTAAGACTCCTTTAATTCTGTGGCTGAAAGCCTACATTTTTACAGTTAAAGAGACCCGGATTTAAGTCCTAATTCTGTCACTTACCCTTAGTTATCAATTATATGTAGTTGGCAAGTTATGTAATATTTCTAAGGCTCATGTCTAAATGCAGACAATACTAGTGCCTACCTTATAGGGTAGTTGGCAGGATTAAATGAGATATGGGAAGTAACACCTTGCAAGTCCCTCTGAACTTTTATCATATGTCTCAAAAAGTTATCTTTTACATTATTTACATTTCCTTGGAACCTGGGACTACTACTCGGTTTTCAAGAAGTGCTGTGATTTGATGCAAACTGGAATAAAAAAGACTAAGTGAGTGATGCATTCTAAGAGATATCAAATACTTTAATTTTCTTGATATTTGCAAGGAATGGTTTACAATATCTTATGCATCCATCAAATGATGTATGCAATGGTATCAAGTAGTATTAAACCATTTCTTCTGCAGAAAACAACTACTATAAGATCTTTTTAGGGCTTCTGTTTAAGACAGTGTTTGAAACCACAAGTTCCTATTCTTTTTTTCTAATATTTAAACTATACCACCGTCAGAGCTAGAGTGATACTTTTATCCAAACATTACTGATTCAATTCAGTTTCATGTTATAAAAAATAATGGCAGCTAACTCCAAGGGGGGAGGGAAGAGGTGGAGTGGGGGTGTGTGTGTATGTATCTGTGCACACTTAAGCACACATACTTCTAGGGTGGCTAACAGCTGGAATTTCCACAACCTGTATACGGAGCCGTTAGCTTCATGCAAAATGAGAAGTGTGGATATTTAAATCAGTCTTAAAAGCCCTTTCACCTTACATAGGCAAAATGCTTTTTTCATTTTCAACTAATGCTTGGGCCGCATGAAGACACATGGCTGGCATTTATTTTCTTATGTAAATATATTCCTTATTCTGAACTCTTCCCTTGAATTTCAAGTTTTATATATTTAGGTCAACTGAACATAACCCCAAATTTTCAAAGTCAGCTTTGTTTTTTTACCAGTCTAGGTTTTCAACCATTATTCAATTTGTGTATTTGTTGCTGGGTAGTTTCCTAAATTCACTACCTTCCAAAAATCAGAATATTTTCTGTTATTTGTGATGAAATTAGACTTTAGAAAAAGAAACAATTATCTAAATTATTGCTATAGAAAAGATAAATATTTTTTTCCTGAAATCTTAGTCTCAATTAAATCATAATCTTTAAAGTTTAATACTTGGAATGACTGAATTCAATTAAAAATTAGTTCCTCCATTGACATAAATTTGCCTTTTTAAGTCTTTTAGGAGCATATTAGGCAAAGACTAAATGCTATCCCCATGAGTAAAACATTTTAGTGCTTCGTGTCAGTAAGTAGGTGCATAAAGATTCATTTTTCCTTTTGGCTGTGAACATGGTGCAGCAACGGCTTGAGAGTTCAGAATCTGGAAATCAACTTCCCCCTGTTGGATTCTGGATCCACCACTTACGATATCTTGGGTAAGTTCTAAACTGCCCACATCTCGGTTTCCCCACCTGTCAAATGAAGATAATGGCAGCCCTCATGGGGTTGTGACGGGGGCGAATAGAGTGGTCCGATTAAACAACTAGGACAGTGGCTGGCCCGTAACATGCACCCATCACTGCTGTCGTTGCTCTACTATTATTAAAATACCCTCTCTGAGTCGGAAAGATAAGAAGAGTGAGGAAAAGGGACTCTTCTTTCATGGTGAGCCTACGACAGAACCCAGTGTGTGCAGTGACACTACTATTTCTTTGGGGAATTTCTGTCTCCCTTCGCAGCAGCAATGACTGCGTCTTTTCCCCATGTGCCCGGCATGTGCCCCTGCTCTTGGGTCGTTCCCGTGTCCGCAGAGTGGGCGCAGGAGCTCCCCTCCTGGCATCAGCGCTGCCGAAGTAAAAACAAGTCTGGACTTGGGCCAGGAGAGACTTCACTGGAAAAGAGGAAGGACACAGGGAGAATGGTCTGACCTCAGGGCCTGTGGTGATCTCAAAATCAAACACAAAAAGTGTTTTCTTGCGTGGGAGGGGAAGCAGTGCTAGCAGGAGCTTTGGGGAGAAACTGGTCCGGTGCTCAGGGGCAGCTGAGCAGGAAGGGTCCGCACTCTGGTCAGCCAGTCTCACAGTGAGCTGCCAGGGGAGATGCTCTGCCCCCCAGAGCTTGCTTCAACTTGCGGACCAGCCTGATTCAGTGTCCTGTGGCGGGGACAGGAGGCGGACGGAAGTCAGTAGTGGGCAAGGTCACCCTGCTGTGAACGGCGGGTCAGGCACATCAGCCCCGGTCACCCGCACAGGAGCCTGCAAGTGTCGGGGGAATGAGAACACATCGCTGACTGTAGGTAGCAGGAGATGCTCAGCTGGTCCTCTGAGGACCCTCCTCCTGCTGCATTCTAAAAAGGGAGGAGGGGTGGGAGGAAGGAAGGAAGTCAGTCAGTCAGTCAGTCCATCTCTGGGTCACTGGGACAGCTCCATCTCAGGAACTGTCATTGTGATAACAGGTACCTGCAGGAAACATTTTCCTTTCACCCTTTGAGGTGGACTCAGTAAACTTTTTCTGTGAAGGTCAAGGTGGTAAATATTTGGGGCTTTGCCCACCCTCTGATTGCTGCGCGGCTTCTCAGCTCCGGGGTTGGCGCACCAAAGTGGGCATAGACAGGTGCTGCTGTGTTGTAAGTAAGCTCTGCTTACCAACACTGGAACTTGAATTTCACGTATCTTCATGTGTCACATCGTATCCTTCTTCTGATACTCCTTCAACCATTTGAAAACGTACAAACTGCTGTCAGGGCTTGTGCAGACAGGCAGGGGGACCTGCCCCGCTGTCAGTAGTCTGTCGACCCCTGTTCTAGTCTAGAGGTTCCTCGTGTGCGGAACATGCCCCTCAGCGCCAGCCCCCTGCCCCGGTTAATGCTGTCTGGGATACTCGTATGACATGCCAAGCATCTGCAAGGCACCCTGATGCATAAAATTCTGTGATCGTCACAGAAGTCCAGAGAGGTAAAAAAAAAAAAAAAAAATCAGCTCCATTTTATATTGAGGAGACTGAAGCTATTAGATATTAAGATATTAATAAAAAATGTACCCCTCACAGTACACTTTTTTGGAACCATAACTTGGGGTCTTCCCAAGGCCCCACACTGTCTCCATTTCCTGTGCAAAGCTTGACTCACTCATCTGGCCTCACTGGAAACTGCACAAAGTCTCTTCCAGGGCCCTCCCGGTACAAAAAGTTACCTTAAATCTCCAGCAGTTACGTACCTGGCATCATGGAGTAGCAAATGCTGCCTGTATTTCCCAGCGCTTCTGATTTGTCACTAAGTGAATGCTTTCGGGTGAACTGATAGGACTAATTCTTTAACTTTGAAATTAATAAGACGAATAACAGGACATTTGCTTTATTACACACAGAGAAAATAAAGTATTTGAGATAAAAAAATGTTCCTTAAAAGAGTTAGGATGAATATTATTTTTGTTCTTTTTTTCCCCAAAAGTTTGTACAGAGTCACTGAGAAGTTTTATGTACTTACCGTTGGCTTTTGCATTCATTGAAGTTTTGTCCTGTCTGGCGAGAACATAAACTTTGCAAAGCCATTTGGACCGTTCTTTGAAGGGGGGAAAGCGTCCTCAACTTCCACTGTTTAGTCAGCATTAAAATGTCAGTAAAAACAAAGGTTTTGTTGTTACCCAGGGATGCCACACTGATCCACAGGCAGATAGGAAACCCTCCTCCTCCCCCAACATGCACAGTGAATTGCCTCTGGGAGGTGTGAGCCGCAGGGAGTCTTACTGTCAGAGTCAGGTGATCTCACGCTCTGATAAGTTTGAGCCAGCACCGTTCCAATTCCATTTGTGCAGGAATCTGTGGGGCTCCTCTGAGCAACTGGGCCACTGGGTCCCTGACTCCATCACAGTCCTTTGATGACTATCAGCAAACTTTAGCAGCTCAATGATTAAAATCTGCAATTCCACAGTGCCTAGGATGTAGGTTCCTGAAAAGCTCATTCCTGCAGTTATTGGGGACAGAGAGGGTTATAGAATGGCAATTTTTTTTTTTTTTGGTTTTGCCCTGTTTAAGAGGATTTCATTTACTTTGCAGCCTTGTATGTTACTGTTTGTAGCTTTTAATACAATTTAGTAGAAAGATCTGGGATCACTGGCAAAAGCTGACACAAAGGAATGTTTCTGTTCTGATTTGATGAAGTAGAACGCTCATGATTGGAAATTTGCTTAAAATTCTTCATGTTATTTTGAATGTATATCATTAAATCATCTAGCCAAGGGTGTTCAAAAGTCAAATCTTGTCTTTACTTGCAAAATACTTCATAGTTTAATGATAAGAACATTTGTTATAAGATGTGGCTGAAGATTTAATCTTTCTTTCAGCCATTTAAGTTTTGCATTTAAGAACAATAGTTTTCCCTCTCTTAATGAGAAGAAAATCCATATTAATCATATTTTCATTTCCAAAACCAGTTTCCTGCCAGACTGAGGCTAGTTTTGATTTATGAAATGAAAGCACTGGCCTCTGTGGCAGAGAATTTGGGACAACGTGGGTGGTGCCCAGTGTGGGAGTCAGGCTGGATTTCAAGGCAAGATCTGGCCGCTGATCCGCCTGCCCTGCACACCACTCTGTCACTGTTGTCATCTGGCTCCAGTACTAATTGCTCAAAGGGGAATGTTGGGCAAGTTGTTTAAACCATCAGTGCCTTTGCATCTCCTCTGTAACATGGGACAACGGTGCATTTGACTCACTGAATGAGTGCGAAGGCCTCCGCTCGGAGCCTGTACATAGCAAACTCTGCAGGAGCATTAAGGGTTAGGATTAGGTTTATCACCACATAAACTTTCAGTTGTGCTTCTAGAGTAGCATAAGTACAGTCCACTTAATTCTCAATATAAAATTTACCTTTTATAGAGTTGGTATTTAGAAAAATATATTATTTCAACAAATATTTATGGACGACGATATCGCTCTCTGATCAGGTGTCAATGAATCAGAAACCTGTCACTAACCTGCAGTTGTGCCTATTTTCCCATCTTTCAAATGTCCTCTTACTTTCTCTATGAAATAGTGGTATTGATGTCTCACATATATGTTAATTATTCTTCATTAAGGGAGATGTACACACATTCTCTCTTTTCCCCTTTTCAAATGGGGAACCTTCAGGCTATCAACTATTAAGTGACTGAGCATAATTATTTATACAAGTTTTTCTGATTTAGACCTTTTGCAGGCTCATGTAGTCACGTGGCCAGAGACCTCTCCTTAGGACCCGGCTAAGGGCTTGGGAAGCTTTGTGATGTTTCTTCTCTTTCACCACAGGGCACTTGTCTGCACATGGCTTTGAACTTCTGCTAAACCATTCTCCTTCCATAGAGCCCTCTTGACTTTGAGCTCTTTGAGGCAATACACTGACATCTGCTAAATGCTTTCGTCTACACTTGTACAATAGATTAAAAATATAGGTCACGAAACATGGGCCACCCTTCTACTCTATCCTCTCCACTTAAACAAGGAGCTGGAGTGGAAACAGCTTATTTTGCTATTGTTGAGCATAATTATTTTCCAGAGACTTTATAAGATTCCATTGTACCTTGCACTAACCTTGATGTTATTCTCCCTCAACAGACATGGAATCTAAGGTTATAGATCTCATATCACTGGTGTAAAATTATATATCTCACCCTCCACAGTAGCAAATTGCAAAGCCAGATTCCTGACTCATTGCTCTATTTTTCTCTGTTTCTTCCAATTTATTTATTACCTGCTAAGGAAAAAAAATATGACAGAAATCTGGGAATACGGTGCAGATTGAGGATGGAAAGCTGTCACTGAATTCTGCTTTCTCAGTAATTTGCTGTCAAATGATGCACAACACACTGGAAACCAGTATCAACGGTGTCTCCTTTGCTGGGTTAGACAGTGAAATGGGAGGTGGCAGTGTGTGCTGGGAGGAGTCAGGGAGGCCACGGAGCTTTGCTATAACTTGCATCTGACATGCAGTCGTTTTTAGTTTCAGAGGCAAAAATATAAAAACCGAGATTCTCCGACAAAGAGGACAGGGTCGTCACTCTGAACTGTGCTCGGTGCGTAGTTCCTTCTGTCTGTGAGACTGCCAGGTTGATGGGAACAGGTATTCCTGGCAGTGGCTCTATGACAAAGTAAAGGACGTCAACTGCCTTGGAAGGTGACGAGGGGAACAGGGCAAGGACATCGCAGGCTCACAGTGAGGGACGCGGCATTACCCGTGATTTCATGGAGGCTGCTGAGGAGGAACCAGCTGGTGTTTTGTAATTCAACAGTTTTCAGCAAAAATGTGAGGGACACCGGGAGGCAGAGCTGCAGACTAGCACCACCGGCCCTTGCAAGCTCCGCTCACAACTCACAGGGCGGAAGAGTTCAGGGGCCTGCGCTGTGCGGCACCCGCAGAAGGCTGACACCAGGAAGGAGAGAGAAGTTCATGTTCACAAAAACGAGCAACCCTGGAAGTGACAGGAGGTCAGAGATCAACTGGGCCACCTCCCCGCCCCCCGCATTAACAGCCTTCACGCACGGCCTAGCATAGGCTAGGCTAGGTTAATAAGCAATATTAGTTATTATTACCATTACTGTTATTCAGATGTAGGTTTGTAAATTATGAAAATGCCCGAGGAGGAGGCCGTGATGGAAACAGGCACAGGTGGTTGTGGAAGCACAAAGACAACACTGTAGGATGCCGAAACGGAGAGTGGAGCTTTCCAGAAGGAAGGTGGAAAAGACCTTCTAGACACAGAGCAGCATGCGAGGAAGATGGTGAGGAGAGCACAGCTACCGAGGGATGAAGACAGAGGGTGGGGAGAGGCCGGCGGGAGCTTGTCAAAGGCTCTGCTTGGTGCACTGGGAACTTGCACTGAATTACGCAGGTGAGGAAGGACCACTGTAGGATGCCACGTGGGTGGCAGCAACATCCTACGGGTTGAGACAGACCCTGGCGAACCATCTGGCTTCCCTCGGGTGAGCGAGTTAGGGTCAAACACAAGAACTGAGGTCTGTCTGTCCTTACTTCCATGATGGTTACCACAGTCAGGCAGGACTGGACATTGAGTACAATGTTGTCACCTTCCTTCTTATTAATTACACGTTTGAAAGGGATCATAGCACCTTCAAAAACTAACAATGAGATGTCATAAGTGATTTTACATCTGTAGTAGATGGTATACATTTGCAACAAATTTATTCACTTCATCACAACAGGAAAATAAAAAGACATACCATTTCTAAGATTTTGAGAAGAGAATAAAATATGAACTTTTCATAAGGGTTTTTAGGAAAATTTTAATTCTAATTGGATGTTAATTTCTCTCTGTATGTATATATACATATATTTTACATATACACGTTCTACTTTCTCAATTTATATATGTATATACCCATAAATATGTAAGTATATATTTGAATATATGTATACTATATATATATTTGAAGCATTTTTAAAAGACTAGTATATAAGCATTTTTGTTTATATGTCTATGAGATTCCTATAAATATTTAATTCATAAAGCTGATTTATAAACAGAAGCACACTTTCTCCCTTTAAAGTGCAGATAATCTTGAAAGTATTTGGTGCATTTTATTATTCAAAGAGTTAAAAACTATCTTAGCTCTCATGTTATAGGTTAAACAATTATTGCAGACCTTTTTAATGAAAATTTTAGTATATTAACTTTATCAATTCTAGACGTTAGAAACTTTCTTATTAAAGAAAGAAATGTGAAGCAAAGTCTTCTGAAGACATGGAGCTACATACGTCCATTACATGGAAACGACTGTCTGGAAACCACGAAACTATTCTAGCTGCTTCTGTCTCCCATCAATTTTGTGTGGGTGTGACTTATCACTGCTGAGACAGGGACAGGCTTTCCTTCCTTCTAATACTTACTTCACGCCAACAATATAAAAGACACTAGTCGATTAATGTTATATCTAAAAAGATAACATTTGAAATGATCTCCTTGCATGGAGAATAAGCATTTGTGGAAGACATGTGATATGGGGGGAGAAGGCAGGACTAGGAAGGAAAAATCAGGGATTTTTAATACTACAGTTTTGCTACCAATTTAGCTGTGTGAACTTGGGCAAATCGCTTCGGTTTTCTTCACCTATCATAGGAAGATGATAGTAATGATGCCAGAGAGTCATGATAACAACTAAGTGAAACAAAATGTCACACTGCGTGGGAAACTGAGAAATGAATCTTACAAATGTAGCATCTTAATGTCCCGCGTTAATTTAGTGTTTTTGTGTAAACTACATGTTAACTGTCAAGATCTTCCATTTGGCCATGTTCTGAATCATAAGGTTTTTGCTAAACTAGATATAAATGATTCGATATCTTCATTATTACAAATTTCTCAAAATTTTCCATTTTTATTTTTATCTTTAAGAATATTTTCCTTGATCAGTAGGATCTAGCGACTGAATTGCACTTAATTTCTCATTGTAACTAAGTGATTTACCTCTTGTAGCATCAATTATAGGATCTGTAACAAGGCAGATGGGCCAAAGTAGTCTGGATGTTTTAGCCTTCACGCAAGCTTCTCAGTAGTTATACTGGATATTGCAAAAAGAGGTTACAGTAACAGGAAGGATTTTGCATGAAATCGTTTGCTTTCAAAGGTCAACTCTTTTATTGCCTTTGGGTGAACAGGGGTCCTGATACCTTCTGCCGAATAAGGGGTGCATGCCACAGACTGCGTCCAGCCAGCACCCCAACCATTCTATTGCTATCCATATGGGACCCAGTTTCTCCTCCATCATTCCTTCCAAATAGTCCCTAAGGTCAGCCTCTGGAAGACTTTTGCTGAAAGTTTGCAAGTTGCAGATTGTAATTAAAGCACGGGGGAGGAAACAACGTTAAACATTCTTCTTGCTTTGATGTATTAGGCATTTCTCATAGCAGGACATATTTTTACTATTTATAAGCCATATTTCTCAACTTATTCTATTTCTCTCTCTCTTGTCCCTGCCCCCTGTATGTGCACAAACTGCAAATTTAAATGATCTTTTTGGGTGAAGCAGGTAGATTTTTCAACCTTCTTCTTAATCTGAGTTCTAGATCTACTCTTGCATGGCATTACCTTGCTAAACAAAAGGCTACCCACTCCATATCTTTACCCTAACAATTTAGAAAACTAGGAAAAGATCAGATTGCTGTTAACACCTGTTTTGCTTGTTTGCTTGTTTTAATGATACCCAGGGTAAAAATCCTTCAGCAAGATAATGTTTTTTTTTCATTATACTTAGAGGAACAGAAAGAGAAATTCTGCCTTCTGGCAGATATCTCTGTTGTGAAGAATTCTTTTAGCTGGGGCTCTAAGCCCTGGTAAAAGGCACCAACGTTGTCCAAGGCTGCCATGCACAGATAAGAATGTCCACATTACTTTCAAAAGCTACAGACACTGAGTCAGAAAGTCAACAGTCAGAGATTTTAGAGATGCCCTTCCTAACGGGAGTGAGGGAGCTGGGAGACTTCCACGCTGGGGGAAGGGACCCAGGCTGGAGTGGGCACAGGGTGGGGAAAGGGCCCTGTCTGCTGGGGGCCCATCCTGGGACCAAAGGACCTGTGCCCCCGGACATGCCTGGCTTATTCTCCGTCCCCAAGGTACTGTAGTCTCTTCCTTGAAATACACAACCTTCAAAATATACTCCCTTAAAATAGAAAAAAAAAAAGTTAATTTAACTTACCTTAACTTCGTCCACCACCACCAGTGACTTGTAAATACAGAATAATGGACATTTTAAACTAATCCATTAGCCTTTCTGACTCCTCTCTGATGAGTCTGAACTTTGTTTATACATCACAGAATTCCCTGTCGTTTGCAATTTAACAAAACACCAACAGGTAGATTACTGATCATTAGAGTGGACCGAGGTCAGCTTAAAAAATAATCATTACACTTTTAATTTATAAAGGGAGTGAATCAATTAAATGGGCATTTGAATAGAAAACTCTCAGTTGACCTCCCCCTAAGTAGCTGCCATGCATTCAGCAAGTTCTGGCCGGCTGGGTGGGGTTTAGGCAGTTTGGAAAATGTTTCCGTTGGAAGTCAGCGTTGCCTGGTGCTGTTCTACTTTCAGTGTAGCACTTCTCCATCCCTGTCCTCTGGGTACAGAGCTACCATGGTTCTATACCCGGAAAGGCCAATTGCTCAGTTCCTTTTTTTGCAAAGAATCATTTGTATTTTGATTTGAACTGAGAGCATTAAAATAAAGTTGTTAGTATCAAAATGGCACTTCCCCAATTACTTGCAGTCAAGATTCCAGATAAAATAACCATTTCAAATATATCTGATGATTTTTTTTTCTTTGCACTTGTATAGAAATACCATTCGACCTTTGCTCAGAGTTATTGAAGTTATAAGCTAAGATATATTATTTTTATTAGACCAAACTTTACCTTTATAGGAATGTAAACTGCACTGATGCTTTTAAAATTCTCAATGAATTTGCGAAAGCTTATCTGGATATTTTCTCTTAGGAATATGAAAATGTAATATGAAATAAAACCTTTAATATAGGGCAATAAGATAGGTGGTATGAAAAGTCCAAACAATGGTGAATTATCTTTAGAAATAGAATGTATCTGATGTCTCCATATGATGGGTCCTCTTTTTCCATGATACAGAACAGAGAAATTAAGGTCCAAAAGTACAAAAAAAAAAAAAAAAAAATTATAGAACAAAAAGAAGAAAGTAGAATAAAAAATGCAAGCCTGTCTTTCAGTGGGGCTGTGTGTAACCTCAGAATCCCATTGGCATCACAATTAGCCAAGGGTGTTGAGAACTATAGGTTAGACTTAAACTTAATGGTTACAAAATTTGGACTTAATGTAAACACAGTAGCGACTTCTTGATCCATTTAATTAGCCTTAACTATGAGCCGTATGTTAAACATATTCCCTATGGTAACAAATTTACCAAAGACATCCTAGATTTCATTCTGACCTCCACCTGACTAACCTAGTCTGTAGCAAAAAAGGAGGGGTATGAGCAGCCCATGAATCAATTTTTTTAAAAAAATCTAGAAATAATACCAGTACTACAAAATGAAACTGCTATGACCCAAAGGAAACATTTCTTTTAGGCCAAGTGGAAAAAGAAGTGCTAACCACGTGAGTCGTTTCACCCACACTGGTCCATAGACGGAACATTCTCAGCACCAGCATTTTTTGAGCACTCACGTCTTTCGAATGCATTTATTTTTCTAGAAATGCTACTTTTTCCCCCTCATGTCTTCCCTCTTTAATAGATAAAGATATTGTAGAACTGAACTTGCTTCAATGTATTCAGTTTATTTGTAATCGAGTTAGAATGTCACATTAATTCCTGATTTGAGAGCCTTTTTTCAATCACTTTAAAAATGTTTAAGCATCTGATGTTTTTCTGTGAGGAAAATACTTCAACATATGAGCTCCTACTACATTTTATGCTTCGGACAGCTACTAATCATATTAGCCAATGGTGATATTAGAAACAGTGTAGCCATTTACAAAATAACTCATTCTCCAACGTTAGACATTTTGTAACAAACGGGAGGCTTTGTTTAAGCCACCTTTGCATTAATCGAGTGATTGGTATGTTCTGTGTGATCTCACACTGTGGCAGGTCTGACTGTTGGGAATGCCCTAAACCTCAGCCATCCAATTAAGTAAGTGCAGAAGAGCCATAGCTGGCATCAGTTACTGTTTTCTTCCCCTCATTTGCAATTAACTGCAGAGCCCATACCACTAAGAAAGCTGTTGGAAAAACATGCTTTTCTACCTTATAATAAAAATGGTAATTTTACTGTCTGAAAATGTTGCTAAACTTGAAATTCATCTAGAGTAGCTCCTTTTTCACTAGCTTGTGAATTTAGCAAATAACAAGGTAGATTAATCTCAGAAGAGGAAAGAGAAACTAGTTCTGTCATGGTAGTAGACAGAAATATTGACCCAGAGAAAATCATTCTCTCTCTGAGGCCTCTGATATTTGCCTACATATGAACATCATGGCCTCATGGAGTAGAGCATCCGGATGATAAATACAGTAAATTCTTTAGAAGCATCAAGTGTTGCCTTGCACCAAAGGGGGAATAAAAACTCTGTTTCATTAGTAATTTAAGGAAAACTACAACATGATTAAATATGAAAAAATAATTGTCTTAATCAGGTGATTATCTTGAGTCATTATGATGATATGCCTTAATGTCTTTTTTTACCTATGCCTACCTGTCAGTATCTGCTATGAAATGTTGCTTCAATGCTTAGGAAATGTTCTATACTGGTGTTATTTTTGTTTACTGTAAATCTTTAAATATATAAATTGAGAAATTTTAATGTCCTAATTTGTAAGCAAATTAGCACCATGCTCTTATTTTGGGTAGCATACCAAATTTTACACTGTTTTCATTACTTTCTTTCCGCCTCTTGGTAGGATTGGTACTGTCCAAACTGAGCTTTGAATTATGATACATCCTTAGCATCAGCTGTAATTTCTCCTTTTTCATTCCTGTTGGTTTGGGGGTTGGGGTGGAGCTTGGGCTATGTGATTAGGCCTTGTGTTTTTGCTCATTGGTGTTTATTTAAGTTAAGCTCCTTACCCTCCCTCAAAGACTGGGAACTAGGAGTCTTATCTTTCTTGAGGATACATTTCAAAGAAATGGCTTCCAGGTCATTGAAAAAGACATTCCTGATTTGCATCTTAAAGCACGAATGCTCTTAGGGAGGTCAGGGGCTTGCAGTTAGGAAGAAGCTTGTCTAAGGCTTCATCAAGTTGAGGGGAACTTTAAGATCCTCTTACTGGATTCCATTGATGTTCAGAATTTCTAGACCATGGTGATGATAAAATTTAAATCAGTTTTTTTTTAAATACGTATGATACATCCTGAATTACATGTTAAGTTAGGTATTATAAAATAGAGTTCATAATACATTTCACTCATACACATTGTCAACAGCACGGACTGAATTGCGGTTATCTGTTTTTAATTGGAGGGTCATAAAATGAGAATTGTCTGCTATCTAAAATTTAATTTTAATCAATTTCTGAAGAAGGTTAGAGTTTGGTGGAGTCATAAAACTTGTGAAATAGGATAAACATGTAGTGGCATGATACTTCTAACTCTCTTCCTTTCTAGAACTGCTCCTGTGTGTCTGTAGGAGGAGCCTCAGGATTATCCTGAAGGGCAAAGAGGATATTGTGCACAGAAGCACTTCGTACACTGTGCGTACTGTGTGGATGATGGGTACCGCGGTGTTTCCTTCCTTCAGCCAAAGTTTGCTTGAGCTTTTTAGAGTTTTTGGAGGATATGAGCTTCATAAACTTACTTTTGTCTAAAATAGTAATTTTTCTCCCCCTAATTTATGTCTTTGGATTTATGGATTACCTGCTCCCTGGAGACCTCTGGAATTTGGGGATACAGCTTATTCTTCAATATCTTTTAAACATAACGTGTCCCAGACTTTTTGATTAGGTTACAAGACTGGAAATAATTTTGACACTGTGCAAGATGGTCATGTCACACATTGGAACCATGTTGGAGGAAACAGCTACGTGAAACCAATGAGTTTCTCAGCTGCTGGAGGTATTTGGCAAGTTGTTAGCACTAAGGAGATGAAAAGACAATGTTTGTAAGGAATGTCGTATAAATCTATTACTTTCTGTGTAAACTCTTTACCTTTCCATTTATTGAGATATTGGGATTTTTCATTTTTTGAAGTCTTTGTTCACAATGCGCCAGCAGTCCTGAGCACATGCATTGCTGCACCCAGCTTCAGTCTGGCTCCCAGAGACACTCAATAAGTACTTTTTAAATGAATGCATAAAGACAATCATGGCATCACTCTAAGTGTATGTTTCAAAAAGGGTAGATATTTTATTTTTTTTCCAAATTTTAGAAGAAGATGAATTAAAAAAATTCGTAAGACTCAACTCCCAGAATTGGATGTTAGGAGGCGAGTGAAAGACCAGGGTTAGAGCGCTGACTCCTGCACAAGCTTGGCCAGGAGGCCACTGGCTCTAGCGTCTGTTTCTGAAACCTGCTCGTGAAGTTTAATTAGTGGCAGAGCCAGCTGTAACACACAAGCCCATCACCAAGAGATATCAAAAAATCAAAAAATGTAATGTAAGGCATCAGAAAGGTAAAATTATAATACTAAATGGGTTTGTGACACAATGTAAAGGGGAAGGAATATTGATTATAGGGCTTAGATGATCCTTGGAAAATTTAGAAAAGAATACTTTTATATAAAATGCAAAATCATGCAATACAGTATTTTTATCACTGTGATCAGTAGTCTTACAGATCTGTAAGAAGTTAATTTATCCTCAGAATGAACTTACATTGAGGCAATTTATAAAAATGTGATTTGTTAATATTTATCTCTTTTTCATTTTTATTTCTTTAGTCTAACCAGTTTCATTAGCATCCAATCTTGTATCCATCAAAGAGAAAGTAATGCAAATGGAATATGAAACACTACTGTAACACTTTATAAAGGGGAAAAAAGTGATATCCTTTCCCGATAATTACTTTTTTTAACAATCCCTATTTTGGCAATATATTTAATTTCATTATTGAACAGAGGAAATAACTTTTGATCTCTCTTCTGTTCTTCATGGATCTCTTTGGCATAAGAACCCTGCCATTCTCTATTCTACATGTCTGAGTTAGCTTGAAAGGTTAGTCTACAGGTCATTCGTGTGTCTTATTTTCATTAGAATTAGACAGTGTACTTTCTACAATTTCTCATAGCCAGCCAGAAGGGAGGCATGGAGGAGAATTAATTAAAGGTGCCACTATCCAGACAAGATTAGTCTAATGCTATTGGGTAGGAGGAAATGTAAAACCTGTTATGGCATCTGGTGTGGGTGCACTGTTCTCTGTTCCATATTTTCAAAAGTCTCTCAAAATAGGTGGGCAACCTGGGACAGCAGCAAGGCAAGTCGAAGCCCAAAAGGGCAAACAGCTAGGATCACGGTGTGAAAATAGCATTGGTCGTTGGTTTATCATTATGGTCGCGTTTATTCTTGGCGCACTGACATAGATTCAATGTTGGTTTTGATCCATATTTTAATGCAGCACTTGGGAGAAAGAGTGGCTATGACAATTGTTTGTTAAGTCTCTCTTCTACGAAATTAATAAGGAATCACAAATCAAGGTCAGCGTTTATCAAACTTTTTGGTGTAAGGAGCGCTTTACAACCTTAACAATTATTGAGTATACAAACTCCTCATTATAAAATTCCAAGCAGTGACATGCACACGTTTCCATCAGAGTGATGGCTACCTAAGCTATTACGTAGTCTCTGAAATCTCACCAGACACTTGTGAGAGAGTGAGAGGGAAAACAAGAAAATGCTGTCTCACGATTTTTATGGAAATGCATTTGACCTTGCTGGACTGGGCATTTTCAGAAATATTGTAAATTAAAGGCATTTAATTTTTTTTTTTCCTGAGAATCATTCAAGACCATGTTTGCTGCTGCTTTAGTGAACACTATTATAATAGCATCTGCTTTGCTATTTGGTTTGCTAATACACAGAAGCATTTTTTAAAGGGGATGCTTGCTGGGAACCAATTTTATTTTATTTATTTCAATGACTTTCTGGTCAACTTATAGGTAGGCAGTTTCACTCCTCCTTAGGGATGGACATTTTATTGTCACTAACAGAGATCATGATACTGATAAAATCTGGAAGCTGAACACAAGATCTCTATGTGTCTCTGAATGTTTTCAAATTGTAATTTGACAAGTTCTGTTCAATAGCTCATCTTTATGTTTTTATCAAGTTTTGTATTCACATAGCTTTTTTTGTGCATATCATCTCTTTACTGAGCAAACAATAGAGTCACAGCAGTTCTTTCTGAGAGGTCCCATGAACTTGCAAAGGAAGTTCTTCTGCTGAGTCAATTCAGTGCTTCCCCCAGTGCCATTTAAAATTCTGCTTTGGTTTTCACCAAGTGTTTAAAAAATCCTCATTGAAAATGACTATGACTCCCATAGTATTTGCCTTAAAACTATTAGTTTAAAAAGCCTGATACAGGGGAAACAAATATATTTTAAAGTCCTTGCTTCAAAACACTCAAAATAGTTGCAATTCATATGAGCACTTTTCTTATTAGATAGAAAAAGAATATGCCAATCTCTAGTTATGAGTATGTTGTATCTAAATGATTGTTGTCTAGAGTTTCATTAGTATCATTAATAAGTTTCTCTTTCCAGTGTAAACAGCTGCTGTTTAAATGATAACCTGATGAGTAAATATTATCACAATATTATTATCCTAATAAGCAAAATACCAAACTATTTTAATTTCTTCTTCCTAGATCACCAAAAAGATCTCCAAACTATTTCCAGTGCAAACTAAATTCCCCCCTCAACATTGCAACAATCAAAACTCATTTCTTCATATATAATATTTGTTTCTAATCTGGAATGTTATTAACTCTTTTTTCCTTCATTTCTCTTAAAGTTTTGGTTTTATATGTTTGGAAATTTTTTTGTGTAAGGTGTGTTTATTTTAAGTCTGATGAATTCCCTCCTTCCCTCTTTCTTACTCCTGCCTCCCTCCTCCCTCCCTTCCTCCTTCCTTCCTTTCTTCCTTCCATTTCTCAATTTTTAACTTCTAAACTCTAACAGTTTTTAAGTAAGAGGGTGTTAAGGAACATATTCCAGTGGGACAGCTTGATTCTCAACAATGTTAGTCCTGAAATGATAAACAAGAACGTGTCTTGCCTTCTTGTTCTTATTAAAATTTTAACAGGATTGTACCAGAATATGACAATATTTGTGTGGATCAAAAGCCTACAAGCATTTGTTTATTACAAAGAATTTATTTTGTGTATATGCTATGCACAGTCACTATGCTAAGAATTTTAGGAAATGACCTATCCTTGCACAAAAATAGTCCATATAAATTCTAGAGGCAAGAGAGAACATGGCCCATGGTGCATTTGTGGACTCTAAGCTGAGCTTGTCTAGAATAGAACACAAGCTGGTTTTTGTCCAGGGATGAGATGAAGACAAAAGCAGTATCCAGATCATTAAAGCATCCCAAGCTATTTGAGAAACTGTATCCTAGGAGCAATTGGAAGTCATCAAAGGATTTTAAACAGTCAGGTACAGGATAAAATTTGGGGTAAAATGAATCAGTTGGACAGCCATGTTGAGAATGGCCCAGATGGGGTACACTAGAGGCATGTCAGCAAGGAGACTCCTGTACTGATCTAAAAGAGAAGTGATGCTGGCTCAGAGTAATTTAAGGCAATTGGGATGGAGACGTTTACTGATTTTAGATCTATATTAAAAGTAGACTCAGAGAATCAGAGAAACTTTGTAGGTTTGTTTGTTGGAAAGTGTATGAGTTTCTTAGAGATGCCATAACAAATTACCCCAGACTATGTGCTTAACAAACAAAAAAATTATCTTCCTACAGTTTTGGAGGCTGGAAGTCTGAGATCAAGGTGTCAACAGGTTTGGTTTCTCTTCAGCACTGTTTTTAGCTTGCACAGAGCCAACTTCTCCTGGTGTCTTCACATGGTCTTTGTGTGTGCGCATATCTGTAACCAAATTTCTTCTTATAAGAATGCTAGTTGGGCATGGTGGCTCACACCTGTAGTCCCAGCATTTTGGAAGGCCATGGTGGGAGGATCCCTTGAGGTCAGGAGATCAAGACCAGACTGGGCAACATGGCAAGATCCCATCTCTACAAAAAAATAAAGATCTTATTGTAACTTAACTAACACTTTGAATACTTCATCTTTGGGATTAGGATCTCACCGTATGAATTTTTGGGAGACACAATTCAACAAATAAGAGAGGTAACCTTCCTTCAACTTTATAGAAAAAAAAGTAAAAGTAATATACATATGAGTTTGTGAATTCATTAAACCATAAAGGCAAATTTAATATTCTTGTGTCAGCACTACTGATAATGATAATAATAATCTTATAATAATAATAATTAACCTTCATTAATAGATAATCTCATTTAAATCTTATAAAAATTTATGCTTAGGTATTATTATATTTTTTTATTTTATAGATAAGGAAACTGAAGCTTGAAAATGTTTGGTCGCATGACCAGAAAAGGGAACGTCAAGATTTTGTTTTATTTCCACGGAGAACTACATTTATAAGTTTCTTACAAAAATTTAGCTCTCCCTATGTGTAATCCTGATTGTAAAAGAGATATATATATTTCAGAAGAGATCAGGCATTTTCAACGCAGTAGGTTGAAATATATATCTCAATCAAACCATACAAGAAATATTTTCTACCAAGTTCTAAAATATATTCCATACCACTAACTAGTATTGAATATTGCACTTAATATATCATGATGTCACAATCTTTTTACATATTTTTTCTGCACTTCCATGGAGATTTCAGTTTTCTTCTTTGTGTTTTTAGCACGATGCATGGCACAAAGAATGCACTTATTGCAGATACCGTGGCTCATGGGTGGCCTCACTCCCGGATCCCTCCCACCACGGTGAGGAGGAGGAAGGGGAGATGAGTGATACTTGCCGGGCAGGCGTTGCTTCTGTACTAGCTAATTTGGGGCAAAAAGGCCATAATGGGTTAAATTATAACATTTACAAAGAATTCAGCTTAGGGACAGCTCACAAAGGTGAGGTTATATGTGCTGTAAAGTGTCACTTCATTAAGTTCTATGAAGTGCCCACCATGTGGGCAAGTCTGCAGTAATCTGTTCTCATTTCCAGTATAAGCTTAGACTTCTTAAGCAAATAATTTCTATAAAAATATTTGCTTAATAATACTATTAGACATTCACCATATTTTCTAATTTTTGTGAACAGGATGTAATCTTTCTAGGAATAGAATATATATTCTGTATATTCTATTAAATAATTGTCTATCAATGTATGTATTAATATTAATGCCACCTGTATTTATTGCTTCTTTATATTCATACACACTTTATTTTGTGTTTCTCTGAATCAGTTGTACAGAACATCAACATCATTTCTGTTAAAAGTTGGATTTACAAATGACAATACAGGAACAAGAAAGGTCCAAGTCTAGTTGGGTGCTCATCAGATTTGTCATGAGTTGTAAAAATGGAATATTTATTTAACTGAGGGTGAACGCCAGATACTTTGCTGGATATGAATCATAAACCATTGATGATGTATGCTGCAGCACAAAATGCCTTATTTATTGCCACCTTTGCATTTTGAAATTATACCCAGAAATGGAGAAATACATAATAAAAATGTATTTCACTACCCATGTTCCTGTTAGAATGTAAATTAATCAGTGGAATTTTGCTCCTTTAAATAATAATAGTTGCTATGGATAAACAATTTTCAGACACCCTACTGGATAATAGCGCAAAGACTAGATTTATTTTACAAGGAATAAAAAAAAAAAAGGTCATTTATATTCTCCTTAGTGTCTTGCTCAATCTGAGTTTACCTTCAAAGAATAAACAATGCCTTTGCTTGAAATTTTCATAAGCCAGCAGTTCTAGATGTCAGAAAAGGGTATTATTGCCCTGTAAAAAAAAAACCTTTGACAAATTTTAGTCACATAAACTCACAGGAAATGGATGTTCTGTAGAAATGCTATTCTGAGTGTCAAAACAGACTTTGGGAACCCATATGTGATTCTTCCCCTGGTTTTAAAGAATCTATAATTCTTTGCTTCTACCTTTTTATGCCATAAAGCAGGGATTCTGATTGAAATTGTCATAATGATGTGATAATTTATCTTTTTTACAACTGCACCATTCCAGTTCTGTGTGTATATATATATATTCTTATTGTTATTTGCAGGAAATGAAAATTGAGGTCTATCCCACTTACCATTTTAAATTTTATTTACCCAGAGAATAAGTCATAAAGTTGTGGCTATTCTCAAGTGTCAAACGAATCATTAAGCGCTATACAATTCTAACAATCTATGAGGAAAAATATTTCCTACAGTTCAAACAAAGAAGAAATAAATTAACATTTAAAGTCATGTTTTGTGAATATCAAAAGTGAAAAATGCTTGGTGTTAAACTTTTAAAAGAAGATCCTTGGTTTAATTATATACCTGACCCTGGGGCAGTTGTGAGAGAAGTAGTGCAACTTTTACAAGGAAGGATTAATGGAAGTGATTAGAATATTGTTTTGAAGTTTAAGTAGGAGTCGCCAGGCAGAAAATGCAGGTGCAGTCGGATATCACAGCACAGGGAGCTCTGTATAGATCCAGCCTCTGTAAATCCACAATTCATCTCCCACCTTTCCCGCCCAGCCACACCAAATTCCATTGACGTATGCAAAACATTGGCAGATTTGATTACAAGGAAAAAGATAGACAAGTGGAAACTCCTGGTGTAATATGACAGATAAAATACTTCCATCTCTACCTTCCCCTCCCACATCTCACTTAAATTACAGTAATGAACGTGAAAGGATTATTTAAAAGTTGCGTATTCACAAGGATAAATAAAAATAGAAGAGAGATGTGCAATACAATTCTTACAAGTAGCTGAAACAGAATAAAAATAAACATGTTGATTAAAAATTCATTTCACAAGGAATTAGAATCAAATTCCATTTCCTTTCCAAGCATCTGGCTGTCTTCTATCTCAGAAGAGGGCTGAAGGTTTATTCTTTGGAGAAGGTAAAACTGAAAGGTCTTTGGAGTAGAAAACCCCAGGCATATTTGGGGATTATATCAGAATAAAAATAGGAAAATTAATCAAAATTTACGTGAACATGGAAATCCCTGGCTTTCCTAGTTTAAACCTTAGACCCACAATTAGAATGTGAGGGGCACCCAGCTGAGAAAATGAAGAGGAAGAACAAGGGTGTGTTGTACATCTCATTCTGTGAAATAATATATTAATAGGAAAACATGTTAGGAGATCCAGTAATATTTTAATTATTTTTTCTATAAATCAGAAACCTCTCTCTCTTTTTTCAGTTTTATTGAGGTATAATTGACACACAAAAAATACTTCTCTTTAAGAGACAGTAAAACTTTTATTTTCAGGGTTCAGATGCAACCTAGAAATGTGTGTTCCTTTGAAAGTTAAATATTCTTATGATACTCTATAGTTTCTCACTTGAACTTCGTTTTCTGCTATATTTCATTCCTGTTCCTTCTATGTTCAGCAGCAGTAAATAAATAACCGCAGTGCAGCATATTAAATTCTAATAATTAATAATCTGACATTTTTCAAATGTGATAAAATCATGGCAATTAAAATTGGATTTCTCCACTTTAAATGTATTACAAGTTGACATTTCCAATGTTAGTCATCAAAGACAAAAAATGTTCTGGATCTTCTTAAACAATGTAACTGCACTGACTTATCCAAAATAATGTTTTTAACTGTTAGATATTCAAGAGATTATCAATCTACTGAAATATATAGCACAGCCAGATAAGAACTGAATATTAGAGGAAGTTGTGGGATTGTTGACGCTCACACTGAGTTTATTAATTGGAATTCATCTTCTCCAGATACTATCCTATAACAGTATTTGCAAAATATTTGCTAACCTAACATACTCAAAAAGCTGCAAACTCTCTTTGATTTACTGCATGTTTCTGTGGTTAACTTTGAACTCATCTCTAAGGTATTCGTAGCCCTTCCTACAAGTCCCAAAGAAAGGGAAGTTTCTCAGCATGGACGAAAACATAACTTCATTTTTCCATTTTGTGTATTGAAGGATCATTTTTCTATTTTCCAATCTCACTGGCGTTATTATTGTATCAAGGCTTTGAATAATTAAGTGCAGAAGAATTTCTTTCCTTGGTTGTCATTTCTCAAAGTTTAGAGCTCAGTGGCAAGTCTTTGCTGAGTATTTCTATAGTTGTAGCCACAAAGCCACAGTGATTGTCCGAGGAACACTAGTATTTGATGTAGATTTGTGTCCTGAGTAGTGTTTGTGTACCTAATGGTGTTTAGCTATCATTTTCTCCAGGAATTGACTTTCTTTATTTGGACCACGTGCCTATCCTCTGTGAACCCTATTACAGAGGTAGGAGGAGATTAAACTGTCTTTTTGATGAGAGAGTGACTTTCACTTACACCAGCCAGAATTTTGCCCATGTCACAGGAAGTGTCACTTCTGTGAAAATTCCTGGGTCTCATCATCCATCTGTGCCCAGGCACAGCCCCTCTGGGCCACCCTTCACAGCGTGACACAGTTCGGTGTGGTGATAGGTGGCCCGTTGGCCACATCTATACAGAAGAGCCCTAATTTTGTGAGGTGTGATGTTGCCACCACACGGGGACGGGCAGACGGCTGACAGACGGCCGGGATCTGGCTGGTGCTTTCTGGGTCTGTTTCAGACAGTTTCTTTAATCCACTCGTGCCTCGGTTTGCTTTCTTCGTTGTTACGCTGGAACTGCCAGGGTCAGTGTCAGGATTTAACATGATGACCTTGCTGTACAGCCAGCCAGGGCGTAGGCACTCAGTAAATAGCGATCCCTAGCTCTACGTCTGGGGTTACAAATCCCGTAACTTCCGATCATTGAAACTGTCTTATAACCAGTAAATCTATGAATAACCGGATCTCAAGCAACATAAGACGTCAAACCCAAACAAATCCCCTCACATATTGAGGAGACAGAAATATTATCAGACAAGATACTGGAGCCACCATGAGTTTGATCAAATCTGTCAGGAGAATGACTGAATTAGCAAAATTATATAGTAGGTATCCCTGATATCCTCTATTACAAAATATTATATTTGTATCAATGTCTATATCTATCTGTTTTTATAAAATTATTTTAAAAGGAACACTTACGGCCGGGCGCGGTGGCTCACGCCTGTAATCCTAGCACTTGGGAGGCCGAGGCGGGCGGATTGTTTGAGCTCAGGAGTTCGAGACCAGCCTGAGCAAGAGCGAGACCCCATCTCTACTAAAAAATAGAAAGAAATGATCCGGCCAACTAAAAATACATACAGAAAAAATTAGCCGGGCATGGTGGCGCATGCCTGTAGTCCCAGCTACTCGGGAGGCTGAGACAGTAGGATCGCTTAAGCCCAGGAGTTTGAGGTTGCTGTGAGCTAGGCTGATGCCACGGCACTCACTCTGGCCCGGGCAACAAAGTGAGACTCTGTCTCAAAACAAAAAAAAAAAGGAACACTTAGACCCACAATAAAGTAGAAGCTTGCACATAATACATTGCTTTTAATGATTAAAATATCATTTTAATAGGTCATTAAATTACATTTTAAATTCACTGATTATTTAATAGAAAATTGGGTAGTATGATTTGTGAGTTTGCATTTGAGGGCCATCTTAATAATTCAAATTCCTTGGAAAATGAGTATTTCAGAAAAATTAAGTTTTTTTTCCCCAAAGCACTGGAACTAAGTTAAAATTAGGAAATAACTGATGTACTGTGGTGTTATCATCATATTGTTTTGCAAATTATGCTGTCTTACACGTGCTGCCATTTAATTCTAAACTGAAGTGTGTCAGAATGATAAAAACCCTCTTCTTTGAAATTAGAAAATCTTGACTTAGTTTTTTTTTTAGAATTTCCACTTCTTTTTTTTTTTTTTTGACTAGGTATTTATGTACATTATTTGATTCTGTTTCTAAAAAGGATAAAAGATTGATTCCATTTTAGATGATTGCTTCATTTCCATTAACAAATCTGTCGTGGTTATAATTACTTATCATGGACTGAGAAGTAGGAAAGTAACTAGAACCAACTGTAGCACAGACACCCCTGACCAGTGAGCTGGGCGTGTAAATTCTGTAATTAAAAAGACATTGACACGCAGACCTCCGTCAGAAATGAAACTGCTGTGTTACTGGGCTGTTAAACTAGTGCATTTAGGAAACCAACCAACGGAAAGTTTCCCTTTCCACGTATAGCTTGCCTGTGACCACTTAGGAACAGTCACCGTACACGTTCTAGGGCTGAGGGCGATGGAACTGCTCCGTGAAACCTCCCGGCCTGCAGAAGTCCTTTCTCCCTGTGTCCTCAGGGGGTGGGAAGAGGAGGAGGCTCTTGTCTGCCCCTCATCTCATGAGAACACTAATCCCGGGGGCCCACTCTCATGGCCTCACCTGAACCCCGTTGCTTCCCAAAGGCCCCACTTCGTGACGCTGTGACGTTGAGGATCAGGAGCTCAAGATGCCAAGTTTCAGGGGGACGCAGACCTTCAGTCCACACCAGATGTATATTATGCTGGGACTTGACTTTTAACTGAAACAGTAAAAGAGATTTTGTTTTTAATGCGACCGACCTCTCAACAAACTATTCACTCACTCTTCCCTGGTGTGGATGTACCAAAATTTGATGAACAATTTCCCTTGTTGCTAGTTTCTTTTATTGAGAATGCTGCAGTGAACATCTAGGCATATGGACCTATGGACCCTTCTTGATGTGTGAGCATTTCTTCAGGGATTTTTTTTCTCCTCTGGAACAAAGCATGTGTGCTGCTGTCTAATTCTGAATGTTCTTACCAACCGCCTGCATAAACGCGTGAACGCACCACTCCAGGGCCCCACCGAGAGTCTCCAAAGGGCTGTTTCTTCAAAATTCTGCACGCTCACAAACGCATCGGATTTATTATTTGTCCAACCATGTGGGCAATGATATACCCTTGTTTTTTCCCCTGATTACTAATGGGACAGAGCAAAATGTTTTGCCTATCGTATTTCTCCCATGTCTGTTCTTATTCTTTACC
Source organism: Varecia variegata (assembly GCA_028533085.1). NCBI lineage: Eukaryota > Metazoa > Chordata > Mammalia > Primates > Lemuridae > Varecia > Varecia variegata. The sequence continues at coordinate 22,198,513 of CM052451.1, forward strand.
CATTTCTTTTTCTCTTTGGTTGCCCTGAGTTTCCGAGGAAAATTTCTTTGTCTGATTTTAAATGATCTGCTTTTCTTTTTTTTTTTTTTAATTTCAGAATTTTATGGGGGTACACACGTTTTGGTTACATAATTTGCTTTTGTAAAGTTTGAGTCAAAGTTATACGTGTGCCCATCACCCAGATAGTGTGCCTTGCACCTGTTAGCTGTGACTTCACCCATCCCCTCCTCCTCACCTGCTTGATTACCCTTGGATTTTACTTCTACATGTGCATGTGAGTGTTGCTCAGTTAGTTCTAATTTAGTATTGAGCACACGTGGTGTTTGTTTTTCCATTCTTGCGATACTTGACTAAGAAGAATGGTCTCCAGTTCCATCCAGGTTGTTACAAAAGATACTAGATCACCATTCTTTTATTCTGAGTAGTACTCCATGATATACAAACACCACATGTTATTAATCCACTCATGAATTGATGGGCACTTGGGTTGTTTCCTCATCTTTGCTATTGGAGAACATCTCACTTTCCAGATAAAAGATAAAGGCTCAGAGAATGGCAAACATCAAAAAAGAGAATAAAGTCAGGAAAGAGCTGCTGCCTTTGTTTTCTTTTTTGATTTTTGGCATGTCTCTGAACCTCTGTCTTTTATCTGGAAAGTGAGATGTTCTCTAAGATACATTCTGAGCCTGAAATGCCATGTAGAGGCCTGGCCTGTTTCTAAATAGATATGTCGCTTCTGTGCTTACTTCTTCCAAGATACATGATGAAATGACCTGCCCAGAGCAGGCCGGTGTCAGGCAGGTGGACTGTTTATTTGGGATTCAGAAGCGAGAGGCCTTCTGCGTTTTAACCCACCTCTTTTCTAACTGGAAGTCCTTTGCAAAATGCTATCATTTATTGTAGCTGCTATTAACTGTCACAATCACTGAGTATTGTAATAGGCCACCAGGAGAGTTGGCAGGAGGGAGATGATTTATAACACATCGAGTGCATCATTTATTAAGACTATCATAACCCTGAAATTACAGCGCGCTGCCCTGCTTGTATGTACCTTGCAGCAAACAGCGGTTCCAGTTGGGAGCTCCCGGGTTTCGTCCTGGTGCTCTGGAACACAAGGAGGTGACAATGTTGTTACAGGTGGACAGTGATGTACAAGGAAAGGTCCCACCAGCCAGCTAAGCAGGCCGCTTCGAATGAGCTCCTCTGGATTGTGGGAGTCAAGGGAACCAGATAGACACCGCCACGAGGCGGGAGGGGCCCTCTGAAGCCATTCCAGCAACGATCGAGATGAATAATATTCAGATAATTGGGGGAGTTTCTGCCCTTTCTCCTCTGCTTGAATTTGGCGGCAAGAGACACAAAGCACAGTGGGAAGAAGGTGATGGAAACGTGCCCAGATTTTATTTTGGTTAACTGCTGGCAATTCCCAAGTTGCAAAAGAGAACAGTTTTAAGCTTCAGTGTATCTTACAAAAGACAGTCACTAATACTGTCAACCTGAGTCTTGGATTTCATGGGAGTGACTAAGGATGCTGCATGTCTGGAGTAATTCACTTTCCGGTTGCAAAAAGCTTATATCTTTCTGGCAAATCATACTGTAAGATTTTTTTTTTAATTTAACATACTTTATTTTTTTCAAGCAGTTTTGGGTTCATAGCAAAATCGGGCAGGAGGTACCGAGTTCTCTATACCCCGCCCTTCACACACGCAGCAGCCAGCCCCACTGTCCACATCCGTGAACCGACGCTGACCACGTCAGTGTCACCCGGAGACTGTAGATGACATTAGGGTTCCCTCTCGGTGTTGTGCCCTCTGTGGGTTTGCGCAGAGGCACCTGGCATCTGTCCCCCTTACGGTAACACGTGGAGAGTTTCACTGCCCCAAACATCCCCCTGCTGCCCCTGCCTGTCCTTCCCGCCCCCCAGCCCTGATGACCACGGAGAGTTTTACTTCCCTCCTGGTTTCGCCTTTTCCAGAATGTCATATAGTCGGAATCGTACAGTATGTACCTTTATATTGGCTTTTTTTTTACTTAGTATTATGACTTAAGTTTTCTCCAAGCCTTTTCTTGACTTGATGGCTCATTTCTTTTTAGCACCGTACATTAATATTCCATTGTCTGGAGGCACCACAGTTTATCTGCTCATTTACCTACTGAGGGGCATCCTGGCTGCTTCCAAATTTTAGCAATTATACGTAGAGCTTCTATAAACATCCATGTAACTGTGGATTTTTATAGTGCATTTATTTATTCAAAAATGTTTGCTCAGTTAGGTAGCCTATTAGCCAAATATAAATTATGTATTAGCTAGCAGAGTGGAAAGATCATACATTTTATTAAAATAAATTTTAGTAGTGAAAAACATTATGTTTAACTGATATAACTTAAGAGAAAAACTGTCCCCCCAACATCCTTCTCCCTTTACCCCACTCTCTCCTTGTCTGATTTCTCTGGTCAGTGCTGTGGTGCAGAACTTGGATGACAATGTTACTAATAAAGTTCATATTTAGGCAGATGGAAGAGTAATTATTAATACTGCTATTTGCATTTGAGAGGATGTACACTTTGTCTCCTCATTCTTCTAAACCAGGAGCAGGTTAAATGTCAGTTACTAACAGCAGGTGATGGAGAGCCACCTGCAGTCACGTGACTGGTGCAGTGTCCCTTCCCTTTAATCACAGCGTCTGACACGGTGTGTGCGCCGCCTGGTCCCCTGTCACGTTGACGTGGCTGATGGATTGTACTTCAGATGAGCTTTCGGTGGGTGCTCGTTGTACATGCAGTTTGAGTTGCTCGTACTCTCAGCTGTTCATAAAATGCTTATAATTAGAAGTCAGCAGGTGCTAATTTGTAGCTTAAAATCATCCCAGATATTGATCGCTTCTATACACATGGAATTTTGAGGTGTTGGAAATATCCATTTCACTTGTAATCATTATCCAGTACTTTAAGCAAATTCTTATCAATAAGACGTGCATTAAGGCATTTTCCGCTGTGGAGCAAGTGATTTTTGGACAGAGAGGACTTTATCCTCTACAGGTGGTTTTTGTAAGGAGCTTTGCTCCTGAATAAAAATCCTCTTGATTTTAGGAAGGTCTAAGTAAAACAGGACATCAAATTGAAAAATCAAACACTTTGAATCTGCCAGAACTGGGTTCCCACTTTGGTGGCAGCTATTCCCAGCTCCATAGCGGCACATGAATTACTGACGCTGTTTGTTGCATTTCTTTTCTGCAAATTGAAGACGTCAGGGCAGTTGTGAGAACTGCTCGGACTGTGTGCCGTGTACCGGGCGCTGTGCTTGCTTGCGATTCACCGTCTTTACCGTCGTCATTACTCTGTTTATGTGGCACTCCACACCACGCCCCATTTGGAGATGCGCAGGGTGGCAAGTGACAGCTCTCACAGTGTCCTGCTCCTGATGCTCTTGTATAAAGCCCGTCCGTTGAATCCCAGATCTAGAGCTGTCTATGGGAAACAGAGAGCCGCAACCCGCTTGGGTTTAATCCATGGCTTTTCAGCATTCATGACTCCTTGACGTGAAGCAATGAAGGAAAACTTCCGATGCCTCTGACGTTGGGTAGTGCAAGTGGGGCTAGAACTCAGCTCGTGGGGATGGTAGCCCTGAGCCAACGTGCATTGATCCCGCGATATGTGGGTTCCTCAAACATCAGAGGTGCTGTGTGTGTGAAATGCACACCAGATCTTGAAGAGTCAGTATGATGACAAGAATGTAAACTATCTCATTAATTATTTTTTATAACAAATACCAGTCAACATCGTATCTTTGACATGTTTGAGTAAATAAAATATATTATTAAAATCAATTTCACCTTTTTGCTTTGTTAACGTGGCTTCTCACTTTTAAAATTTTATAGGCGGCTGATGTTCTATTTCTATTGGACAGGCTTAGTTGAGAATAACGTAGAAAGACTCAAGCTATTGCATTTTTTGTTTGTTTATTAAATTTTGTAGAATTTAGTATAGAAATTACTTGTATAATATTTACCAGAGCAATTAGCCAGCCATCTAATATAATGCTGTATTTTAATTTTTGAAAAATTAGATGTTTTGGATCCTTCTTTTAGAATCTTAGAGAAAGTCTAGTATCTTTTATCCACTGAGAGAAACACATACATGAAAATGTTGGTTTATCGTGTTCGGAAGTTTGTGGATCCTTCCTCTAACCGTGGAGGCCTCCCTTGGACCCCCGGTGTCCAAGGAGCCTGGGTGAAGGTCTGCCCTCACAGGGATACGTGCAAGACACCAGTGGTCACTTTCCCTCAACCCCACAAGCGCAGTCCTGCTCAGAGACCTAGAGTCAGCTCTTCCACCTGTCTGGCACCCCTAAAGTCTAGCCTACCCTGAACGGGACAGGTTGTAGCACTCCCCAAAATGCAACCTGCTCCCCAGCATTTCCTTAGGTTAAGCAGGGCCTTTTGGATTCTTCAGGTCAGGGGTTGAGGACAGATTAAAGTGTGTCTCCTCGGGGCTGAAGCCCACCGGAGCCAGCGCGGGGCCATGTAGGTGTCTCTCACCTGCTCTGGTGTCCTCAGAGCCTCAGAGTCGCGGCCTCAGCAGACTGAGGAACTCTGGGGACAGAAATATACTCTCAGTGTTCGAGAGAGCTAGCTTGGGTGTTTTGTACGAAGACCCAGAAAGCTGTGGTTGGTTTTGCCATGGGAGAGCGGAGCGTAGGCTACAGTGACAGGTGACGCCCCATGGGGGCAGAGGCCACGCTCCACCTGCTGTTCCAGTCCCCTGCCCTGCTCTGTGCTATGCTATACATAAGCCTCATCACTCACTAATCCTCTATAATTTACTTATTTATCATGTTTTTTTTATTGTTATCCATTTCTGTTTAGAAAATAAGCTTTATGAAGACTAGAACCATCCTCAGCACAAAGTAGTACTCAATAAATATTTATTGAATTAATGAATGAATAAATAATGAGTTTAACCAATATCCATGTTCTCTCCCAAAAATGCTTTCTGTAAAACAGTGTTTTCATTCATAGTTGTATTCGTAAGGTACATATAAACTCAGTATAAGAAAGCAATTCAAAAGTATCATAGGACTAAAGTGGAGTCACAAAACAATGAAATGAAGTTAAAATTAAAATTCTAACCTTATAATTGAATATGGCCCCTGATCAATACTTAGCGTTCCCTTTGACATTATGTGAGCCTTTGATGCCCTTGGCAAGATTGTAGGATGTATATCACCCACGCAGTGAATATCCTTTTTGCAGTCATACATTATTGGTGATTCTGCATTATATCTGGGGAGTTAAGAGCACATTAAAACACTCACTTGCTGTCTTTACTTTAAATTTCATTGCCATCTTTCGTTGAAATTAGGCCCTTAGCATTTCTATAATGTAGTTTTTAATTGAATTGCTTTTTTTTCCATGTGAAAGTGTTCTATTATGATCAAACTGGCAGCAGCTATGAGCAAACATGTTTAAACTACTGTTCTATAATTCTCACTCACTGTGGGATTGAGCTTAATGGATGCAAAAGAGAAAAAATATATACCTAAAAATGTAAGCCTAAGCACTTAGAAACTTGATCTCAAGGAAACATTTAAAGACATCCTTCTAAAGGTCCTCAAACAGCGCACGGTGCCCAGGAAACCGGAAGGCGAACTGTGCTTTTCCTCGGTGCTGACCTAGTTACTCGTGGGACTGCTGCTGGCTGCTGCGTGAAACCATCTAGAAATGTTGCCTGTTTACCATTCTTCGCTCAATTCTTTCCTAAGCATGGCAATCCAGGCTAACTCCAGATATTCTAATTCAAAATGTTCTTATGTAATGATTCGATTAATTCATTTATTAATAATTCAACAGAAAAGTCGCTTCTTAGAAAAGTCACAAAATCAGGATGTGGGATGGTGGCACTCAACTCATGAAAACAAGAAGAACTGGGTAGAGTCAAATAAATTTACTTGGCACATCCTGTGTCTGTGTGTGTGTGTGTGTGTGTGTGTGTGTGTAGTAGTAGTAGTAGTACTTTGTGCGTACTGCTGTGGTAGGCGCTTAGTCTAAAGAAACAGAAATGGGTAAACATCATCCTTGGCACTTGGGTGCTTAGAACCCAAAAGGAAAGATGGGGACACACACAGCAGGTGCTCACGGAGCTGCAGCAAAGAGTTAGAAGAAAAGCTGTTTGGTGTAGGAAGTGCGGAGAGAGCAGGCGTGAACCACAAGAGAAGCAGCACCAGGTAGCTCCCAGCGAGCGAATCATTTCATGAAGGCGTAATCGTGGAGTTTATCCTTTCCATCATTCTCTTTCAAAGCAAGTTACCTTTGTAACGTGAGAAGTTTGGCTTTTCTCGCCATCAAACCTGAGACGACGAGCTCTCCCTCATGAGTTTTTACTGAACATTCACTTCTGTTTCTGATCATGTAAGAATTTGAAGTATGAGATGTGTCATGAAATTTAAAGGTCATTATGACTGCATAAGTATTTAAATTAAAATATCTAAATATGGATAAAATAGTAATTTTTATTCAATGTATCAAGCTCTTTTTGATGTAGTTTTACATTTATAATATTTAACCTTTTCTTGATAGTCATGCACAAGGTGTTATGATATCATTTTTTTTTTTAATAGAGGAAGAAGCTGAAGTTTAGAAAAAGTCAAGAATTTGGCCAATGATTCCCTGACAGTCATTGCAGAGCTGGAATTTAAAACCAAATTTCCACTACTCTTGAGAATATAGATATTATATATTTTTGCAATATTTTATTTTGGTTTGGCAATGTTGCTGTTACTTGATTGTGTGCTGACTGACCCATGCAGTCTTGCCCACTCTACGAATGAATGTTGTTTTGTGTTTGGAGACAGAACCCACTTTATAGACCTGTCTGGAGCTCCCATGCAAAGGCGTGACCACATGACATAATTTTCTAACCAGCTGAGTCAACTGACAATGTCAAAGAGTAAAAAGTTTAGAATCCAATTTTTTTAAATATTTTTTTGCTGACTGTACACCTGTTAAAACTGTCAGGAAATCTGTCGTTTATTTTTAAAGTAAATTGGTAACTCTGGAAGTCAGCACTTTGCTGTAACCTTTAGAATGCAGAGTTAAGGGCACCAGATCTCAAAGTAGATTCCTTTTTGATACCAGGCAGAACATGCAGGAAGCCCACTCACAAGTGCTGAAGGAGAAAAGTCACCTTCCTGTCCTTGTGCTGGACTAGTTAGAATTAAACAGATCTACCTCACAATATCTTGTACTAAGATCTTTTACATACGTTTTAGCATAATGTTGGTAATAAATGTTCTGGATATTGGAGTATTTAAAATTGTATAGGGAAAATATGAAAACCAAGAACAGGAGGTGTTTGAGTGGACGTGGGCGAGGTTAGATTGAATTCTTTCATGCTGGGGACTCGGCCTCTTGTGATAAGCTGACATTTCGGTGGTTATAAGCCTTCCTGCCATCGCTGAGCTCTCAAAGAATTCTGCCCCTCAAGTGACAGATTGGATATCTGCCTGAAATTGACCACGGACGTTCTTAAATGTATTATGACAGAATCAGGGAGAACATTCTCCAAAGGGGTGAGCTTCATGAAATTATGAATGTCAAGGTTCTGTGGCAAGAAAACAAAAAAACCTCACAAAACATGTTTCTATATTTTTGTTTAAAATTAATAGGAAAAAAAGCTAAGGCCATGATTTTGCTACCTCCTTTCTAATGGGTAAATTATATCTAAAAGTAAAAGATCACAAAGGGCAAGGAGCGTTAGTCTTAAGTTCAAAAAGAGGGAAATAAGCCCTTAAGCATAGGAATAAAAGAAAAACAAAACAAGAAATCCATTTACGTGATTGGAGTTGTTTTTGGTTTTATTTGTGTTTATTTCTTTTTTTTTTTTTTTTTTTTTTTTGAGACAGAGTCTCGCTCTGTTGCCCGGGCTAGAGTGAGTGCCGTGGCGTCCTCCTACCTCACAGCAACCTCAAACTCCTGGGCTTGGTAAGCGATCCTACTGCCTCAGCCTCCCGAGTAGCTGGGACTACAGGCATGCGCCACCATGCCCGGCTGATTTTTTCTATATATATTTTTAGTTGGCCAGATAATTTCTTTCTATTTTTTAGTAGAGACGGGGTCTCGCTCTTGCTCAGGCTGGTCTCGAACTCCTGAACTCAAACGATCCGCCCGCCTCGGCCTCCCAAGCGCTAGGATTACAGGCGTGAGCCACCGCGCCCGGCCTATTTCTTATTTTTTTAAAGAGCATTATTTTGGGAAAAATAACACAGTGTGTGTGAAACTGTAATGTCAGAAGGCTGTCTTGGATTTCTGTGTGTCCGAGTGCGGTAACCCCTGAACTGCTGGGGGTCCCCAGCACCCACCATGGTGAGATTCCAGGCTCCCCCTTTCCCTGTTAGAATTGCTCGTCGCATGTCTGCTCGCAAAGTGCCGCATGTTACGAGGAAAGACAGTGTCTGTGGACGAGGTGAGGGGCAATTGCAACTGTCAGTCTCGGATGCAGTTCTAAAGGGGTGCAGCGTGAGTGACTCCCCGTCCCCTTTGGAACCCTCAGACTGCCGTGTCCCCCACTGTCCTAGGCAGAAGCTTTCATTTATGGTTGGTCCAGGTTGCTTTCCTCCTCTGGACTGTGGCTTGATGACTCAGTCATTAGGTTCCCATCACTTTCAAATATTCAAAACAGTTTTGGAAAGACTTCTCAAATGATCCAAGGCAGTTGAGAAGGTCTTCCTACATTCCGGGCTGAAATATATTAACATGTACTTTTGTAAAATTAAAGGACCCTCTACTTGTTTGTTACGTTTTTAGATGTGGTTTCTAGTCTGTGTGTTTGGTCGCGACTGCAGAACAGGGTGACAGCAGCATGGAGACCCCTTGCTCTGAGGGTGTCTGAGCCATAGGATGGTGACGGCTGTAGGTGGGGACACGCCTGTCTGACGACCCCTTCAGGGCGCCAGAACCACTGCGATAGGTCTGCCCAGCTCAGTTGTCCTTCCTGAAGTGTTAAGAGAACACTTTAACATGGGAATTCGGGGGAGTACCTAAGAGATGAGTTGTGTAAACCTGAGGAAAAATTTAAAAAGAAAAAGTGAGAGTGCACACATGTACGTAAGCACGAGGGTGTATAAAAAGACTGATTCATAGGAAGAGGATAGAGTGGTTCTTATGTTAATCATCAAGTCTTCACTGGTGTTCATAAAGAAATAACGCTGCAATGGCCAGGTGGATGTTTTGTTCTCACTCCAGCTCCCTCTCTCATGTTTTCTACATCACTGTGTAATAACAACTACTTGGGATCGCAGCTTGCCGTGTTCAGATTTCAGTATTGTGCTGATAGAGTAATTGCAGAAAACGCTCTGTACTCTTAGTGTTTCCACTTTAGATAGACACCTTTTGGTACTTAATAAGCTGACTTTCTTGTATTAACATAGACTTTCTATTTTTTTTTTTTTTTTAATCTATGAGGCTCTTCTTGCTCTTACAATTTGCACATGTTTTTACTTTTTACTTCTGGGGCACCACGCTCTAAATGCAAGATTTGATGACTTTATTTATGCAGTTCCCCACAGCTCCTGAGAGCAGCCATGTGAGTTTGTTAGGAAAAATAAATAAATAATCTCCCAGTGTGGATGACAGTTTCAAGTATCATTTTTCCATTGTCACAATGATGGACATCCTTATCACCATCATCACCATGGAAACTATATTTTGAGTTTTACTATATTCTGAATGATGCCTTTCTCCTTACATAGCCTTCAATTTGATCCTTCAACACTTCTGTGAGATAACTTTTAATCCATTATACAGTTGATGAGACTAAGGCTTAGCAAGAGTAAGCGACATTCAGAAATGCAAAAGCATGTAGTGAATTTGCTGCTTCTGTGTCTGGGCCGCAGAGCAGCTGGATGGACAGGTACAGGGAAGGTAGAAGGAGAGGGTGGTAGAAGAATGATGGTAGAATTATGGAAGGCATTGGGTGTTCCTTCTGTAAGTATTTCCTTTGGTAAAAGAGACTGAAAAGACACAGAAATGGTGAAGGGACTACAATTTGTTGCATGCCCACCAAATTCCATCAGTATGCTAGACACTAAATATAATCTCATTCCATCCTCACCCTTAACCAAGCTAGTGGCTAGTATGCCTCATTTTACACTTACAAGAAGCAAGAATTGGGGAAAGTAAGTAATTTTCCCAGAGTCAGAAACCCAGTAAGTGGGAGTGTAGATTAACCCAGATCTCTCTGATTCTGAAGTGCATTCTCACTTTATTACATTTGATCTTATGAACTCATGAAACAAGGAAATAAATGAATGAAAGTTAAGATAAATGTATTAAAATGAAAATGAGAAAGTATCCTTATGCAATAATTTTTGTCAGAAAAGGCTTCATGAGTAGTTCATTTCTGAACTGGTTCTCCAAGTGTAAGTAGAACTTGACTAGATGGGACAGAAGGATGCTCTAAGTGATCAAGGTGTGCACGCCACCAGGGATGCGACGTGATCCCCACAGTAGTACCATGACAAAGGAAATCTGGGAGAGTCACACAAGAAGAGGTTCCTCTTTTGGAGAGAAAAGGGACCAAATAATCTCTGGGAAGGAAAAGAGTTGTTTTTTGTTTGTTTGTTTTGTTTTGTGGTTAAGAAGCAGACTGCAATAGTTTGCACCCAAAGAAGTGAATATTTTAAAAAAAAAAGTTGGGAAGATGGTTTTGAAGAAGAAATTGATTGATTGATTAATATATACTATGCCTTATTCCAAAATATACTTAAGTTTGTTTACAAAGGTGCTTCACAGTGCCACAAAGTATAGCAAGTGGTGTTGAAGACTCCAAACACCAAAGTGGCAAAGGATCGGCAGAGTCTCAGGTGTGGTGACAAATAAACGGGTGGCCACACGCCACGCTTTAGAAAGTGGCTTCCAGAAAACAGTAGGAATTGAAGCCTGATTGCTGGGTTTTGTGAGGAAGTGTTGAAGAAGGAAGAAAGAGCATAAAACTCCTTCAGGTAAATTGGTGCTGGTTTCAAGGAAACAGGTAGAGAAAGCAATCAACCGAAGAGAGATGCTTACAGAGGGAAGGATGCTGAGACTGTGTGTGTGTATCTGCGTGTGTCCCTGTGTGTGTCTGTGTGCATGCATGTGCATGTGTGAGTGTGGGTGGATAAATAAGACTAGTGCATATTTAAACTCTGAAAGAAAGAAAAGCCAGTGATATCACATAGCGACAAAAAGAAAAATGGAGTGAAATAATGTCCAGGATGAACAGGATGAAATAGATTTTTGTGTATGCTATTTTATTTGTGAAGATTATCTTTCTCTACTTTGATGACGTAGAAAACTTTGCTCACTGTTAATACACAAGTTTTGCATCACTCCTTCCAAGAAGCCGTCCATAAGTCCCGTTCAGTGTATTGTACTGAGGACATACGTCTATTTTGCACTTATGTATTGTTATGATCATGTTATCAAAGACATTTCCTCTACTACATCCCTCGCTTTTTCGTGCCAAGGTCTATGTTTTTCTTATGGTTGTGTCCCTGGCACTTGTCTGTTTTTAATATAAATTAGGGATCCTTATTTAATAGGTTGAATGGGTTCATTCACATTCTTTCTGCTTTGAAAACTGTAAGGCAATTTTACCTTTTTTTCTGTATTTGTCTCCAGCTCCTAATACTAGCTTTGATCCATGACTAGTTCTCAATGAATTCCTGGATTTGAATAGAAGAATAGATGAACGGGTTGTATAACATGGCCCTAGAAATGAGAGGAGACAGTTTTCCATGACATTCTCATCTTGTTGGCAGTCACTGCAGTTCTATCCCTGTCTGAACATTGGAAACCAGTAAGATAAAGGTTTCTGCATAGGGAGCACTTAGCAGAGGGACGACAGAGATGAGAAGTGGAATTGACACAAAAGAAGAAGAAACTTGATAAGCACTAACATACACAAACTGGGCATATCACTACTTCCCCTTCTTTGGAACTTTCTCATAGAGGATGTTGAGTTTCCAGTCTTTAAGCCCCAATCCATTGATTCCTGAGTGCACATTGTCAGCTCTGTCTTCATAGCCAGGCAACGGCCTTAACACTCAAGCCCGGACACTAGACAATTTGTGATACAGAAAAATGTGTGTGTAATTCATGATGCACATTTTATGCAATATGGCCCTGAAAAAAATGACAAACCAGCTTATGGAATATTAAATTTTATAGAAAAGGGGGTAAGATTAACAGGATTGTGAGATGCATTATTTCTTGGTATGATACTTTATGAAGAATTTTTTTGGAATTTCTTGCACTTGGTTCTGAAATGCTTTTGCATCCGAAGCCCATTGTATTCATTGTAATATAGTTAGAGTCTATTCAAAGTGTGTGTATGGAATTGTCTTGAAATTAGCTTTATTCTAAAGCTGAAAAACATTATTCTAATTTATAAGGGTTTTATACAAAGTCTGATTAGTGCAAAAGAATCTTAATTCAGCCTTTGTTGTTGAGATCTTTTCTTTAACAAGAACTTTAAGTGGCCATTATGTGCCTGGATAAAAATCATGTGGACACGTGAGAATCACTCTTCACTGAGTTCAGTTCCATCTGATTTATGAATTGTCAAAAAAGGAACATCCCACATTTGAACTGCAGTTAAAATTTACCTTCAAATTATGTTCCTTTTCCCTCAGACTTTCAAATGATGAACTGTCGAGGATGGGGACAAAGTTGGGTACTAGTGTGATGGCGCATTGCAGGAAACAATGTACCAGGCAGACGTGCTCTGACCACACGATTCTTAGTCATGCGGAGACGAATGTTTGCATTTACCCAGAATTTGACAACTACTTCGAATTTCTTTTAAAATATTAACCTTATGTTGAAAGTTATTTCTTCCTCCCAAGGACCAAAATTCTCTGTATTAAACAGAGAATATCTTTTCAATGTTTTGATACCCTTAAGTCCCTGTGTTTCAGACAGCTCCCCCCTAAAATGCGTTAGCCAGTCTGGATGTTGCTAGGATCGTACTGCACTGAGCGGTCTTCTTACTTCCGGTCCCGAGGTTTGGATTTGCCCACACCTGGAGCACACTTGGTAGTCGTTCAGAGGGACTCTAAATCTTTCTCAATCAGCATGAATTATTACAACTACTTTTAATAAGAGCTGTTTTATCTAGCATTTATTTATACATATGTTTCTGTGTGGCATGTTTAATTCTTATACCAACAGTGTGAAGTAAGCATTATTCCTTTTCTCATTTTATAAATGAGTCAGCTGAGACAAATATAAATAAGTGTGCCCGCATCACCTCCTTTTACAGATAGAGCCGACACTATAATTCAGTTATCTGATTTCACATTCTGTGTACTAGAAAATGGAAATTATTTTCTTTTGAGATAGTCGATTTATTCAATCAGCAATTATTTATTGATCATATACTACGTAGTGGAATACGATGGGAAACATGGTAGAAGGGAATGAAAAACTCATTACAACTCAGAGCTCAGAGAGGGGAAGGTGCAGCCTCACTTCTTTACGTAATACAAATCCACACATTATATTTCACTAAACTAATTTTACAGAAGTTTACAATCATTGCCAAATATTTCATCTTTGCCCATCACTTTGGACTGACCAATTGGTTCATGCATCTAAGTGATTTTCAGGTTGGGGCATTTCCTCTGCACATATGGATAAAATTGAGATAATGGAGACATTTGGAAGTGCAAATTGGCTTTGCATGAATCCTTTGCATGAGACATATACATCCTTTCAATAGATTAAGGATGACTGGTCACAAGACAACAGCAGAATGTGACCTGGAACTGCTTTCTAACTTGTAGATAAAAACCCATATAATGCTCTTCTCATTCTCTCAGATAACTAACTGTGCAGTAATGAGTGACTGTTTGGGGGCCCTGTACTGTTTGTCTTTCTTCTGTCCTGTTTTCAGCCTGTGTTTGGACTAGAGCCATAAGCATCCTCTAGGCCAAGTCTGGAAGCTCCACAGGGATGTTCAGGCCTGTCCTATTCCTGGGATGACCCACTCTGCGGGCGAAGGTGGAGACTGGGACACGATGGCGTCCCCAAGTGCCTGCTCCGACAGCCCAAAGAGCTATCAGAGAAAATCCGTTGCTTCCTTTTATTTAGGGTTTCATCTTAATGGTTCCATATTGAAGAGAAAAAAAGACCTCTGAGTCAGCCAGCTTTTGTCTGTTCCAGGACAGCCAGAACCCTGGACATATTTGAGGAACAATCCAATTATTTTATTATCATTTACTGTCTCTTGCAGCCTTCGATTTTTGATTAAGAAATATTTTGTTTTCCTTCTCTTAGTCATGCCTTCTATATAGCAATCATAAATTTGAATTCTTGAAACAAAGAATATATGTTTAGAGTTTCTACTCTTAGCTTCCCTGGCTTGACTTTCAACATTTGTTTACTTCTAAATATGTTCTCCAGTGCACAAACAAAGGTGCATACAAACACACCGACAAAGACTTGTAATTGAGTTCACATTATAGGACTTCCTCTTTAGAGAAACAGAAGTACATGGCTTGGAACAATTAAAGTATGGATGCAACTCATCATAGTTTGCCTTTTAATGTGAAAAGGGGCCCACCTCAATTATTGAATGCAAATGTTTTCTTCTTTTGACATATGTACTTTTACATATCCAGATTATTTTTGTTCTTTGGGTTTCTTTGACTCTCTCAAATTAATTTATTTTCAATACTTTCAGTGACACATCTATTCTTTGATACCAATGGGGGCATTTCTTCATCTTCACATTTCAGAAAATAAAACAAACAACAAACAAACACACAGAATGTTCAGATTGGAAAGGAGAACACAAGCACTAGCCACACTATTTTGATTTTTGTTTGTTTTGCTTTTCCATATCAGCCACATACAACGGGGCAATGGAGGAGGCAGCAAGTGTGGCAAACGTTATATCAGCTAATATGTGATGGTATTGAAAAATTATAAATCTTCACATCCTAGGAGGAAACTAGGGGAATGTGAAAGACAGGCCTGAGTCGGTTGTGCCTGAACTGGTGTGAGTCAACCGTGCATCACTTCTGTTGGCGTCTTCACGTCCCGTCTCTTCCTCCTGGGTCCTGTCCGCTCCTGCCCCGTTGTTGTCTCTCCTCTGAAATTCCATCCATCCAGGCTCTGGGGAACTCAAATCTGAACTATGCCCATGACTTTCTAAAGATCCTCCTGTGCGTGCTGCCCTTCCACCCCAGCTGTATGTTACCATAATAGTGAAGACTTTATCCGTTATCTCCCCAAACTCAGTCCCAAACCTTTACTATCCCCCCTTGTCCATACAGTACACTGTTCAGTCTGTCTTTTTACACCCAGTACAAGGTGCCTCTAAACACATTACCGAGTGTTCTTCACATTTACTTCCCTACACAAACTTTCCCTACACAGCAGCCGTGCTTATCCGGGACACGGTGTGCAGTTTCAGATCAGCGTCTCGCATATCCCATTACTTTTGCTGGAGAAAGAGGCTTCACCCTGCACCCTCTCTCTGGAACGACAGCATTCCTTCCTGTGCTTTGAAATGCGTCTGGGTTATGGCGGCTGCTTCCACATACGTGTCCCTGGGTACACGCCTCTCCCTTGAGTTACACTCGCACAGCACAGTGCTTCATTGGCATTTCCAGAAGGGTGGCTCACAGACCTCCAAGTGCAGATGTGCACTCCAAGTGCAATCCTGGAATTGTGATCCCTTCACCCTCCACTGTTGCCCTGGTCATATGTACTCCAGATGTCAGCTTTGGTGCCCCCCTCCCCAGGGCAAATCCACCCACTTGTCACCTACCACTTCCAGCTCCCAGCCGATGCTGGCCCAGGTTGCTGCCGTCGGCTGTTGATCTGTGTCCTCTGTCAGTACAGCCACCCCAGATATATCACCCCTGACTCACAGACAGTTACCTGGTCCGGTTACCATGGCAATCAGTGCAGCCTGGGCTCAAACCCAGGTTTTTCTCCAGAGAGCATGCCGCACCTGCATGCAACGCCGCGTTTCTAACTCTCCGGGAGACTCCTCCTTAGCAGGAAGGTGCACTCGTCTGTCCACGCAGTTACTGCCGTGCCGTCCTTAGCACGAGGGCTCTCATTTATTCTGCTGCTTTCCTGACAAGCCTTCACTTTCTCCCATCAGTCATAATTGGCTTAAATACAATTTTTATTTCTTTATTTTTTTATTTCAGAATATTATGGGGGTACAAACTTTTTGGTTACATAAATTGCTTTTGTACCATTTGAGTCAAAGTGTCCCCATCACCCAGGTAGTGTGCATTGTACCCTTTAGGTGTGAATTTACCCATCCCTCCCCCCCCACCTGCTTGATTTCCAGTGAATGTTACTTCCATATGTGCACATAAGTCTTGATGGATCAGTTCCAATTTAATGGTGAGTACGTATGGCGTTTGTTTTTCCATTCCTGTGTTACCTCACTTAGAAGAATGGTTTCCATTTCCATCCAGGTTAGTACAAGAAGTATTAGTTCACCATTTTTTATGGCTGAGTAGTACTCTATGGTATGCAAATACCACATTTTCTTAATCCACTTATGTATTGATGGGCTCTTAGGTTGTTTCCACATCTTTGCAATTGTGAATTATGCTGCTATAAACATTCGAGTGCAGATTTTTTTTTATAGAATGACATTTTTTTCACATTATATTCTGCAATTCTTTTTCATTTTGACCATTTTCTATAAAATACAAAACTCTAATAACATGAAAAATTTCACTATATTTCTCTGAATCATGAGCTAACATAAAATCTATGTAACTTCTATTTAATATCTCAATTCAGATTCAAGTGGAGTGATAACAATTGTGTGCATCTGTTGGCTTTAAATAACTAATTTGGCTTTCTAAATATCAATTCTTAAATATAAAATTTAACTTTCATTATCCTCCTACATTTATATTTACCTCATGGAAATTAAAAGCTGGTTAATTTAAATTGTGTAGGATAAATAATTATTTTTTCATGTAAATGTGATTTTAGTTTAATTAGCAAAATGTTATGTAAATATATGTAAATTATATTTTAATATTTACATAATGTAAAATTTAAAATTTTGTGTTTACTTGTTAATATAAACCTGGAAACAGTCAATACAGCTTCCATAATTTATGGCTGGGGATTTTAGGCACAAGGGCATTAGAGTTAATTATGTGGTTAAAATATTCAAAACAGACCTTGCTCAAACTATGCAATACCCAACATGTCACAGAAATGTTCACGGCATTTCCAAGTGGTCTTTTCTGTGAACAAACCCACCCTCTCTGCAAGCTACTCCCCACAGAACAAGGGGAATGATAGGGAGAAAGAGAAAGGAATAAAAAAATATGTATTGAGAAAACTGTTGTTTTGGAAAGTCTGGCCATAATTATTTAAAGACCACTTATAATAATTATTCAGCCAGCAAACTGCTTTGATTAAAACAAATTTAAAAGAGCTGTCTATTAAAAAAGAAAAGATCCCATTATATAATACAATGAAAGGAAAAACAATTTATTTTTAAGGAAAATAGGGAGGTTTAAAAAGTTGTCATTTTCAAGTATCACATTAGGGAAAAGTATTCACTATAAAAAGTACTTAGCGAATTATGTTTCAACATTTAAAAAATGATTTAATACAACCTATTAAACCCAAGTCATTCTTCTCATAATGTCTTAAAAGGTTATGCTAATTATTGGCAGTGTTAAGAAAGATAATTACATGTCTTTAAAATAACTTTCCAAAATCCTTCCATTCATTTATTCAATATACTTACTAAGACTTAAAGACTATAGGTTTAATTATTATTTCACAAAAGATAAGTAAGAATTAGTGAAAATATGAGATTTAACTGTCTTCTATGTTATAATCTGGTGAAAAATACTAAATCCAGTGAGGTCAGTGTGGAGAGAAGGGTGACCCCAGGTGGGCAGAAGTGTCATCTCTCACTTCCCTGTTGAATCCTGGAAACACGACAGGAGGCCAAGAAAGTTCTCCCTCGGATTTGCCACACTCCGTTGATTGGGACAAATTATGAACTTTTTGCATGTTCCCCCCTTTTCTAGAATGGCTTTGAACTGTTAAGAAATGTCAACTAATTTGTCATGGATTTTGAAATTGTCCTCTTTGGTAGAATTAACACAGTACCTCCTAAGGAAAGAGTTTTTCTCCCAGGATAATCAGAATATGTCACTCATAAGCTTCCCAGTATGACAAGCAATGAAAAAAAATGCCCTTGCCCTGAGAAATATGCTGAATATTATTATATAAAAGTAGCTTAGCTTATTTTAGATGCGTAAAACGTCTAGCAGAGTTTACATAAATCCCTTTTCTTGGATGGCATCTTCAACTGGAGAATGGGGGACATTGCATATTTTAAAACCAATACAGTTCTTACCATGCACAGTCACATTTTGCTAAAATTCTATTAGTCATTTCTCCATTTCTTAAAACTTCACTTTGAGAATAAGCCTCTCATGCTGTGACTGCACGTTACAGTGTCAAAAATTAAATACAGAACACATTGGCACACACCAGCCCACCAGAGAGGTCTAGACCTTTATCAGTCTTTGTAAGCATCCAGCAATGTCGGAGAGTAAGTATTGAATCTTAGAGAACTCACCATGGGTTCGTTATTGGAATTGTTTTCTTACTCCTCTGTATGATGTGTGCATAGTACAATTATGCTACCTATTAACGGAGAACAGCGGTTGCCCAGGTTTGCAGTTCTTAGTGCCAGTTTTAACATAATCATCTTCCCACACTACAAAATATAATTAAATGCTTTTTAAAAAAAACCTGTGTTCTGTTTATGCAATATGGAGCAAAAGTACAAAGAATAGGTCAAATGAAAATAAAAATTCAGAAGTGCATTTTTTTTCTATCTATTAATTTTTTTCAATGGACACTTTTCAAATTCAAGGGTGAAATCATTACAATTACAACAAAATGTTTACTGACTCAGAAATGGATTGTAAACTTTGTTAAATTCTAAATTATTATTTTTTACTTTTTTCTAATTTGCATTCTCATAATCTGTTCTCAAGATTGTTCCACATTATTCTGAGTAAATATATTAGTAGTACCTGTTAGCATAGTATTGATGCCATGCTATGCACGGCATGTCCTCTCCAAATATTGATATTTCTGTTTCATCTTCCTACCTAAAGAGTATTATGTTCTTTAACCAGCCAACATATAGCAATAAATTATAATCTTTTTCATACTCCTTCATATATTGTGGTTTAATTTTTAAAGAAAATTTATTTAAAACTATATTAGAAACTATCAGAGATAAAATGGGGAAATCAATACACTTTTCTTTTTGTTCTGATTTCTAATGATAACCATCAAGTTCAAGGACCTTTTTCTGGGATGCTGGGAATTTTTGCATATCAGACTGGAGGCTCAAATATACATTCCTAAAGGTCTCAGTTTGTGTTATAAAAGAAACATAATCCAATGCACGAAGAGGTGTGTAAAATTTTCCATGGGGCAATTTGAGTTATTTCTAAAAATTTTTTAATATCTCAAAGACTTTTCATTTTTGTTCTTACAAAATATTAAACCCACCCAATCAAGACCCAGCTGTTAATTAAAGAGGAGAAAGAGCAGAAAATCTGACACTCAGTAATTTATTTTAAGGCATAATAGATAATGACTCATGCTTAATATTTTTCTTCACAAACAATATTACCTAGTTGCTTTAAGTTTTCCTAATTAGAAGTCAGGCTGCTTGACAACACAGCTTGTGTGATAACTTTTCAAAACAAGCCTAAAATATTTTTCAAGGCAAACAGGTACTTTGTAACTCAGTCGAAAGTGGAGGTTACACTCCAAACAGTATGAAGTCTGTAATGCTTGTGCTCTGTTAATAATGAGGTTGCAGATTTAAACAAAGCAACGGATATGTACAAACATTAAGTTTAACTTAGCTCATTTCAAAATATCCATGTTCTCCTTTAAATCAATGGCAAATGTCATTCCACTTCAGAGAGAGTAGGTTAATGTTATAGACATGGTTTATCTGAAATTCAGAAATATTGAACAGTAATGCATGCAATATTCTTCTAATAAAAGAGTTTAAAAAGTACATTGGGTGGCATTATCACCCTTAATAAAAATATCCCCAGACTAATGAATGATGCTGTGCCAATGATAATTACAAGAATCTGAGGCAGCTTCCTCTCACTTTACTAAACCCACCGGACAACATTTCATTCATTCCTCATAATAATACGTGCCGTAAGTTTTATCCCTACTTACCCATTGAGAGAGCATACAATAAATAATGAGTCAGCATTCCAATTGTTTAAAATCAGAATGCTATAGGGCTTGAATATCTGAAATGTATCACAGATTTCTATGGTTTGCAATTGTTTTGTACAACATTGACTGAAGTGAAGGAGACGTAGAAATGGATGATGGGAAATGATGATAGCGAATGCAAACCGTGCACCCCGTACTAATTTCCTTCTCACAGCAGCGCTGAAAAAGCTTCCCCCTAAAAGCCCATGCTGTCCCCAATACCGCACTGTCTTCCTTTTGTCTGTTCAATGAACTTGCGAGAAACATCTACGATTTGGCAGCACCCCAGCGATTCCTGGAGAAAATGTGCTGAGCAAGACACACACGACCTATGTCCGTATGGAATTTGTAGGTAACAGAAAAGGCAGGTGGCCAAACAGATTGTCACCATAAAGGGGGGAGCGTCGTGCCTAGCCGTGCCTCCTCACGGGGTGACCCTCTGCACTGCAACGTCACTTCCTGGCTCCCCCCTAGTACTACTTCATCAGAAGCTCTGGTGGCAAGACCAGGAAACCTTTGTTCTCAACAAGAACCAGGTTTGAGCTCAGCGAGGGGGTTGGTGTGTGCCAGGAGGCAGGACCCCCTCGTGGAATTCAGGAAAGACCTCAGGAGAAATGAGTTTTAGGTGCGTATGAGGGTGAATCTGAAGGAGCCAGGCAGTGGGCGGAACAGGCTGGTGTCATGGAAGCCAGGAGGATGGCGGTTCCAGGGGAGGTGGGAGTCCACACCCCGCAGGCCGCCACGAGGGGATCTCGGAGGGTGGGCGCTGACACTCTCGGGTGAAATCGATTGTTGATTAGGAAATTTGTTGCCCAAGTTTGAAAAAGATGTAGGAATTAATTGACCACAAACAATAATCCTTGACAGTGTCATCTCACTACCTGGGTACCTGAGGAAGTTCAGGTTGCTTTAGGATTTTGGGTGTTTGGTAAATACTTGATGAATGAATGAAAAAAAAGGCAATCTCTTGGTGTATTGAGAAAAGCCTAGAATGTATATCATGCTTTACTCAAGGTGGACCCTGAGGGACGTATTTTAAGAGCTTGACAAATTTGGAGGTGATCAGTCAGTTTGGTAATGAGTTTGAATCCCATGCTAAGGTACAGTCAGAAGAAATTGGAGTGTAACAATGGTAGTATTCTGAGAAAACATGATTTCTAAAGCAATTGAGAGGTGTGCCTACATTGAAATTTTATTTTGCTTTCAAACTTTAGGTTTAAGCCTTAGAACATCATGCCTTAATAAAAGAGACAATGATACCCTGCTTTATGACTGTTTTTGTGACCTCAAGCAAGTCACACCCTCCAGGGGGTTTTCCTTATAACATCTGTTCACAAAGATGTACCAGAAGATTGTGCAATACTTTGCAAGGTTTTATTATTTGGGCAAATTACCTAACTTTTTATGGGCATTTTTAAAATCTGCAACTTAAATATAACAATAACACCTACCTCACAGGATAACTATTAGGGGAAAAAAGTGAGATTAAGTATGGAAAACAAATACATTTATTAACACATTTGCAGTTCATGTTTGCTCCTGTTTTTTGTTGTATATTGGACAGTAGCTTTATTAGTCCTTGTTTTTTTTAATTAAAGTTTATATCTTGAGATAATTATAGATTCACATGCAGTTGTAAGAAAAAATACGGAGTCCTCAGCATCCTTACCCAATGGTAACATCTTGCAATGCTAGAGCACAATGGTACAGCCAGGGTGCTCACCAGGACACGCTGAGGATACAGGACACTTCTGCCACTGCAGGAATGACTTATGCTGCTCTTTTATACAAATCTTCGTGCCACTCCTCTTCATACCCCCCTTAACTCCAGGAAACCACAAATCCCTTCTCCATTTCTATAATTTTATCATTTCCATAATGTTATATTAACATTGTGGGATTATACTGAAATGTTACTCTGGAATCATATAGTATGTAAACTTCAGGTTGGCTTCTCTCTCTCAGCACACTTCCCTTGAGATTCATACAAGTGGTTGCATGCATGCATAGTTTGTTTCTTTCCCTTAGGCTTATCCAGCTTATTAAAGCTACAATGAAAGAATTGGATAAAAATTATATTAGAAAAGAATTGGAGTATCCAAGGGGTTTTACACTATTAGCAAACATGAATTCAGCAATTTAAAATCATTTATTAAATAATCAAAATTGTCAAAATATAAAAGAACAGTTCCTTGGAGCCTCTTCAATTTAGCTTTTTAGTTTTTCCAAATGTGAGTCCGTTCAGTTTTCCATATTCCCAGAAGCATCGTTAAAGTTCCTAGCTAGACAAGGAGTTTCTTTCTACACACAGGTTGTTGGGGCAGAAGCTCTTCCAGGCTCCTTGCACTGAACAGGTGGGCCACTCGCAGGGAGGCTAAGATTGCTGGACACCCCTGCCACCTGCCACCGGCTGCCGCCTCTCAGTGGAGTCTGTGATGGTGGAGCCTCAAGGCAGGGGACATCTCTCCTCAGTGTTCTTAATTGGTTGGACCATTGTTTCTGGTTTGTAAACACTTTCACGTCAATCTTCAACATATTGCTTATGAAATTTAGCATTTTGCGGATAGTTTCCTGAAGGAAAAATCTAAATTCCCTATCATGTTCCTGCTGTGGTTACGTGGACCATCTCGCCTCTGCAGGTTCTTTCCTGACTTCCCCAAGTTGTACTTTTATCATAATTACTAAATCTGTGTTAGATTAGATCATATTTTGTTCTTCTTTGAGATACAACAGAGCTGTCTTGGGGAGTGGAATTCTTGCTCAGTGGGCCTCGAATAGAAAAGCTACGTTAAACCCACACACTTGGGGAAGAAGAGGGCAGGTGGGCTGCTTTGGCTACTGTTGTTCATTGAGGCTACTGTTACTAGTGCTGTCACTGCTGTTATTATTGTTAATTGAGGCTACTCTTACTAGTGCTGTCACTGCTGTTATTATTGTTAATTGAGGCTACTGTTACTAGTGCTCTCACTGCTGTTATTATTGTTAATTGAGGCTACTGTTACTAGTGCTGTCACTGCTGTTATTATTGTTAATTGAGGCTACTGTTACTAGTGCTGTCACTGCTGGTCTTGCTAAAGTTATGACTTTCAAGGGGGCTTGGCAAACTTTTGTAGGCTTATTTTTACTTTACCTCTCCCTCCAAGGTTTCTTGAGGAATTGGGTTCCTCAACATCTTACAAATCCTCCCTCCCCTTGAGGAAGTAAGAAAAATAGATAGGAACATTTTATAGGCTCAGTGGAAGCTATTTTAAGATGATGAACCAAAAAATCATGTAAAGAGTAGAGGCGAAAATTTGGTTGATTTAGGAACTCAAAAATCTAGATTAATTAAAATTATTGATTTTATCTATGGTTTTAGTATCCTTTTTTTTTTTCTATTTTCTATTTTTCTATTTTCTATTTCACTGCTGCCTCTTAGGCAGAAGTATCCTTTTTTTTTTTTTTTTTTTTAACAGACTGATATATTTGTCATCTGTTTTTCTTGCCATAAAAGTTTAAGATTTTCCAGTTTTTGGCCTTAATTACTTTTGTAGTCAGGGATTGCTGCTCTACACTGTAAAACTAACCAAAGAGTTAGGGGAAAAAAACCAACAAATTCTTCAAATCCTCTCTGTTTTGCTTTTTACTTTTGCTCTGATAAAAAATAATGGATATATATATATATATATAAATAAAACACATAGTTCTACCCTTTCAAAGACAAATCCTATAACCATTTTTTATATTAAAGTGTTTGATTTTCTAATTTTAAAGGATTATTTTTTGCTTTTATGTTCATAATGGATAGTGCTTTATAATTCTGGGGTTCTGTTTTTGTTTTTTTTTTTATTTTATTTTTTGTTATGTCTCTGACAGAGTTTGTTATCAAAGTTATGTTAGCTTCATAAAACTAGTCAGGAAATCTTTACCCCGCCTCTATTTTCTGTGAAATTTTGGAAAATTATCGGTGTTTTTGTGTTCTTAAATGTTTGACAGAATTTGCCATTGATACCATGTGGGCTTATTATTTTAATTTTAGAAGGTTTTTAATAGAAAGCATTCAATTTCTCTCATAGATCTAGATTTACTCAGATATTCTATTTCATCTTATATCAGTTTTAAAATGTTGTAATTTTCTAAGATTTTATTCATTCATCTTAGCTGTCATACTCTTTGGTAAACACTTATACACAGTATTTCTTACCTACTTTTTAATATCCTTAGTGTCTTACATATAGCTTCTCTTTTGTTCCTAGTAATTTAATATATGTCTCTTTATCAGTCTAGCTAATATTTTCAATTTTTCAAATTTGAAGATCAAATTATCATTTGATGTTCCAAAAGAATTTTTTTTTTTTTTGGCTTTGAGAATTTTCTCTACTTATTTGCCTTTTAAGATTTTATGTCTAAACATATTTTTTTCTTCCATCTCCTTGTTTTTAGTTTAATTTTCTCTTTTTTATTAACTTTCTGAGGCAGAATCTTAAATAATTGGTTTTATGTCTTTTTTTTAGAATATAATCGTTTAAAGCTATGCACTCCCACATAAGCACAGCTTTAACTGAATCCCACAAATTTTCATATATTTTAATTTTATAATCATTCAGTTTAAATTTTTTTTTTTTTTTTTGCTTTCCTTGTAATTGTCTCTTTAATCCACCGTGTGTTTAACAGTGTTCTGCTTAGTTTCCAAATACTTGAGTTCTTTCTAAATATTCTGTGGTTATTGATTCCTGGTTGTGGTCAGAGAACATAGGCTTTAGAACGTAAGTCTTCTCAATTTTCTTGAAAGTCATTTCATGGCCTAGCTTGTTGTCTCTTTTAGTGAATATCCCCATGTGTCCTTGGAAAGAGTGTGTATTCTGCAGCTGTCGAATACAGTGTCACCTAGGTCAATATGTTCATAGGGTTGTTCAGAACTTTTTATGCCAGTATTGGTTATCTGTGGCTGCATAACGACTTAGCAGCTGGGCACAGCCGTAAACACTAATCCTCTCGCACAGTTTCTGTGAGTCCTGAGCTCGGGAGTGGCTTGTATCGCAGGCCGTGGCTCAGGGTTGGGCTGAGGCTGCACTGAAGTCATTGGTCAGAGTCACATCTTCTCGACACAGGGCAGCGGGACCCGTGTCCCGATGGCCCACTTGTCTCCTGTGGCCACTGAGAGGAAGTGCCCACTCCTTTCTGGCTGTTACCAGGAGGCCTCACTTCCTCGTGATGGGGACCTCCCTATGGTGCCCTCGTGACACGATAGCGGGATTCTGCAGAGGGGGTGAGACAAGAGAGCAAGGAGGAAGCTATGAATTATTTCATGATCCATATCCAGATATCACAGTCTG
The DNA here is from genome assembly GCA_028533085.1 of Varecia variegata. Lineage (NCBI taxonomy): Eukaryota > Metazoa > Chordata > Mammalia > Primates > Lemuridae > Varecia > Varecia variegata. Next base: position 22,224,140 of record CM052451.1, read on the forward strand.
CCATTCACACGACACACCTTTGTCGAACCAGATCCAACCTGTCTGGCGTGGGAGGGGACCCCGGGAGGCCCACACGCTAGGAGACAAAAATCCTCAGAGACATCTTGAAGACAGGCCGCTATAATGTCTGTCCTGATCCCTTCCTGCTACGATAGTAAAATATCACAGACTGGGTAATTTATAATAATAGAAATTTATGTCTCTCAATTTTGGAGACTGGGAAGTCCAAGATCCCGATACCAGCGGGTTTGGTGCCTGGAGAGGGCCTGGTCTCTGCTTCCGAGATGGCAGCCTGTTGTCTCCACAGGGGACAAACACTGTGTCCTCAGGTAGCAGAAGGGATGGAGGGAGAGTGGGATGAATGCTGTGTGAAGCCTCCGTTACAAGGGCATTAATCTCATCCATGGGGACGGAGCCTTCCTGGCTTCAGTAACTCCTAAAGGCCCCACCTATTGATACCACCACATTGGGTCTTAGGTCCCAACGTGAGTTTTGAAGGGATATAAACATGCAAACCATAGCAATGTCTTTACTGAATTTTTGTCTAGTTGTCTTAACAAATACTTAGAGGGGGTGGAATTCACATCTTACTTTTTAGATGCGTATTGCATCCTAGCTTAATGTTATGCATTTTATATTAAAATAAGGCATTATTTTTCTCTCCTATGGCAGAAATGAAAGCATAGTCTCACAGAGGAATTTGAGATGATTGTATATTGTAGATGATTCTGTCACCCCTTGTACTGTATGTAGACTGTCTAAAACAGTCCCAATAAAATTGATAAAAGTTAGCTCCTACACTCTAGGAAGGAATACAACGATTATGACATCATACATAAGTATAGTGCATCATGCTTTACAAATGAAACTTTACATTCCTGAGAAACCTATGTATTAGAACAGGGCAGTTTTTTATCATTATCATATTTTACAGATAAGATACTTAAAAGCCAGAGAGCTTAAGACATTTGGCAATTAATAAGTAGTAGTACTAGAACTCAAGTCTCAGATTTCAGACACTTAATATACTTTACAGTCACATAAACAGAGAGAGGAATTTTAAAATGCTGAAGGAATATAAGTCAGTATATTTAAAAGATTTCCTAAAGTAGTGGGAAGAAGTTCCCGTTGGGATGGGGATACATTCATTTTGTAAAATAGCTATCATTATTTTATCTTTTATTCCTTTGTCAATGTCTTTTCAGATATGAATGAATATAATTGGGCACCTGGGACATAATAAACAAAGCACCTATCTGTAAAAGTTATAAATTGTACTTAATCATCAGATGAAATATCTCTGGCATTTTCCCATATGTTTCTGGATTCAAAAATTTGCAAACGTTTTTGCAGAGAACACACTTAAATTGCCAATGATTTCATTCTGGAGGGTGCCAATTGTCAGACTTCAAAAATAAATTTTTTGAACAAATAAACAGAAGGTGATCAGTATTCCCAAATTATTAATTCAGAAAGGAAAGAACAAATTATTTAATAGATAGAAGGCCATGGTTTTCATTTAGGAGCTGAAGATTCACCACACTGAAAACGTTGTTTTGCATCCTGAAGCAGGGTCCAGAAACACTCTCGTGGAGAAGCTGAAGTCGCACACATTAACGTGCACAATGTATTATCACTAGCCTAGCAGAGGCGAACCCAAGACATCCTCTAGCATTCTCTTCATTGCCTCCCTGACCCCACAGCCACTTTGCAGAGCCTGGTGGGTAATGAATTCATGCTGCCTGCCTCTCTAGGAGATATTCCCCTTCCCCTGGATGAGCTCTTTGATAAATGCAAGGCCTATGTTGCAATAACAGCTGGGTGATTACCAAGGGACGTAAAACCTTCTCTTGTTCTGCGTCGTAGAACTGTGGGCAGATTGAGGATTGCCCCTGCCTGATTTATTTCATCTCATTTTTACTATTTTTATAAGCAGGTTAGCTTTTCCAGACAGGTGTGCTCCAGCAAGAGAGTGTGTGTGACCAGCCAGGTTATGTGGCCCCACGCAGGGAGGGTGTGCCCCTGCAATGTGCGGGGCCCTACTTGTTCTGTGAAAGATGCACCTGGAAGTTCAGAAGCAGCAGGAAAAAGAAATCACGCGCAAGATGTGTTGTGTTTCACATTATAAAACAAATGTCTACTTCTTGCATTTTAGTTTGCCTAGTCTTTTGTGTATTATGCTATAAACCTAGCTCACCTGTTAAAGACACAAATCAAATTTTGGCCTCTTTTATCAAAAAAGTCAGAAGTCATCGATATGTGTTCACTAAAAATGTTTCCGTGCATTGATGGTGGGAATCTCAGTTCTGAATCAGGCAGACCATATCATGTAGGGTTCAGAGCAGATAAACCATCACTGTGTCCTGACTAGCTATTCCCGCATGGGCAAGACATGTAAATATTAAAAAGTTTGCCTTAGTTGTAATAGTTATACTTACTTCACTGGTTATGGTGAATAATATATACAGTGCTACACAGAACATTGAGGCAGTTTGCAAAGGTCATTTGAGTGGTGAGTTGTGGAGCCAGGATGTGCCTGTGAGACCTGTGAGTTTCCGTGCTGTGCACACTGCCACAACTTCATCCGTCACTGTTATCACCACCGCAAGGATGTTCCTCACGGCCCTTTGCCAGCCCCTCCTCCTAGGGGCATCCACGTCTTTATGGTTCTATTTTTCGTACTTCTGTTCCACTAGCAAATTGGCATACCTTGCATGTATCTCCGTAAATTATGCATGGAAAGACTATTGCCAAGTGCAAAATCAGGTGAAGGGACAGCATGCATATAATCCTATGAATAATAATTCTCTGACGATGTCTGAATTTTCACAGGAGTGTTTTGGGGAAACAAATGCTGATGGGAAAGAAATATTTTGTCAAGACTTCATAAATCAAATTCTCTTTAACTTATATAGCATGCTATGGTTGACCTCTCTGATCACGTTATTCCAAACCCTGCCTAACAAATAAAACCACTGTCCAAAAATCAGTCACTATTCAGTAGGAGTCAGGATTGATGGGGCATATAATTTAAAAGGTAAAATAAATAAGAATCAAGAGCCCATGTGACAACTCAGATTGTACTGTGTCCTCATCTCGTGGGTACTGTCCAGCTGTCGGTGGCGTAACCAGCACAGGCTGGAAGGGAGGGGAAGACGATTACGGTAATGTTCCTTTTGTGTCACTTGTTTGTTTAGATTCCTCTTCATCTTTGTCTTGTGAAGCACTCAAAGGTAGGGTCACTTCTTACTCTGTGTGCTCTAACCATGGAGGACGACACCTGTCACATAGGGGCAGTTGTTTAAAAGTGGACCACGATTATGTGTATTAAAGAAGAGGAATGGACCAGGGCAGAGCTTTGTAAACACCTGCGGCTTGTTTGGGAACAACAGACTGAGCAATATGCCCAGGGGTGGGTGTGTGCATGAGAGAATCGAGGAAAAGAAACACGGACACACAAAACGAGGTTAGACTAGTGGCGGATTCCTAGCCTGGCCCGAAAGGTCTTTTGATATCTGATAAAACCACAAATGTCCAAACTCCATTTTCTTAATCTTTAAATGATTGTGATTATTCTACAAAACTCTATAAGGAGACACCTGGCAAAGATGCAGGAGCAGTGAAGGGTGGCCCTTGTGCCCAAGTCTACGGGGATGGTACTAAAGTGGCAGGTCAAAACTCTCCGTTGTCCACAGTTACCACTTTCCCTCGTGGAGGATGGAGGTGCTGCCTGCTACTGCGCTGATGAAAAGGGGACATGGCTTATTAACTGCGTTAGCTATGTTTCATCACTGCGAGACTAGTCACTGGGCTGCTAATACTGTGGAAGCAAGTAAGGTTATTATAGGAATAAACTAATGTGAACCCACAAGAGAGCTGGGGCAATTGTGTCTGTGTGTCAATTTAGCTAATTCCCAATGAAGAAATATTTCATGCTTTCCCTAATAAAGTGTATTTAATATAAAGTGAAATACATCAATAAATATCTTCGATGTTTTGGCATCAGACATGCAGATGGCTTCATTGTTTAGATAACCACAGTAATAATTTGCCTGTCGTTACGCTCCAAGAACTCAGAAGAAAGGAAATGCCTGATGGTGTTCTATATTGTGTTTTCAGCCAGAGTTAAAATAGGCATCACAAAACTGAATAGAATGCTTGATTACATGAATTATGGAAAATACTTTTTAGTCCAAGTGATGCAGGCCGTACCTGTTCTCCTTGTTTACCTGCTTATGGTGCAGTACTCAATGAACTCCTATACTTCACTCCCCACAGGCTATATCTGTGCATCTGGTTGTTTCCCACCAAAAAGCGAACGTTTCTATAGACTAAAACCTCAGCTTATATTCAATTAGCACTTTCCCTTTCTCTCTTTTCTAAGATCTGAATATAAATTGCCTCAAAATCCACATTGTTCGAACTGACCCTGGAAATGGAGTGTGCTAGTCCCGCTCCTGAACTATCTGATCACAAGAAATTAGATGTGTGCCATAGTGATACTGCTTGTATGACATTCTGGGAGGAAGTCAAGTGAAGATAATGAGGTTTTCAACTTACTGAAATTTAAATATTTGTATTGCTCCAAAGCAATCTAGCAAGTATGAGTCATTTTTTAAAAATATTATCTCTAAGCAAGAAGTGTTGCAACTTATTTCTCAAAAGTATAATTAGAAACACATGTGAAATACAGAAAATATAGAAAAACTTTAAAAAAAACCTTCACACCTAAGATTTTGTGTTAACAATTTTGTATCAAACTCATCATTATAGCAAAGTTAGATCTGAATTATCAATTCATAGTTAAATTATATAATATATTGAAATGTGTAAGAAGAAAATTAAAAGAAAAAAGTGAAGTAAAAATGCATCTGAGAGTTGAAAATATTAAACTGAATTACCACTGGAAATGTGTAAGGTGATTTTAAAGTCATTATAGCATTTTCCATGTAAATTATTTGAAGATTTCTCTCTGGTATCTTGGCATTTCTACAAACATATTTTTTCCTACTCCCTACTGGTGGATTGCATTTCTTGAAATAGCACTATTTTTTTCCAACTGAGAGATGAAAGAGGAATCAGAGAGCCTAGGGACACACATGCAGGGTGATGGTGGCTATGGAAAAGATTTTATGACGATGGTAAGGTCTTCTGCAAGGGCACTGCTATATTAGGAGTCAATTACAAATCAGAAATGGGCGAGAGGCATATATAGGCTCAATTTGGTTTATGTCTCTGAAAATGCTCATGGAACACAGGACAGTTTTGCAATGAGCTAAAACATGTTTATTGTGGGGTGGCAGCATCGGGAACAGAGTGTAAAGAACGAATTAGAGACTGGCGAGAAGCAGGAGTTACACATTGTGAGTTAGAAAATGAGAAAACGCTGGGACCAAACACACTTTCATTGTGTCACCAGGTGAATCTGATCTCCCTGAATGATCAGCTGCCCAGCCATCAGGGAGGAAGGTGACAAGCATAGAAGTGATTCAAGTGGAGACCTTTGTTTTGTTTTGACGAGGTTGACCTTGATGTGACGGTGAGAAAGTCAGACTGTGATGCCGATAGGAGGTCCAGGCCCAGGGTATACGTTTAAGAAGAATCAGTATGGGATACCAGAATTAATTTACTTAGATGTTTCTTCTTGTTAAGACTCAGGAACCACTAAAAGGTAATTCTGGTGAAAAGATATAAATTATAGTAGATATATAGGGCGTGCTAAATAGGATTTTGTACTGGGAGGTATCAGCAGAGAATAGGAGTAAGTGGATGAACCTTGTGGAGCTCTGGTCTGGATTCCAGACTTTTCTCTGGGTGCCAGTTGTTGCCCACTGCATGTAACTGGACACATCATTTAGCTTTCTTGACTCCATTGTACTCAACATTAAAATGAAGTGGTGGCTTCAAATGCACATCTCATCAGACCAGTTTGTACTGAGAGTAAGTGGTACATACTGCACAGTACAGAATCATCGTGAGCTGCAATTTGTCTTACTGCTAGCTGGCCTTGGCTCTCCATTGTGATGTTATAATTTAGGAGAAACTGTCATTCATTTGTGAGATTTTTCACTAAATAGAGCTAAAATGTTTTGCACACACACGCATGTGTGCACACACTCACATATATCTTATCCATCTTGTAGTTCAAATTGGATAGCTGACATTTCAGTAGGTCTCCAAACTCTGGTAAGACACTGGCAGAGCAGAGGAGAACTGAGTAGCCCACCTTGAGTTAGCAGCTGAAACACAGGCACGGCATGGGGTGTGCGCTGGTGCATCCTCCGACGTGGCAGAACTCAGGGTGTGAGATGTGAGCCCGTGTCCCAGGGCGGCTGGGCCCTGAAGAGCCAGAAGTGAGTAGTGGCAAAAGTAAAGCTATGAAGTTTGGAGCAGGCTGAACAAAGCCTCGTTAGGGAAAGTCTTTATAATATCGGGAGCAGTTGTCACAAAATGTTTGATAAGCATTTTCTTTTAGATATTTATTTTGGGGGGTTTCTTTTGACTCCACTCATATATATTTATATGTCTAATAATTAATTCAAAAACATTACATTTTGCCACTATTAAAATTACAATCTTCAACAAACCAAAGAAAGTCTCTGTTTATCTCTCCGTAATAGTATTGGAATTAAAATAGCCTCCCTCCACCCACCCAGAGGAACAACAAATCATACACTGTAGAATTTTAGAGTGAAAGAATACTTATTGATTGTCTTAGACTATATAAAGTACCAATACATTGGGGAAAAAATCCAATTTTACATATATAATCTACAGTGGATATGAACTGGGTAATTCCTTTCTGATTGTCCAAGAAGAACCTTCTTGCTTCTTGCCGGTGGAAACAATCCAAGTAAGGTTCGCTTGGCTCATCAGAACCTCCCCAGAAACCTGGCCCGGTGGGAAACCCTCTGGGAGGTCAGCAAACCTAAGGACATGCAAGCCACGCCTACACTGACAATTTTATTTCTACAAAATGAATCTAGTGCTCTAAAATGTATCACAAATCAAGGCAATTTCCCTAACACAGTGTGAGTTATACTATAATAATAGATTAACTCCACGATGCAGAATGAGGTATAAATGAATCACTGTTTAATGTTTCACGAGTTACATATATTCTCCAAGGGAATATATGACATTTTCAGTTATCAATTCATACAGAATTCATTTGTCACTTTATTTTACCTATAACAAGAAATTTTAGCATAAGCCATTTCCATTAGAAATGTTAGCAGTTATAAAACTTGTTTTGATATTAAAAATAGCATTTTACTTTTTATCTGTTCTTTAGCCTTAGAAAAAGATATTTCAGAGATTCACCTGTTAAGGAACTTCCATATCTATATTTTGTATATACATTACATATATTAGCAATTTATCTTTATTCTGTAGTTCTACTGTAACATTTTATTATGTTTTGTAGATAATTCTAAATCCTTAAACTATAAGTACGAGAATTATATATCATTTACATTTTTTTAATGTACTACAGGGAAGGATTTTCAGCTTAGCAAAATTTTATCCCTGCTTAATTTCCCTTAACTTTTCTGTGCTTAGAGTATACGATTTAGTTGTGTGTCCACTAAGTCTGAAGAATATTTTCAGTTTACCGTAGCAGCAATATTTACTCATCATTTGTCCTGGGGTTTTGGTGCGTAGAGGCTGACATTGTCCCCTTTTGCAGAGTCTGCAGCCTATTAGAGAAGGCAGACTCAAATTGTCACACACAAAAATATATATAATTTCAAAATGTGATGTCTTACAAAGAGGAACTACTGCTGCCGTGAGAACATTGAAGAGGAGTGTGCATCCTAGTGGGAAGAAATGAAAACTCAGGAAATTCCACCTAGAAAAAGGATTCAGGTGGATGGTCATATACCACAATGATGACTAAAGACAACTACTTTGCAAGCAATGTTCTTTTTTTTTTTTCTTTTTGAATCAATGGAATAAAACGATCTGGAGTCTCAATGTCTTGTTTCTCTGCAGAATATTAACTTACTATTGTCAATGAAAAGGACTGATATTATCATATTAAAGTGGAATTCTGCTCATATGTAGGACAGCAGTTTGAAATGATTTATAGTTGAAGAATTTATATCAGATTCTTTAGCTTCCTGTAGGAATATTTATGATACATCAGGTCCCCAATATTGCACTTTATAAAGTACCAAATTTTAGATTTGTATAATGGAACATAAACAGGTTTTTGGACAAATGCCTTTCCTGAAGGTAAATAATCATTTGTGTTCAATCTTGATGGGATTTCTCTTGAAAATTTTGCTGCAGTTTACGGACTAAATAAATAACACATTTTATATTCAGATGCCAAATGTTTCATGGTTTTTCTTTGTAAAATCATTTGTTTTTGATTTCTGTTGTGCATAAAAGTGGTATAATTTGTTTGTAATTTGGCATAATGACATAAACTAATTGGATCATATAGGGCATGCATTATATTTTTATGTGTATACTATGAGTATCATTAAGTTAAAATTCAGTTAAGCTGACCCGTAAACTATATTATAAAATTGTTCTACTACATATCAATACTATAACAAAACTTAATATGCAAAATTAGAAACTATAAATGTATCTTGATTTAATGTCATTAAAGCCTTCCAAAGCCAACAATAAGCATTTTACTGCAGTGAGCTATTAAAAGAGGTAATCATCAAAAACATTTCTTACAGGTTAAGACGACTTCAGATAAATGTGTGTCTAGATCTAGATTTCATGTTCACTATATTACTGAATTTAAACTGTTTTGGTACCGACAATTTTAAACCAATTAATCCTGAGATAAATAATTCAGCAACATTTTGGGGGGAGGGTTCATTTTCAAGACTATAAATTGCTGCGATGGGAAACAGAGCTGTTGTACATATGAGTCAATATTTGCGTGTTAGCAAGTTACTTAGAAATAATCTAAATATAACTATACTTCAGAGAATAATTTCCCAGAATAAATTCATTAAAATTCAATTCATTTCACTTTATTTATTTCAACAAGAAAAGTGACTATGTCCCTCGTACTGTAGCATTAATAGTGTGGTTATTTTTGTGCCATCTGGCTCCAGGACACATCAGGGCCTCTGAAAGAATGCAGGATGAGGACAGCCAGAGTGGGGAGAAAATAGAATCTAAGTAAGACACTCGCACAGAATAGCAAACAGCTCCCAAAATGTCCCTCAGCTTCTTCTAAATTTACTTTTTTTAGCTTCATTAAGTATGACCTTGCTCTTATGTGACTAAGAACTGTCAGTTTTCACAACTCTTCATTTTGTGTTACTTCAGCCAAATTTCCTGACTCTCTGCTTTCAAGTCTAATTTTGGCCTATTTTCACATTCTCATCATGTAATGTACCTACCGTTTCTATTTTTTTAAATGAGTAATTGTTATAGGCTGTCTTTGAAGCGTTCAGTCTCCACGTTTGCTAGAAGTGAGATCACTAAAGTGTTCATTTTGTACCAATTTCCAGAATAATGATTGTGACTGGAAATAAAGCATAGTGGAACCTAAAGAGAAAACAAAAGTGAATAACGTCCGTATTTCTACACTACGCTTACAGGTGATAATTTGCTGGGCATTTACATATAGAGTATGTTGTGTAATCCAAGGCATCACCCAATGTCACAAATAAAATTAACAAGACTTTTGAAAGAATGCACTAAGTGGGAATGCAGCCAAGGTTGTATCGATTTGACTTAGTTCCACTATAAAAGAATTTGGGGTTATTTTCAAGCTTATAAATTTTTATAGTGGAAAATAGGGCTTTCCAGCTGCCTGCAACCCTATGATTTTCATACTCTGAGAATTTCCAGGACTCCAAGGCCCTATGTGCAGAGAAGGGTGCTGTAAGCACCCAGTCATACCCGAATTCCCAAGTTACAGTGTTGACACCATTCCAGGAGGCCCACGGGAATGCAGGAAGCCCTTCTTAATCCTGTGGATGTTTAGTTTTCAAAACATAAACACATAAAACACAAACCTATAAACCCATGTATCCTCACATTTCTTTTATATGTGAAATTATGCCTCAGACTTGAAATCTAGCTATTTAAGGCCTGTTTACAGTTAGTCTCAATTCCCTTCACTGCAAATTTGAAATAATAAAACCTATTTCCCAAAGTAATAAGAATTAAAATGATATAATTTTATAACATGCTTGGCACACAGTATGCAAAAAAAAATTAAAGTAGCTAGCTCTTCTTGAAAACTAATATTTATGTATGTGTCAGGTATAAGCAAATACATTCTGAGGGCAAAACAAAATGTTTTTTTTTTTTTTCCCCCAAAAAATGCAATTTAGGATGCTCACAGAAACTCCTATCGGACCCAACCCTCCTTCACTTGCAGATGTGGATAAAATATAAAAATAAGTAAAATAGAAACTCCCGCAAAAGGAAAACACTAGAAAGTGCAAGGATGCAAGTAGATTCTGCAGGAGTCCAACAGCCAGCCCAGAAGCCTCACTTTTTGGCTTTTAGTCCAAAGACATGCTCAGTCGGTGCTGAGGGAGACGACGGAAATGCTGGCATAACACCCACATTCTTTCTGAACCGCAGAAATCGCAGGAAGGAATTCCTGAAAGGAGGGCTTGGAGTGGGGAGTGTCAAACTGTGGTTCTAAATTCTGCCCAATTCTGTGGCTCTTGACCTGTGCGTATGCAGAGCAGATGCAAAGTGGGACAGCTGAAGATGCGAGGTTTGCAGCCCCACCCTCACCAGGAAGAGTTTCCAGTTCAAGTCCAATCCATTGTCTGCCAAAAAAAAAATTAAATTCCAGTAAAAAAACAACACAGCACTTTAAGCAGATATAACAGAGTCCAGAATCTCCAAAAATAATATTCACTATTACAGGGACAATGACAAATCACCCAGCATAGTATGTTTTAAAGGGAGAAAAAGCTACTTTTAAGCCAGTTTAAAATTAAAAATTAAAAAAGACCAACAACTTAGACCAAGCTTGATATGACCCAGATATTGGACTTTAAAATCCAGACCAGGATTTTAAAGCAGCTGTTACAGCTATGCTTAAGAAGTAAAGGAAGCAATGTTCTTGATTTTAAAAGTTAGAAATGTCAGCAAAGAAATAAAGGCTATAAAATGAAAACTGAATGAATAACCAAGTATTGAAAATATAATATCTTAATTTTTTTAAAAGAATAATAGGTTGGCTTGGGAGGGCTTAAGGGAATGAGAATGACATAAAAGTTAAGGAACTTGAAGTTAGAACAATGTTACCAAGTCAGAAGAGAAAAAGTAAGACAGAGAAATAATAAACAGGGTTCTGGGACAATATCAGAATGTCTGACACAAGTTAGATTGGAATTCCATGAGGAGCAGAGGGAGAAAATAAGACAGAAAGCGTCTCTAATGTAGTAATGGCTGAAGTTTTCCAAATCTGCCCCCCCCACAAAAAAAAAAAAAAAAGCATAAGGATTCAAGGAGAACTGAAGGACATGAACATAGAAGCCAGACGCACATGCACGTCACAGCCAAACTGCCAACAAAAGGGAGGACAAACCTTGAAAGCAACCATAGAAAAACGACACATTACATATAGAGGACAAGTTAAATTATTGCTCATTTTACATCGAAAATCATGGGGGCCATCTATCTGGAGCAACATCCTTAAGGTGTTGAAAACAAAACAAAAGAAAACAAAGCAAAAAAGTAACCGGCAACCCAGACATTTATAGTATATGAAAACTTCCTTCGAGAACGAGGCAGAGTATAGGAAAAAATAAGAGAAAACTACATTGATTTGTCATCAGGAGACCTGCCGTCCACGAGATGCTAAATAAGTCGTTCAGACTTTAGGGGAGTGGGAGGAGGTGGGACTTGGCTCTTCAGTAAAGAATGGAGAGCACTGTACATGGTAAATGCTTTGGTTAAGAAAACAAACAAACAAACTTTTTTTTCTCTTATTTTTTTTTAAAGTGCGTAAGACTTTTTAAGTAAAAAATACAGCATTGTTTTTAGGGATTCAAAATGCATGTAGTTGTAATATGTATGATAACCATACCAGAACAGAAGAAGTTGGGTAAATGGACCTATACAAAATTGCATTTTTATACATTTTTTAATAAAATGATATATTTACCCCAAGAAGACTAACATGTTTAGTAGGTTTATTGTAATTCCTCAAGCAAACTATAAAGAAACACAACAAAAATATAGCTAAAAGACTAGTAAATTAACTAAAATGAAATTCTAAAAAAAAAGTTGTACATTCCAAAAGAAAGCAGGAAAGAAAAAAAATGAGAAACACAAACAGAGGGGACACAAAGAAATAATAATGCCATTCTGTACCATTTCAATACTCATTCAGCAAACATTTGTTGAGTTATTACTTACGCGTTGGCCACAGCACCAGGTCGTAGGAATGAAGCGATGAGGTAGCAGGCGGTGTCCCTCCCCTCAAGGAGCTTAGAGTGGAGCGGGGAGAAACACAGGCAAGCGTAGCAGGAGAGCAGGATGCAGCAGGTGTGACTGCAGGTGCTGCGGAAACCTGGAGAAACACAGGTCTCTGAAGCACCAGTCAGACCGGGGCCACCTGCGGACGAGACACCAGAGAGAGGGGCTTACGAACAAGTCACTGAGGATCAGCAAATGTCAGGCTGTCTGCACCTTTCCTTAGAGATAACATTCTGAAAAAAAATTTTCTGTAAATATGAATGCACATTATAGAAAACTCATAAAACAGATAAAAGTGTAAAGTAAAAATCACCTGTGGTTCTAATGCCCGGAAGTAAGCATGGGAATTTTGTTCACTGTCAGTTTTTACAAATGGCCAAAGAATAATGACCTTCTAATAGACCAAAAATCCACAGTAACCTTGCTTTGCCAAAATTTTAGATTTGTTCTCTCCTGTGAGAGAATTTTACATTTATGTGCAGTTGGAGTGGGTGGTTTTATGCCTCCCTGTCATCGGATGTATTTGCACACAATCTCCTATGGACGATATTGCACTATTTTTCCTTGAGCAAATCAAATTCTAATAAAATTTATTTTAAGGAAAAGTAAATTGTCCATAGAGGGAAATAATAAAAGGTAGACTAAGTAAAACTGGAAGACTGTGTTATCTTTCCAAGCCATTGAATGTTTGAACAAAGGAGAAAACTTACATTGTGAATCTGGGAAAAGATTTCTCAAAAAAACATAACTATTCATTGATTTATTACAAATATTTTATTACATATATGATGCAGTGTATAACTTTTAGTACAGTGCTATGTGCATATTTGATACAAGTTTATATTACTGTTTTTATTATGTAATATGCTAGTCTGTACAGAAAACTATTTTATGGTGGAGAATTACATAGTGAAGATATAGCTTTTTTGTTCTACACTGCATAGTTTAGGTGATATCTTAAAATGGGAATCATTTTTATCCTTTCCATCTTTTCTTTCTTTGTCTTTACAACTGGCAATTACTCTGAAATTGAAAGCTTATACTAACTGGGTATGTATACTCCAATCATTGCAAATACTTTATTTGGGAAGTCCAATAGCTCCTGGAGGATATATTTTATGATTCTCTATTTTGATTTTGTAAAAATAAACCTGTTTTGTGTCTGTGGTTGTGCTTTGTGTTAGGACATGAAAGATTCCTTTCTGCAATATGAACTTAATTTCCCATACACCCTACTTGTCATTTTTCTCTGTCTCAAATCCCTAAATGAGATAAAATTCAAACTCCATTGACCAAGAAATATCCCCTTTGCTACCTGACCCTAATCCTCACGGTGGCCTCACAACACCTTCCTGCACGTGCCTTCTTCCAGCTACACAACCCGTCCTTTCCACCCTCCCAGGGCAAATGTTGAAGAGTTCCCTTCATTTTCTTTTGCTTTTTACCCTGCTTGGAAGACTTTCTTCCCTCTTGCTACCCTTTTCTTAAGAAAACCCTATCTAACCTTCTGTAGACCCTATCTGGCTCTCCTATATCCAATTTTAGTAATTCTGTTTACAGGAAAATATTTATTCAATTAGTTGTCCAAACTATAACATTTACCTTTATCAAAATTATACTAATATAGAAGGTCCAATATTCTGTGTGATGAACTAGAGGGTGGGCTTGCATTTCATTCAAACAGTAGGTACATTTTGAATGAGTGGATGAATGTATAAATTAATGAATAAATGATAATGTTGACAATTATTCTGGCTTTAGCTGTATGGGAAGTTCCACAATGAAAATAAGTTAAAAATAGATTCAATCCATTTAAATACTTTACACTGAAAAAAAGAGCTCATTTATTTTATGTGAAAACAACTGACATAACAATAAGTTATCTGAGAAATATTCATTCATCTAAGAAATTCTGTTTTTTCTACCCAAAATCTACTTAAATTCAATAATTGGTTTCAAATTCCCTGAATTATACCTTACTTGAGAATCCGACTTAACTAAAATTAAGTGTACAGTGAGTTGAAGAAAGTCAATCTTGGTCAGGATTCTCACTTTTTATAATTATCTCTCCTGAACATTTTACTTCATGTAGAAGAAAGGTAATATGATAAATGTAACTCTAAGGAGAGCTTTTTACCCAGGATCTTAGATTCTTGCTGTCTCTTCAGTTTTGCATGAAGTAACTCGAAACACGTTCAAGGACTACGGGCCTCCGCACCTCCATCTGCCTGCCGGGGTCTGGGTTTGAATGTCCTGACACCGTAATAGCACTTGGGTTTCATCACACACAGAAATAAGACCCCATGCTGTCTTCCCTTCTCAATTTTGGAGTAACTCTAGGATAGATTCATTATATTTCATCCTAAGGGTATTTATAAAATATAGATGATATTTGTCACTTTCTAAAAAGCATGGTCTTTTAGTTGAGTGTATTCCGTGTGGCTCTGCGTTGAATTAATGGCATGTGTTTGCGTGTGGGGGTGTCATTTTCTCTCTCAAAGCACAGACAGAGATTGTGTTTGTCCCTTGCCCCTTTCTGCATTTGCTTGCATTTGGGACCACATCTCCATCTTCACCCTCCCCCTAATAAAAATGTACTATCATCTATTTTCAGATTGTTTAAAAACAGAAGTGTTCTTGATTTGATGAACAAAAAACTAATTCACAAAGAGTTGTTAACAGTTACTAATGTACATTCCCTTCTGGGCATAATCACATTAAAAAGACAATTACCACCTCATGTAACAAATCTTTAATGGTAAAATTTCAGCCAGATAAATTTAGTAATACATCCAATGTGTTGTCAAGTCAATAGATTCACATTTAAATCATTTATTTGGCAAATACCCTTGGGAAGCTGTTATGGGCAAGGTACTCTGCTGCGTCCTGACCCTCGTCACAGGGTCTTGCCGAGCAGCCCCGTCCTTGGTGGGCTCAGAACTGCGCGACGAGATGGTGCAACAGTGAAGGAAGCAGACACCACTGCGGAGCCGCAGAGACACTGTCGACACTGCAGGGAGAGGAGACCTCCCAGGTGCCATGGGAACAGCAGACAGGGACGGAGGCCCTGCCCACGATTGGCAGTTGAATCAGCCTCTCAGGAGAGGCAAATGTGAACATGCAGAAATAATAGGATTAGAATTCCAGATGGGGGAAATTGCTGGAACAGAGGATGAAAAGCACAGGCTATTTCGGTAGTGCGTTTGTAAATGAGCCAGCTGTGCCTGTGTTTTCCCTCTGCCTTGTGAGGACGCCTTCTGACTCCACGCGACACCACTCAGGGAGAAATCTTCCAGCAAAGGAAGAGGACACCCACCACGTTAACCACAACATCATGGAGACAGAGTAGCCTCCTTCCCCTATTTTGTTTTTCACCCAAGTCAGAGGAAAGTAAATGAATTGGCAATTCTGTCTAATTCTCGCCCTTTTATGTGTCTCTTCCTTCTTCTTTCTGTACTCTTTCTTGTGGAAGGCAGTGTAGGTAGGAGGACCATTTTTAAATTTTAAAACACATTTCAAAGGAGATAATATACTTATTTTCTAGGATGCCTATTCACTTTACTTTCCCAAATCTTCAGCATTTGCATGTTTGATGACAGAGTCTATTTTATTTTTTCTTTTCTCAACTAGGAATATCGTTATTTCAAAGTAGTCAATAGGGGTCTGTTTCCTCCGTCCCTAAATGGATCCTAGGGTCTCATTCCTGGGGCATTTCCCTCCTGCTGGAGTTTATTAAACACTTGTAGTGGGTGGTTGCATCTCTAGGCAAACACAGGATGACAGAGGAAACGGATGGGGAACTCAGAGCAAAAGCTGGCTTCTTCTGTGACAACACTGAGATACTTGCACTTGGCCACATCGTTTTTCTAATTCACAGCATCTGTCGCAGGTGTACAGGGTGTTCCCACTCGGCATCGAACAGAAGTGCTGCCATTCGCGGAGTGGTGGCTACAGGGAATCGCATGGCTTTGATTCATGGGCGTCACTCGTGAGTCCCACCGCACACAGCTCAATGCAGGGATGCCTCTCTTGGCCGTGGAGCGCAAGATCAGCTACTATCCAGTAACATAAAGTCAGTGTGATATCACTTTGAAATAATGTTATGGCCGTTGGATAGATAATGCACATTCAAATAAAATCAAAAATCTCTATTATATGGACTCAATGATTCTATTGCAATTTTATCAAATGAAAAATTTTTAACAGTTTAGGGCTATAAGCTCCAATTAACTATCCATGACTTTGATGCACGCTGGCCATATTCTGGTTAAAGTGAAAGCTCCGTCTGCTACTAGGAGCAGGAAGACATATTTCCAAACAGAGTCGACAGTTCCGAAAATGTTCACCGCACTCTAATTGTTTACGTGTTTGGGGCTATTACCTTTCATAAGATGTTCTGAATGGTTTGTGTCATAGAAATATTTCACAGAAATAGTGTCAGTAAAATTTACTTTAACAAAACAAAATCTAGAAACATAAACTATGGAATTTTAATTTTAAAACCTTTCTAAGCCACTCTCTGGAATCCCTTTGCGTTAGGGTGTCTTTGTTCACACAGCCCATTAGGAACTGAGAGCCCAGAGATGTCCTGAAGGATAGTTTCATAGAGCTAAGTGGTACTTGGCTGATAGAATGTGGTTGTCACTGTCGTTAATCATTTTGTATCTTGCCACGGGCTATCTAATAAACCTCTTGGACCCTCTTGTGAAAAAAAAAAAAAAAAAAACCTTCACTATTTTTATATTTTATACTATGATAATCATTTTCAAGAATTATTTTAATAATCTTTTCAGAGTTTTGGTTTCTTTAACCTGAAAAATTTATGTGGATTTGATGCAAATCCAGCAAAAGTATGTGAATGAACAGCCTTAAATAGGGAGGCCAGATATTGGGGGAAAAAAACACCGTCCTGGTCTCAGTGGGGTTGACAACTCTGTGAAGAAACTCATGAGGACACACACGATCACTATACAATATGGCATGAATGTAAGTATTGGGGTGTCTGGGGTACAGTAAGCCAGATGCTAGAAAGGACTGGAATTCTTCCCGGTGGGATGCTGCTTGATCTGCCTTGTAAAGGTTCAGTAAAAATTTCCTGGGTGGCCGACACGCTAGGGGTGCAGTACTGGGGAGGAGTCCACAGGGAGCTGCCGGCACAGAAACAGGATATGAGATGGCAACACGTTCAGAAACAGCAACCGTCCGGTAGAGGAGAGGTGGGATTGGTGCATTGAAATGGCTGCACAGGTGACCTGGACAGACACAGCAGAATCCAACTGTGAAGACGTTGTCCACCAGAATGAGGCAATTTGCATTTTATTCTACAGCACGGAATTTGTCATTTCAGAAAGAAAAAGAGTTTGGACAATAAAATGTGCTTATTGAAAACTATTTTTGCTGAAGTGTTGCTACATAGAGGCAAAAAATTATTTCACCTTTCCTAGTTATAATTAATTAAAATTACCCAAAACTGATTTTGTAAACAATGACAGAAAGTATGATTTGGTATAATATATAACATGACTTTAAGATTCTCTTATTATTGCCTTATTTTATATAATGCATGCATCTATGTGTGTGTGTGTGTATACACAAACATATGCACATACACACAGACACTCACACACACACACATATATGTGTGTATATATAGCCTTTAGGTATTCAAATGAAAGGAAGAGTCACTTGTCTTTCACTTCAAATCAAAAGCTAGAAATTATTAAGTTTTCGTGAGGAAGGTATGTCCAAATCTGAGATAGGCTGAAAGCTAGGGCTCTTTTGCAAAATAATTAGCCAAGTTGTAAATGCAAAGGAAAAGTTTGTGAAAGAAATTAAAAGTGCTACTCCAATGAACACAAGAATGGTAAGAAAGAGAAATAGCCTTATTGCTGATATGGGGAAAGTACAGGACTGGATAGAAGATCAACCCAGCCACAACATTCCCCTAAGCCAAAGCCTAACCCAGAGCGAGGTCCTAACTCTCTTCGATTCTGTGGAGGCTGAGAGAGGTGAGGAAGCTGCAGGAGGAAAGTTGGAAGCCCGCATAGAGGCTGGTTCCTGAGGTCTAAGGTAAGACGCCGTCTCCAGGACGTAAAGTGCAAGGTGCAGCGACAGGTGCTGACGGAGAAGCTGCAGCAGGTCATCCAGGAGGTCTAGCTCAGGGCATGGAGGCAGGTGGCCACGCTGAACAGCGGCTTTCCAATGTAGATGAAACAGACTTCTCTTGGGAGAAGATGCCATCTAGGATTTTCATAGCTAGAGAGGAGAAGTCAATGCCTGGATTTAAAACCTCAAAGGACAATCTAACTCTCTTGTCAGGGACTAATGCAGCTGATGACTTCAAGTAAAAGCCAATGCTCATTTATTATTCTGAAAGTCTCAGGGCCCGTAAGAACTGTGCTAAATTGACTCTGCCTGTTGTCTGCGAAGGAAGCAACAAAGCCTGGATGAAGACACTTCTATTTACAGCATGATGTGCTCAATATTTCAAGCCCACTGTTGAGGCATACTGCTCTGAGAAAAAGATTCCTCTCACAATGTCACTGCTCTCTGACAATGCACCTGGCCACCCAAGGGCTCTGATGGAGACGTACAAGGAGGTAAAAGTTGTTCTTGTGCTAGTATAACATCCATTCTGTAGCCCATGGATCAAGGAATAACCTTGACTTTCCAGTCTTATTATTTAAGAAATGCGTTTCATAAGTCTATAGCTGCCATAGAGAGTGATTCCTCTGATGGATCTAGCCAAAGTAAACTGAAAACCTTCTGGAAAGGATTCCCCACTCTAGATGCCATTAGGCACACTTGTGATTCATGGGAAGAAGTCAAAGTATCAACATGAACAGGAGTTTGGAAGACGCCGATTCCAGCCTGCATGGATGACTGTGAGAGGCCCAGGCTTCAGAGGAGGAAGTAACTGCAGATGTGGCGGAAACGGGAAGAGAACTAGAATTCGAAGGGGACCCTGGGATGCGACTAAATGCTGCAGTCTCATGGTAAAACTTGCATGGATGAGAAGTTGCTTCTGATGGATGAGCAAAGAAAGTGGATTCCTGAGATGGAATCTACTCCTGGGGAAGATGCCGTGAACACTGTCAACACGGCAGCAATGGAATTAGAATATTACGTAAGCTTCCTTGATAGGCAGCTGCAGGGGCGAGGAATTGACTCCAATTAAGTTCTGTGGGTAAAACGCTATCAAACGGGATCGCCTGCTGTCCAGAGATCTTTTGTGAAAGGAAGAGTCCATCAATGCGGCAAACATCATTATTGTGTTATTTTAAGAAACTACCGCCCTTCAGAAACCACCACCCTCATCAGTCGCAGCTGTCACCTTGGAGGCAACTCCCTCCCCAGCAACAAGATTAGGGTCACTGAAGGCTCAGATGATCATTAGCGTTTTTAGCAATAACGTATTGTTAATTAATGTATGTACTGTTTTTAGACGTAATGCTATTGCTCACTGAACAGACTGTAACATAGTATGAACATACATTTTATCACACTGGGAAACCAAAAACTCTGCGTGACCCTGCACTGTGTGCGGCTCTGTCGCGGTGGTCTGGCCCTGAACCTGCGGCATCTCCGAGGCTCGCCTGCGTGTCTGTTTATTTTTGCACACGGCCTTGTGAAACTGGAAACTGGGCCTTCTTCCCATCACGAATTGCGGTCGCTTTAGAAAATTTAATTCATTGTTTGATTCATTAAATAAGCCTAGTAACTCTTAATTTAACTGAACAAAATAAACCTACCACAAAGGGGACAATTTCTGCTGTATTCTTCATTATCTTTTTGTGATATCAGAGATAAGTTTCCTTTATCTAAATGCCATGAATATCTATAGATGCATTCAGCGTCAAGCAGGGATTGTTTAAGGCCTCCAGAATGTGGGTGTTTCGCTGGCCGTGAGCCTCCCTGCTCTCCAGCGGGTCCGCGGGCGAGGCTGGCGCGAGTTCTGGCACCGGGGGCTCGCGGGCGCCGCGCTGGGGTGTCATCCCGGCTCATTTCGCGGACATACTAAACTGCACAGTTGTAATATGTCCAATTTTAAAACCTGGGCGAAAGTTCGGAAGCTGCCTCATTCTCTGCCTCCTTAGTGTTTCGGGAGAAGACGGCCGGCCGAGCCCGAGCGCCACTCAGCGGGTGGGGAGGAGCAGGTGTCCGCGGGCAGCTGTGGGAGCCCGGGCGCGGGACACGGGGCACCAAGGGAAAGGGCAGGCCGGGGTCTCGTGTCGCCATCCTGGTGTGAACCCCCGCGACACAGAAAGCCACCGGAGCCTTTATCAAAGCTCCTAATCTATTTACTTTCCACTTTCCATAGTTGCATGGTTAAACGTGGGATCCGTTGTGGAAACAGTAATTTTCCAGCACCGTTAACTGCCTGAGTGTCACGCGTCACACCGGGAGGCCCCAGGAGAGCTCAGTCTCGCTGGTGTCAGCGAGAACCCGCAGGGCCGCTGCAGTAGGAGCCTTCATCTTTCCAGCAAGTTCCCTCTTGTGTTTAATAATTCATGGCTTTGTTAAGTCTGGGTGGAAGATGATTTATCACCTGCGTCATTGCGCATGCTTTGGTGTTTTCTCTACCTGTGGAATGTTGGCGTGGCAAAGTCGTACTCTACTCCTGGTTCATTCCCACCAGATACAAAGTAATCTCAGATCATTTCTCAAAAGATTTAGGTTTAAGTGGAATTAAATAAACAAGTAGTTATTAAAAGTAGTTTAAAAATAAGAGCCGCTTTGCATTTCCAACACACTGGGCAACTTCCTTCCATGTGACGCCTGTCCCTCCCTGGTAGCATGTAGCTCAGAAAAGCCGCACCTGCTACACTCACTGATGTAACCCAAGGATCTAGGAAAGCGTGTGTCCCAGTGTGAGTGACAGTGGATTTTCATCAAAGGAACGACTGGTTTGTAAAGAGCGTTTTGTTTGAGATTAAGAATGTGGCACACAGTGGTTTTGTTTTTATTTAATAGACACTTAAATAGCACATTGTATGTGCTAGGCATTATTCTAAGGACTTTGCAAATACTAATTCATTTCATCATATTTTCATTATGATATACTATAATCTATATGATTCAGTAGTTTTGTGTTATTTAAATATTTAATCAGCATTTGTTGTTAAGGTTTATTCATAATTTTATTTATGTTTTACTTTTAAATTATTTTTTTACATTGGGCTTTCCTTTTTTAAATCTTTGTATTGATACGTAACAATTGTACATATTTATGTGGCAGGTGTGATTTCTTGATGCAGGCATACATTGTGTAATGGTCAAATCAGGGTAATTAGAACACCCATCAGTCAAACATTTATCATTTCTTTTTGTGGGGAACATTCCAAATCTTCTCTTCTATCTATTTTGAAGTGTACAATAAGTTATGGTTAACTATAGTCACCCTACCATACTGTTGAACACTAAAACTTATTTCTTCTGTTTAACTGTATTCTTGTACCCATTAACCAACTTTTCTTCATAAATTATGTAGCTAACAATAGCTCTTAATATGTGTATTAACGGTTTTCTTCTTTAGTTGACGTGATTAACAGCTTTTGCATAAAATTATCGTTCTTCACAATGGCCAGTAATATCGCAGGACTTTACTCGTCATTTCATACGTTTTCATTCCCCATGGCTGTTCCGATTTCAACACACAACGCACAAGGGTCAGGTATCTATGATGCGGCAGATACTGAAAGTGCAGATTCAGATTTTGCAGGACATCCAAAGATGGCCTTGCGTAATTGGACGTGATGACACTGATCCGATACGATGACTGTCCATGTGGTCATGCCGTCAGTGGTCTTGCACGGGGAAGCCCACCCTTGTGTGTGTGACTTCCAAATCTGAACCTAGTGAGTGCTGCTTCGTGAGCTCTCAGATCAGGTCTGGGATACATAACGTAACACCTGTGGAGAATATGTTTCAGGAAATGTCCGTGTTCAACGTCGATATCAATGCCACAGGTGATTTACAATCTATTCCCCTATTTAGAATGGTTTGCCATTGTTCATTTATTTGTAGCGCATGTGTTTTTATCAAGATATCTGACTTCCTTAGGAAATTTTTAGAATATTTATTTACAGCCAGTCAGTCTCACTGCCCTCTTATTGCTTAAGAAAAAGCCATTGTCAAATAAAATTCTTTCTGCTGCCTCCCCGCCTGTGGCATACTATTTAGAGGTGCCCACACGAGATGCTTTGATCTTGCCAACTGTGATTTTATTGCAATATTTATCACACGATGACTCTGAGGAAATTAGACTTGTGTAAACCTCTCCTGTAGCTTGGAAGGCCTTTCCTTGAGCCCGTCATTTGGCAAGTGTCGCCTCTTTCTGGTCTCAGGCACACCGCGTGTCTTTGCCGACTCCAGGGCATCTCAGGCATGCCCTGCTGCTCTCCTGACACACGCCTCTGTGACAGCGGTGACCACCACGTAGCCTCACGTTCTGCGTGCTGTGCGTGCTGGGTCCTCGCTAGACTTTGAGCTCCCAGGCAAGACAGCAGGGGCTTTTTTATCCCCTAAGATGGTTAATGATGAAGAATCCTTCCTAGTCATTATGAATAATTATTTACTAACTTTACTAGTATGTCTAGGAGTTCTCAAGTCATGGAAAAACTGACCTACTAATATACAATATATATTTCTTGTAAAGTGGAGCATCATTTAAAATAGATCTGATTGGCCAACACATAACCAGCTGCAAAAGAGATTATTTCTTTTCAAGTAGGGAGCACCTGGAGAGGTTAGTCATTAGAATAATTAATTTAGTCGGGAACCAAGGTAAGATGACTGAAAAATCAGGAAGGATATTTCACACTATCATGAAAAAGTCTATCCATACTAATTCCCCCTCTACGAATCTGTTTGGTAAAGAGGTTCTAGTCTCCAAAACAGAGAACTTCTTTGCCATATCTAAGGGTCTTTATCCGATAGACTTTCATTATTTCGGGTTGACTCTCATTCCCTACTTTTCATATTTTGATTTTTATTCCACCCTTTTGAAACTATTTTGTTTCTTATATATTTTTAGGGAGACTTACAGATTAGAAAGGTACTGTAAAACTGATTTAATCAATTCTATACTTGCTACATTTCATTTTTTAACTTCTTTTATTTTTTTTAAATCATTTTTCTGTATTTTTATTTCCCAGTTTTTTTATTTCAGAATATTACAGGGATACAAAAGTTTTGGTTATATAAATTGCTTTCTACCATTTGAGTCGAAGCTGTAAGTGTGCCCATCACCCAGATAGTGTGCATTGTACCCCTTAGGTGTGAATTTACCCATTCCCTCCTCCCTGCTCCCACCTGCTTGATTTCTGATGAATGTTATTTCCACATCTGCATGTAAGTGTTGATTGATTAGTTCCAGTTTAACAGTGAGTACATGTGGTGCTTGTTTTTTCATTCTTGTGATACTTCACTTAGAGAAATGGTCTCCAATTCCATCCAGGTTAATACAAAGGGTGTTAGTTCACCATTTTTTTATGTCTAAGTAGTATTCAATGGTATACATATACCACATTTTATGAATCCACTCATGTATTGATGGGCACTTGGGTTGTTTTTACATCTTTGCAATTGTGAATTGTGCTGCTATAAACATTCTAGTGCAGGTGTCCTTTTTATAGAATGTCTTTATTCCTTTGGGGAAATCCCCAGTAGTGGGGTTGCTGGATCAGATGGTAGTTCTACTTAGTTCTTTGAGATATATCCATACTGCTTTCCGTAGAGGCTGTACTAGTTTGCAGTCCCACCAGCAGGGTATCAGTGTTCCTATCTCTCTTTTACTTTTTTGTCCTTTGAATTTTCAGTGCTTCCTGAGTAAAGAATTCTTCTTACTGTAAAGGTGCACCTATCTATGAACGCAACACTCCACACTTGTGCATGCCTTAAAATAACTCCTCTCTAACCAGCAGTGCTGGATTCCTAAAGGGCTTGTATAGGAATTGATATGGAGAAATTTTTCATTATACGGGGATAGGATGGGAGTAAGAAGATGAGCCTGCAGAAGCCCATCTTCTGTATTTATAGTCACAACAATAAAGCCATGAAGATAATGCAATAAACAAATTTTATGTAGATGGCATTTTGTACTCATGCATTAATCACAATGAGTATTGTGGAATTAATTTTCATTTTTACTTCCCTTACTCACTAGAAGCTTGTCTTATCTCTTTCCTCCACACTTTCAATGAGAAGCTTGTATATTGTTTTTTTCTACTGCAAATGTGAAGCACGTGAAGAGGGAGTTTTGTCTTATGTTTTTTTTTTTTTTTGTTTTCTTCCTATCTGGTCATCTAACCAAATGATCGTTGCCTTTCTGATCAATGCCTTTCTGATTATAACCCACTCCCACCTTCTTTATCTCAATGCCCTGTGGGGTCCCAAGTAAATAGAATAACATCAATGGCTGTGATGCTCTGAGTAAATTTGATTTAAATTCCCACATGGATGGAGGTGCAGGCATTTCCCAGGCCGTAACTGTTCCTGCAATGTGCCTGCTTTTCCTTTGCAGACTCCTTTTTCTTGGTGAGACTTGCACATCTCTCTCAATTTACCACTGCAGAAGCCCTCGCTGCTTCTTAGACATCCTCTTTCTTTCTCTATTCTAAAACTTCATCTCCTTTCTTTACAAATAATCAATAACAAGAGTGATTAGAAATTCACCAGTATCAAAACAGAGATCCATGATTGAGTTCAACTTTCCCAGATAGAAATCTATGTAGACCAGAATTTTGTGTTCCAGAGCCTTCCAGCAGTGGAAAATCCAGGTACAGTGCATGTACCTTTTAGATATTATTTGCATATTTTATTTAAAAATTTAAATGCTAATTACTTTTTCTATCATCTGTATCTAAGAGACTATTTTACTGTATTTATATAAGCTGGTACAGTAAAAATATCACACTCTTTAAATCAACTCTACTGTTTCTTCGATGTTAGTCATTTGTGGTAAAAATAACATTTATTGAATATTTCTTTCTTGAAGAGTCTTATTTACTTAGACATTATATATTCAGGCTAATCTGTTTTATATGACATCACATTTTCATCTCCAGTTAATACAAGGTAATTTTAAAAATTTTATATCATTACTTTGGTTACATCTGTAATTACATTTAATGATTTCTGTTTTAGTATTTTTCACTCACATTTTGTATCTATCAAAATTTTTGGTTACATAATCTGAGCAGATTTTTGACTTTTATTTGCATGAAATGCTTTATGTGTTTCTTATAATTATTGACAACATTTTTCTCTTTACAAAGTTGATCTGATTTTGGAATGTTTAGTGAGTTTAAAATATATATTGTATCAATTAATAGGTAAGATTGTAAAATTTATAATAAATATAAAGAAGAAATTTGTTTTAATGTAAGGAAAGAAAAATTATTGGAGAAGGAAACATTGGAGTCTCTCTAGAAAAAAAATCAATAATATGAAAATTATGTTCCTTTGAGACAAGCAATCCTATTTTCCAAATTTTTTAACCATTGAATAAGAAAATTGCATAGTTTTAACTCATTGAATATATGTTAGAAGTTCATTTTTTGAACAGCTTTTAAAGTAGGTGGGCCATGTTTCTGCCATAATCTAATATGCAAAACTAAATGAAAATGTATTGCTAATAATCTCATTAGTAGCCTAGTAGTCTCTTCTGTTGCTTGAATATAGTATATTTATCTAAGGTTGTGAGATACACACATATGCACTCATATATATGTGCATTTATGTGATATTCTTTGTATGCTGTTAAAAGCAGTCCAAGTGAAAACTTTCGATGTCTCTTTGTACTTTACTGATTTAAAGGTGAAATCCCAGAGCTCAGGGCAAAAACAGACATACGTTTTGTGCATCACAGCATATTTCAGTGCATTCTTCCCAAACAGTGTCCTGCTCTAGATAAGCAGATGATTGCAGAGCTTCTGTGTCCATCACTGTATGTCCAGTTGAAGGTAGATGTCACATTAATCCTCAGAGGGGACTAATGGCCACAGAACTTACAAATGTTCATTTTGCCGTGTGCCCTCCTGGATTAGCTAAGCTAACATCCTGTAGGATGTTCTGCTGGAATCCATCATTACACACGTGTTGTATAGTCTGGTGGGAAAATAAGTTACATGCACATCCAAAATTATAGTTCACTGGGAAGAGTGACGGGTTCCACAGCAATGAAAAGTCTCAGAGATGTTCTATAATGGTATCAGGCCATAAAAAGATTCTAAAACACCGTGGCTGTCTCCCACGCAAGGGTTTAGGGGTAGGATGGGATTCCAGCTTGTGCGGATGCCTCGGGGGCAGCCCCTGAGTGGGATAAGGGCAGCAGAGATGGATACAGCCAAGAATTCCCACTCCAGGGGAGAACGTGAAGGGATCCACTTCTCACTTCCTGTTACCTCTTAACCCTCAACTCCATCATTTGTCCACTCCTAGCTGCAAGAGAGACACAGCCCAGTGTTAACAATTCTCTCCGTGTGGCCGTGTGTTCAGCGAAATCGTGATGGTGGTGGGGGAGAGGTCTGTACTAAAAAGAAAAAGAAAAAAAACATGGAAATGGCTGCTGAGAGAGCATTAGCAGTCTGTCCCAGTGAAATGTCTCAGGACTAGGACTCAGCTCTCAGGGAACTTCCGGGCAAGGCCATCTGCAACCCGCCCACCTCAGCCCCTCTGGGGAAAATGACATCCCAGGCCTCTCCTGAATATTCTTACATATTTTTGAATGCAGGATAATAGAGAATGAGCAGATACGTGTTGAATAAATATCTTTATTTTCTCTAAGTTATCCTGTATTATTATTATAGCAACTCATTTCAGGCCTGGCCAATAATTCACCCAATTCACCTGTAAGTATTATAAAAGTTATCGAACATTTTTTTGCAAAAATGAGGGCCTTAAAACATACTGGTTCACACTCTAATAGAAGCCCTCAAACATCATCATGTCCAAATAAAATTCAGGAAGCCGGTACAAGAGTAGTTCCATCATATTACACATGGTGAGTTATTTGATTTTAACTTGCTCTTTTTTTTGTATGATTCCATTTATATGAAACTGGACAAGACAAATGTGGTGATGAAAAGGAGGTCCATGTTTGCTAAAACTGGGGAGACTGAGGATGGAGAAGCGTACAGAGACCAATTTGAGATGATGAAAGTGTTTCATAGTTTGATTGTGGTGGTGGTTTGCACGGACGCTTGTGTTTGCTAGAACCTTGAACTTGAGTCTGGCTCCCCACCAGCATGCCCAGACGGGGTGGGGGTGAGGTCTACTCCTGGGCACAGGCAGTCAGACCATCCTTGTCTGTAGGGATTTTAGAATAATAGTAACACCGACTAAAGTAGGTCCGGTTTTTATGATCCTCATGCGTTAAATCTACACAGTGTCAGTGATGGAGTATTTCTCTCTGAAACAACCGTGCTGGTCTACGTTCGAAACAATTGTTGCTGTTGCTGTTGACTTTTTAACAACATGTATCCAAGCTTCACACTCGCACCTGCGGTCCGGGTCTTCCCTGGCTGTGCACAGACCCGTGCAGTAGCTTCCTGAGCCAGGTGTCCTCAGGTCCCTCTCTTCCTACCCTGTCCTCCACACCGCCACCCCACGGCTCATCTGGTTAAAGGTGCCAGTTGCTTCCCTTCCCCAAAGCATAAGGACAGTTCTCAGCTAGGACACCGGAACCTTCTGGTTCTGGATCCAGTTCCACCTCTCAGGCCCTCCGTGGCCACTGCTCACGGCTCCTGGTTTAGTTTATCTCAGTGAGGTCCAGGCACCTCCTGCACTGGGGTCACGGCGTGGTGCGGAGGTGGAGGTGGGGGTGTCCAGGCCTGCACCGAATCTGCCGAGTTAGTAGATCCGGGGCCCGGCGCTGGGGTTCCGCAGCTGATCCTGTTTTGTTATGTCGTGTGGTGATGAGCGAAATGTTTATCACGCGGACAGCAGAGACACGCCTCCCGGATTACGGGATGATGGCTGCTCCCGAGTCCTTCTCCTGGGAGGACCCTCTCAGTGTCTCTTACTCATTGAAATTCTTAGATGTGGAGACGCTAGACTTGGCATTTTCCAGCCTGCTGCCTCAATTTTGATGTATTGAAATTCTAGTAGACTGAGTTTGGAGATGCTGGTTAAACAACAGTCCATTTTCCACTGCACCCAATCCTGGCTGAATATTATCAGAGTCTCGTGCTGAGTAAAATCGCCTTTCACTGTGAGATGGTCAGGATTCCCGATCGAACTTGGAGTACATAGATCTTTGACAATCAGATTATATAAAAATAACACGCATGTAAATGTAATCGGCACAGTTCCCGTGCATATTGTAAGTGCTCAGTAAATGTCAGGGTTATTTATTTTCTAACCTTTTGCCCAGTGGCGCCTGTGTCTTGCCTGGAACTCTCCCGCACTTCCTAACCACGTGGTCTCTGCCACACCTGTGACAACTCGGTCCCCATCACAACCGGCAGCTGTGTGTCTTTGCCTCGCTTCGGTCACTACTTTGCCTTCTATGCTGACATTTTTAAAAGCAAATTGGCCTCTGCCAGTGCGGAAAATCCTTCTGTTCCCCACGGTGACAGACTTCCCTAGAGTCCTGTGGATACAGACCAGTCACTTGCGCTTAGCACTTCCGAGGAAATTTAGGCTGCTTGCTTGTGTGGGAATCCCTTCTCTCCGCTCATTAGAAACTGCATTTTGTGCTAGTTCTCAAAGACACAGAGTAGCAGTGGCACATTCACCTTATACTTGCAGAGCGCTTTTACTTCTGCCAAAGCACTTTCAGTCTTGCAGTCTCGTTTAACTAAATTACGCTACGGGATTCGATCAGGTCTCCAGGATCCTGCCAACCTGAAAGAAGCTATTTTTTATTATTTTTTTTATTTTTCGAAATGTAGGTGAGTTTGTGTGCAGGCTTGTAAAACTGCTGGAGGAATCCAGGAAGCCTGGCCTTGTTCCCAGGAGCTGTGTGTCCCAGGAGGGCTGAGCTCTCTCCACACACCTCCCCAGCAGGGGCTCTGTTCCCTTTCTTCTTCCTGCTCCTTGTCTCTTTGCTGTTCTCCCTGGTACTCCCCTTCAATCAGCTGTCGGCACTCAGGGCAGTGCACCTCAGCACAAAGCGAGAGAGGACGTCTAACACGACATGGGGTGTCTGCGTGTTCTAGGTCCTCCCTCCTTTTCCTGCAGGCCGTGTTACTCCCACCGCACCCAGGCCTGCCTTTCTCTCACCACACAGGTGCGTCCTTATCCCTGGTACGAATAGAGGTCAATTCAAGATGTGTGTAGAGGTAGGTTTGTATTTAATCTTGGTGTATTAGAAGTTCCCTTTGAGATTCAGGGACTCTCCTAAAAAGAATAATTTCATACCTGTGGTCAATTTTTGCATTCACTCTTTAATGATTTAATGTACTGACTCAAAAAATAATTGATGGAGTCTCCACTATCTAGGAAGTACTTTTGTAGGTGCTATATTTAGAACCAGCCTAATCCCCTACTCCGTAAGTGGAGCCTGCCAATAGTTCCTCCTTTCCAAAGAATATAGGCTGCAAAGAAGGAAAAAAGAATGACTTTCCGGGGGAGAAACCTAAGGAGCACGACCTCGGCCAAGTGACCCAGGTCAACGTCAGCAGTGTCAAGTCCTCCCGATGGTGCACCCGCGGGGGAATTTGTGACGAGAAGGGCACCTAACCTCTGTGATCTTCCCCACAACCCTCAACTCCAGTCAATCATGAGAAAACATCAAATTCCAACTGAGGGCAATTCTACAAAATATGTAACCAGCGTGCAGGAAAACCATCCGGGCCTTTAGAGCAAGGGAAGCTGGGAACCTGTCACAGCCCAGGGACACGTAAAGAGAAGACTCAGATAAATATGGCATGATGTCCTGAATGGATTCCTGCAACAGCAAGAGGACTTTGGGTAAAAGCTTACGAAATTAGACTTTAGTTAATCGTAACATACAGACATTGGTCCATTGATTGGGATGAACGTAGCATACTAAGGTAACATGTTAATAATGAAGAAAACTGGTTGTAGAGTATTCGCAGATTCTCTACTATTTTTTAAATTTTTATGACATTTAAAAATGTTCTAAATTTTAAAGTGTTTATTAAAATTGATAAAACTATCTGTAGCTATGTTTGTTGTGTAGTAAACATAATGTTAAATTATAAAATTCACATACTAAACCCTGAATAAAAATATATGAGCAATAGTAGCAGGGTATAAAAATCTAGAAATCATGTAAGAGGTCAGGACTGGAGACAAAAATGTCCAGCATATAGATGGAACTTGACTCCAGGGAACTGGGTGTGATCCCTTAGTGCGGTCGTTTTCAAACGGGGATAAATCTGCTCCCCAGGGGACATTTGGCAAAGTCTGGAGAGATTTTTAGTCGTCATAACTGAGGGGGCTCAGAATGCTACAGGCACCCGGTGGACAGAGGCCAGGAATGCTGCTAAACATCCCCCAACAGGTGCAGAAAGCCCACCTGCCATTTCAGTGGCCTCTGATGAGCACTGGTGACACATTGGAAATATAAATAAGTTACTGCCCAGTAGCAGACATCATGCATATCAGATATGTGCTGAGAGGTCATCAGAATCCTTGTGGACGCTGCTCTGACCTCAGCCAGAGCTTCCAACTGTGATCCGATGTCATAGAAGCCATTGTTGACATGAATTATGTCCAGACCAAAAACCATATTTAATTCCACCTCCACTTGGACCCCAGCAGTTTCCTCTGTGTGACAACCCTGCAGGGCTAGGTCATGCCAGTCAGGGAGGTTTCTGGAATGAGAAATGGGCATATAAGGTCTGGGTTGGACAAAGGTCTAACTCAGTGTCTATCTCAGCCTTAAGCCTCTCTTTCCACATCCTCCAATGTGCTCATGTTACCTTCTCTGCATGGCTCCTACAAGAATTCAGGGAAATAAAGCATCAAATGCTCAGTACTGAGAGTTTAATCATTGCTAGTCCACCTCCTCCTCAGGCTGAAATTATTTATAATACCTGTGTGTATGTCATGGGGAGGAAAACATAATTTTAAATTATTAAATAATTTAATATATAAACAATTTTAAACCAACTGGAAATAACCTGTGTGTTATGTATTAATTATGTCTATACACTCATTCCTTACTGTGATGGAATTATTGAAAATCAACAATCCACAGCAGAACTTCAGAAATGAAAAACGTCCTGATGCTCACAAATGTCAGACAGGATAGTGAATGACTTAGAAGCCATGGAAGCATGTTCTGCCTCTTCCAAAACACTCTTTTTTTATAAAGCTTGAGCTGTTTATGGAATTTAACAATAGAAAGCACTTTAGGTTAAAATGGATATGAAAATCATAAATTCATAATATACCGATTCTTGGTAAACTGAAACTATTTATGTCCACGAATTTAAGATTGTTTTCAGAAGGTAACCAGCACAAAGAAGAAAAACTAAATCAGGTTAGACTGATAAACAGCCCAGAATTCATAAACTAGAAATAAAAGATAATGCTGCATGACTTTTAGAAATTGTTAAACACCATGTATTATTTTCTATACATATATGGCTTAAAACTGGAAAAAAGAGTTTAAAGTCTATCTTCCATGAATCCTAAATTACATATCTGAATAAAATTACAGAACCATTATTTTGAATTATATCCACTTTCCCATACAGGCATCTGATGTACTTTGATTCGTACTCAGATGCGTATTTTCCTAAGCAATACAGAATGCACCGATGTGCGTGTTCACGAGCACAGGCGTAAAGATCCTGCTTTGCAAAAATTCCGTGAAGCCACGCCCAGAGTCCGCCAGGAAAGAGTGGGTGATAAAGATGCAAAGAAGCATCTCTTATAATGTATGAAAATGACTTTAATGTATGTAGTGTAGTCTTTGTATTTTGTAGGTCACCTGTGTTCACAGGTTTTATTTTAGTCTTTGGATCTTACGGTGATTGCTCTGAGTTCTGGGTTCTCTATTTGAAATTATTTCTGCTGCAGTCTGCTTCCCAAAGGTAATTTGCCCTTTACTTTTTTTAAGTTGCCACTAATAGCACCAATATTCTTGAGTTTGTTTCGTTCTAGAAAATTGCATAGTCTCTGTCTGAGCTGTAGCTGCAGCTGCTGCCTACGGGGCCCCCACGCTGCCCTTGGAACGGGGCCCCCGTGTTCAGTGGTGCTTTGACTCCAGCATCAGCCGCTCCTCGATTGCTCCAAGCCAGTTAGTTGTCTTCCACCTGCTGTGGCCACTTGCCATTGATGCCACTAATGCTGCACTATTGCAAATCACAGTGCCCTGGGAACAGTTCATCTCCCCATATCACACACAAATGATACTCCTCTTGCCTGCCTCCCCCTGCAAGGATAGCCTTCCTTTAGTATATGTGGAAAAAATAAATAGATGAGAGGCTCCGTCTCACTTCTGCTTCTAAGCCAGTTAAGGCCACAGCTGCCTGCCCCATTCTCGCCTGCGCTGGGCCTGGGTTCCTGGTGCACCGGGTGGCCCACCCACCTGCTGTGGTCAGGCTGCAGAAGTGAAGATCACTCTAAATTTCTCCCTTCTGCCTCCTCTGTGCCCTCCATACAACACCCCGGCACAAAGCTATTCTGTAATAGCATATTTTCCCCGTAAGCCAGAACATTTATGTATAATGTGTAATTGTAATGTAAGAAATAAAAACACCTCCATGACCTAGATGTTAAATATGATTATTCTCAGATCCCGTGGGGACATTTTTGAAAATTAACTTTTCCTGGAGAGGGTTTGGCACCTGGCTTCTCCCCACCAAGCCCTCTCCAGGAATCGGTGTTGGCTGAGAGAGCTGCCCAGGGCAGGGGGTGCCGGTCCAGGTGGCAGCCCACCTCCAGTGACTGGGCTGTGCGTGGTTGAAAGGCCTCTCTGCAGTTTGGACAACGCGGAAGGCCCAGTCCAAACGGAGCGCACCCTGGAGGACCCGGTGAGGCCTTTGGCTGCTGCAGTTCGTTTTCTCTCTCTGCCCATTCCTGCTTTCTTTCCCGACCCTGTCTGACAGACTTGCTGTCTGCAAACCTCCCTGCGAGTCAGCTTCCCAGGGAACCTGCTGCAACTCCTGGCATTTCACAGGAGAAGAAATTGAGACCCAAATTCAATTATGCTTCCAGCAACTCAGCTCTCCCATGGTGGAATCACAGGTGGAATGAAGTTCCCTGATCCTCTGCACCTCTCTTCCCTCCCCCGGGAGCAGTTGCTGGTCCCAGAGATGGGGCCCTACTGTTAGCACAAGACAGGCCTCTTCTATGGTAAAGGTCTTAGAGTTTGGAATGTCAGAAAGTTAACGGAGATTGACTTTATCTTATAGAGAGACTACATCCTACTAAGGAAATGGTAAATAAGAACTGCATTGTTTCCTTTTTAAATTTTGCATTAATTTTCAAAGATGCCTTCTCTGATTTTCTGTTGTCACTTTTATATACATATATATTTAATTTGCAATAATAAGTTTTGAGAAAGATGGCAGAAGTTGCACGCGTTTGAAACAGCCACTGTTGTGCACATCCCTAAACTTCTATGATGGGTGAGTTCGTCCCAACTCTCATCTTGTTTTTCACAGTTAAAATGAGAAAAGGGTAAGCCCCAAAACATAATATCACAGGGAGGGACAAATAATAGGCAAGAAAGGACAGGGGTCTATATTTCCTAATTAATTAGCTTGTGTTTTTCTATTAAATTGTCCCAAACATGTATCTTTCTAACTTACATTTGCATTTAAAAGCATTTTAACAGAACTGTGACAGTGTGGCATGGTGGGAC
Source organism: Varecia variegata (assembly GCA_028533085.1). NCBI lineage: Eukaryota > Metazoa > Chordata > Mammalia > Primates > Lemuridae > Varecia > Varecia variegata. The sequence continues at coordinate 22,258,353 of CM052451.1, forward strand.
TATCACCGGTTTATACAGACACGGTTCATCTCTGTCAACCCAACCAGGTCCCTCAGCCTCACTGGGTTTCATCTCCTCTGTGTTTGAAATTGAAGTGATGGCGCCTCGTTTTGACAGTTGCCGTGGGGATTGGAGATAGCACACAGAAAGTGTTTGAGTTTTGATATGGAAGCTCAGCAAGTGATAGACATTATTATTTTTAAGGTAATTAAATCTGTAATTTGGAACACTCAAATAAATGTGCACTGTCACGCACGGACCAGCACCTGTAAAATTAGAAGATGCATTTGGTCTTTTGTAATTCCAGTTTGGCTGTCCTGCGTGTATCACTGTTTTGAGAGGCCGTTAAGCAGCATGCTTCAGCCTACCTGCACCCACGTGCTTTCTCCAAACTCCTTCTTCCAAAGTATCTCATGTCTTCATATCTTTGACCATGCTGTTTTGCCTGCATGGAGGTCCCTGTAGTGTGCTAGTCTACTTCACACACACACACACACACACACACACACACACACACATTTTTTCACTTCTTACTGTCTTAACTCTTTATATAAGACTGCCTTGGCTCCTAAGACACTGTGTTTTCTTATCTGCTGCCTTCCAGACTATGAGTGATCTCCGTGGTAGGATCTCCGACTTGTTCGTGTCTGCAGTCTGATCCTTAAAAACAACTTGGGATGCAGTGAGGATTTCTTGGTAGAATACATGAATAACATTTGACATTTTTCTTAAACAGCTTTATTGAAGAATAATGTCTGCTCTTGTCTTCAGTATTTCTTCCTTTGGGTTTATGCACAGTTCTTTTCTAGTGTCTCGTGGTAGAGGCTTAGGTAATTTATTTGAGACCTTTTTCTTTTATAATATAAACTTTCTATGCTATAAGTTTCCATCTAATCATAGCTCTCAGTGAGCCTCACACCTTTGATACACTATTTTATAATTTTCATCTAGGTCAAATATTTGCTAATATTTCTTGTGACTTCTATAACCATTAATTAATTAGAAGGTGAACAGTGAGGTTATTCAAGTGTTCTATATCCTCACTCATTCTTAATGTATTGTGCATTCAGTTATTAAGAGACTGGTATGGAAATCTCCAACTATTATTGAATTTTATATATTTGTCCATGCAGTTCCTTCAGTCTTTGCTTCAGTATTTTGAAACTTTGTTATTAGACACATAAATGTTTAGGATTGTTATACCCATATTGACAAATTCACCCTTTTATCATCATTAAATAATCCTCTTGATCCCTGGCGATACCATTTGCATTGAAACCGCTGGTGTGTGATAGTAATATAGCCACTCAAGTGTTCTTTTGATTAATGTTAGCACGGTATAGCCTGGCTTCTAAAAAATGTGTTTCAAGCTCTCTAGGTAAATTTGTACAATAGCAGAAATGCCATAGGACAGTTTTACCTAAGGAAACATTGCAAGTCTCTCAAATCCACTATCAAACCTAGCTCCACTGAGAACATTACAGGTCTGATGGCATTTTTTCACTATCATCTCTTTTGATGTACCCAACATTTTCATAAGAAAGACAGATTATTGAATGGCTTGTAGGTAGATATTCTAGATCTGCCATATGCAAATCCTACCACCAATACTTGCCAGCTGTGTGGCATAGAAGTTACTTAATCTACCTGTCCCACAGTTTCTAGAAAATGGGGATCATAATAGCATTTATTTTATATACACTGTAAATATACACAAACCACTTAGAACAGAGTCTAACACTATAGTGCATGTTTTGTAAGTATTAGCAGTTATTACAACAGAGCAGAAACAATGAAGTAGAATTAATATTGCTAAATAAAAAGTGGGATGTCTTTCTCCTTTACTTCCAATTATAATCACTGTGCTCCCATTTTAATGACAATCTTACCTCTGATACACTTTAAAAAATTCTTTATTGTTTCTATTTCTATAATTGGGATACATTAAAATCTCTGTATACATTGGAAATTATGTTTTTCCCTAAATTGTGCATGGTGCTTTAGAATTGGGAAAATAAATGAAAAGTTACTGACATATATGGAGCACTTAATCTGTCCCAACTGCCCTGCCAGCTCTTGTGCTTGCATTATCTCACTGATTTTTTACAACAAACCCACGAGTCAGTTACATTTTTCATTCCCCTTCTGAAGACGTGGAAATGGGAATTGAAGTCATGTGACCAACGTTACACAATCGGGTTCCAGGACAGAAACTCAAGTCTGGTGCCGCGTCTGACAACTGTAACCCACTGTGCTACATACTTTTCCATCAATGCCTGCTACAACCACTTTCCCATATAAAAATCTTCTTTCCATTCTGATTTGGCCAAACCTTTCCCCTTTTCACCTGTCAACATACTTAAAACTCACTTATGGATACTTTCTGAGCGCTCACCTTAGCCCCTGCTACTTCTGCTAGCAGTGCCCTTCATTAGGTGGTTCTTTTTCACCTTCTCTCCTCCTCCAGACAATGACACTTTGAAAACAGAAGGCACTCAGTGACTGCAGCCTGCTGAGAAATCCTCATTGCTTTTGTCATGGAGATGCTGCCTCAGCAGCTTCTTGTTTTACAGATTGGCCAGGAGTCAGAGAGTCAGTAAGGAGGTTAAATATCAGTTTTCTTTCAGATTTGAAAATCTGATTTTTAGTGTTTCATGAAAATTATACAACCGGATTTTTCTAATCCTCCCCAAAGCCAGGAGAGGGAGTGGGGTGAAGAACCTTCAGTGGCAAACAGTCCAAAAGCAAACACATCTACTACAGTTGGTTTACAAATCGAGTGTTGTATGTCATGTGGGTATTTGAAGTTTTATTTCCTTAAGCTGCCAGGAGACTCCAAGAAAGGCAAAGTGTAAACAAGTAGTCTGACAGCAGCCCTAAGGGACCCGGTTTTCAAATGAATGTGCCTAATGAAATTTCATTGATTGTACACATGCCCTTAAAAATGCTACTGCTCCTTTGACGAATTTCAAACTTTTTTTTGGATAGCCTTTTGTTTCATGGAGTAATGAATATTAATGCTGTGTTTTATTGTAGTATCACGTCTTCACTTTTCTTATGGAAAGATATTTAATATGACATCCATTTAATCATTTACACAGGTGGCTTGAAGTTTCGATGTGATAGCCTGATTAGGTCACTGAATTGAGATCGTAAGTACTTGCCAAATTAAAACTGTCACGCAGGGAATTTTCGTGTGCATAATTAGAGTGGCAGCCTAGGTTTCAGACAGACTGGGCTTCAGAGGTCTGATGGAAACCTGCCATGAGAGGAAACAACTGTGCCTAGCATTCCTTTCAACAACTCCTTTCACATCCCCAAATGTCTGCACTGGGTGCAGAATTCCCAGCACCTAAATAAGAATTTCTTTCTTGAGGCATCTATGGGAAACAGTGCAAATCGCTCAAGAAAGAATTAAAGAGAATTAAAAGTAGAGTTCAAGTCAATTCAATAAGTATTTACCAAATACTTAATGGGTACTGGTTACCGCGGAAGATACAAAGGGACATTCACAGCCCTCAGGGAAGCTGGTTAAAAATTTAGTTAAAATGAAATGGGCAGAAATGACGTTGTGTTGCATTTACTTGATTTTCCGTGAGTTTTTCTCAGCCAGTGGATTTTCATATGTTGGCAGTTTTCCTATGTCTGAGCCTTAAATCTTTGCATAGACCTAATCACTTCCATCAATTTTTTAATATAATTTATGGGCATTTTGGCAATTTGGGATGAAATTGCTGCTGGTTTTATAACATTATATGCATTTTTGTTATTTGCAACCAGAAGAAAATATTCTAATTCTTCGGCATCTACCCACAGGAACAAAAGACATTCTATAATTCATCCTGAAATATTTCTATTCAGTTGTTGACATTGTTTACATTAAAATTTTAACAAAAACTTTTTTTTAAAGAAAATTGGTTGAAAATAAAAATCCTCAATCCCTAAATTATACATTTATTACTCCGTGCTACCAACCAGTAACTTTAAACTTTAAGACGCAGTTTTAATCACTTTTTCCCATTTGCTAAGGTTTTTTTGCTTTTTATATTTTTAAATTCATTTTAAGCCTCTGATGCCTATATACATTTTTTACCAAGCCTGGGAATAAAGTGACTGAATTATACTTTATTAACTGATTCAATGTTTCTAAGATAATATTTTTCCCATCAGTTTTTGAAAAATATATTTTTCCTATTCCCGCCAAGCTTATGGGCTATGTAAATTTTAGTTATTGTACATATAAATATATCTAGGAGAATATATGATCTTTTTTATATAACATCTGTAATTATCATTTACTTGAGCAAATATATCTGTAGCAGCACCTGCTGATGGCTGGTCACTTGTTCTGGACAAAAATGAAAAAGATGCAACCCCAACGTTGAGCCATTCAAGGTCCTCTAAGCTGTTAGCAGCTG
>CM052451.1:22263270-22290726 GCA_028533085.1 Varecia variegata
AGCAGTGTATGAGTGTTCCTATCTTTCTACATCCACGCCAACATTTATTGTTTTGGGACTTTTTGATAAAGGCCATTCTCACTGGAGATAAGTGATATCTCATTGTGGTTTTGATTTGCATTTCCCTGATGATTAGAGATGTTGGGCATTTTTTCATATGTTTGTTGGCCATTATTCTGTCGACTTTTGAAAAGTTTCTGTTCATGTCCTTTGCCCACTTTTTGATAGGGTTGTTTGATTTTTTCTTACTGATTTTCCTGAGTTCTAAATAGATTCTAGTTATCAGTCCTTTATTAGATGTGTAGCATGAGAAAATATTTTCCCATTCTGTAGGTTGTCTATTTACTCTCGTGACAGTTTCCCTGGCCGTGCAGAAGCTTTTTAATTTGATCAGGTCCCATTTATTTATTTTTGTTGTTGCTGTGATTGCCTTTGGGGTCATCTTCATAAATTCTTTGCCTAGGCCCTATAATAGTTTTTCCCACATTTTCTTCTAGAATTCTAATAGTTTTAAACCTTAGGTTTAAGTCTGTTATCCACCATGATTTGATTTTTGTGAGAGGTGAAAGGTGTGGGTCCTATTTCAGTCTTCCACATGTGGTTATCCAGTTTTCCCAGCACCATTGATTGAATAAGGAATCTTTTCCCCAGTGTAAGTTTTTGTCTGGTTTGTCCAAGATTAGATGGCCATATGAGGATGGTTTTATATCTGGATTCTTAGTTCTGTTCCACTGGTCTGTGTAGAATAGTTTTTGAAAGTAGGATGGTGGTTACCAGGGCTGTGGGATTGAAGTGCTGGGGAAATACTGGTCCAAGGCCACAAAATTTCAGTTAGGAGGAGTAAATTTCAGAGGCCCATTGTACAACATAGCGACTATAGTTAACATTGTATATTCTTGAAAATTGGGAAGAGCAGATTTTAAGTAAGTGTTCTCTCCACAAATAAATGATTAGTATGTGAAGTAATGCATTTGTTAATTTGCTCAATTTAACTATTCCACAATGTATACATATTTTAAAACATCATATTGTACACCATAAATATGTACAGTATTTATGTCACTTAAATATTTTTAAATTAGTAATATAACATTAATTTAATGAATTAGAAAATGCTAGTTCAGGTTTAATTCATTTTAATTATAATACACACAATTTATTACCCTAGTGATAAGTAAACATTTGAACTGGCATTGTCTCTCAAAATTACCTGAATCAATGGCTTTCACTATTATCAATAAAATTTCAAAATATGGGAAATACATAGAGGACTAACTATGAAAATAATTGAAAATATTCAGCACTTAGACTATGGAAGTCATTCATGATACATCATTTCAGCAGAAAAAAAAAAAATTAAAGCCCTTCATTTATACCATAGGGTTTATTATTTTTATAAAAGCTTTGTGGACATCACTATGCCCATAGTATTTTAAAACATAGGTTAAATTAATTTCTTATTAAGCTAGTGATTATTTCAGTTTAACTATATAGCACATAATTTATTTTTCAGCTTATATTCCTCTTTCATCTACAAAGAAAATTTTCTAAAACCAGTAGTTATCTTGTAGCTTTTCATCATGGTCAAATTATTGAAAATCACCCTTAAAATTGCCTATCACTTACAAAGCTTAGTTTTATGACTATCTGGGATAAACTGTATGTTTTCTAAGTCTCAAATTAGACATTTATAAAATGAGAGACCGTGGAGCTCTTTGACATGCTGGAAATGGAACACGTCCTGTTTTATTTAGGGGTAAACAGTGCTGGACCAGGGACTGCACTGCCTCTTTGTAACCATGACAATGTCAAAGAATAAGAAAGACATCAGGTGGGAAAAAACTGGTTGTGGGGGATAAATCAGAAAATTGAACCCAGAATTGACTGTCATGTATGTGGTCAATTTGAAGAAGTAGTTGATTGATTTTTTGTGGGGTGAGGGAGGGAGGAAAAAAAAAAACGGAATAAGATAATCTGGGTATTTGTAAGAGAATAGCTGAGAGTATGTTCCAGAAAAAGGAATTATTTTGAAATTTTGTCAAGAGACAAATGCCCTGAGGAATCTCCAACATAGATTATTTTTATTTTCTGTCTCCCCCCACAAAAAAGACTCCATCAACTTTAAAGGAAGAAATATGTTAGTGAATTTGTTGATATACCTGGAAATTCACACGAAAAATATTTTAAAAGTTGTAGATAGTTTGAATTTGCTTATGTGTGGTGATTAAAATCCACACTGTGCCTAAGAGAAAGGGTACAGTGGTCTGATATCATCAAAACTCATAGGAGGGAAAAAAAAATAAAACACAATAACAAAAAACCAAAAAGGCTTCTTCTGTCAGCTGAATGCAGAGAAGGCTCACCCACCCACTTAATTGTCAATATTCAGCCATAGACAGGAACACACCTAATTTTGTTACAAAAACTATGCTTTAATAAATGAAGCATTATGCAAAAGTTAATTATCGAGGCCACAGATAGGCCGACTTGATTTTTCCACTTTGCCCTCTCTTTGAAAGAGACGAATCATTTTTATAAAAACAATTGAAAAGAGTTTTTTTTCTTAACTTTTTAATTTTCAAATAATTTCAGACTTTACCAGAGTGTTACATAATTAGGACAAAAAAATTCCATGTAGCCTGCACTCAGATTCCCCAAATGTTAATATTTTATCACATTTGCTTCATTATTCTTTTTCTCTATATGTTTTCCTGAAATGTTTGAGAATGCAAATAAGCACATCCTCTTTCATAACCACAGTATAATTGTTACTTTTTAAGAATTTCAATAAATTTAGGGGGAAAGGTGCAGTTTTGTTGCATGGATATTTTGTGTAGCAATGAGGTCTGGGCTTTTAGTGTACTCATCACCTGAATAGTGTACATTATGTTTACCAGGTAATTTTCCTTCCCTCCTACCCCTCCTTCCTTCCCACCTGTGGAGTCCTCAATACCTGTTACTCCACCTGTATGACCATGTACACCTGTAGCTTAGCTCCCACTTACAAGGGACAACATGCAGTATTTGGTTTTCTGTTCCTGAGTTACTTCACTTAGGATAATGGCCTCCAGTTCCATCCAAGTACAATTATTAAATTCAGGATATTAACTTCAGGATATTAAATACCATTGCCTAATTCACAGACCTAATTAAAATTTTATCAAACATTTCACAAACATATTTCCTGGTTCAGAATCTAATTTAGCATCAACATTTGCATTGAGTTGCTGTATCTCTTTCATTTCCCTTGATATGAAATGGCATTTCTTTTTCTTCCACATTCTTTATACTTTCGAAGAGTCCAGGCCAGTTATTCTACAGGCTGTCCTCAAACTTGGGTTTGTCTACTGGTATCCTCATGATCAGATTCAGGTGATTCATATAATTTTGGGGGCAGAAATACACAAAATTGACACCCTGTCCTTCTCAGTTCAACATAGCAGAAGGCACCTGTTTATTTGTACCAATAATGGTGATATTAAATTCGATCTCTTGATTAAATCTGAAATACCTGGTATCTGCCAGATATTTCAACTGAAAAGTCACTATCTTTCCCTTTGTAAGTCGTAAGTATTTTATCGAGTGATTCTTTGAGTCTATGTAAATATTCCACTTCCCATAATATTTCCACCCACTAATTTTAGCACCCACTGATAATTCTTGCCAGAAACAATTACTAGAGAGCTTTTTGTAAAAACAACTTCGAAGACTCATTTTAAATATAACTTAGTCAATTATCTGACATCTTTCCACCAAATGGGGTTTATTGAATCCCAGAGTACTTCACCCTTCCAGTTATGCAGTTATCAAGGACAAAAAATGCCTCCCTATACTACACATAATAAAGCAGGACAGATAACTAAATTTATTTAATGTGTTTAGTACAAAAGTTAAACCAAAACAAAACAAAAAAAAACTTCGTAGTTTTTTTTAACTTTATAGTTTTTAAGTATCCAGCACCAATTCTTTATGTGTATTCTTGCTTTGACTCTAGAAGGAGTAAGTTTGTTTGAAGGAGGGGACTGTCAGGCAGACAGCAGCCAGGAGAGGGACCCTGACCTACCTAAAGTGAACTAAAGAATTTTTGCAGAAGTGCTATAGAAACCCCTGTATTTAATTTTGAAAACTACAGCTCAAAGATAATACATCAACTGGAATTCTAGCTCCCTAGAATAGTTCAGTTAATCAAAGTTTCACTATTTGTACACAGATGCCCTGATGAGTCATTCCCTGTCAGGATCATGACCCTTGATGCAGAGGGACACTGGTGTGGGTTGACTTACGGTGTGCCCAGTTCACACTCACGGTGAGGTGGAGGTGTGTGTTTCTCCAAATACAGCATCGGTCTGACTGTTCTAATTGCTAATTAGTCTCAATTTAACTTCATGCCCTGTATGACTTGTAGGTTCTCTTTTTCCAAATGCACTTTTTAATTCCTGTGTCCTTAATATAATGCTTGTTGTAAATGCCAATGCACGTGTAACATTTTGTATTTGTTATTTGCCATTTAAACAGTAGGTGGGATGAGATAAACATTTTGGCAAGACACAACCACAAGGACAATGATCCAGCGACGGTAGTTTCCCACAAATTATTGTGATAGTCTAATAAAACCATATGAAGACATCATTATGGTACTTTTCTGAATGTTTTAATTAAAAATAGCACTAGCAATGACATATTGAATTAAATAATTGTGGTAGTTTTACTGGCACTTTACTAAGGGAAGGTCTAAATTATTAAGTATTCTTACACATCAAAGTCATAATTTTCGGAGGCTAGAGTAGGATAAATGTAGTAAAATTTATTACTCCAAATGATGGATGTTTAGCTTTGGATTTTATGTGTCTCATTAAATGACACAAATGCACTGTTTAGAATACTGTATGATAAATAATAAAAGAATGATATGTTCGAGGGTGTTTGGTGGCAGTCAACCATCCTCAGTTGTTGGTCCTTCGATTTGTAATATCGCTTTGTGAAAACATGTTCCGTCAGGGATTGGGCTCGATGTGCCTCTTTCCTTATCTACGAGGGAACAGAGGAGCGATTTGAGTCAGAGAATTGTGTATGTTCACACTGCTATAGCCAAGATTTAGCTATAGCATTAAAAAATTAATAGCTTTTTGAAAAATCTCATAACATTTTAGTCAAAATCTGCATGGGTTTGCAGTTGAAGGGGAGGTTTTTTTTTTTTTCCAATAAGTCTTATAATCATGAATTACCATATGCTTCTTATTAATAGAAATGTGTAGGTAGGAACATATCCAAGGAAACCCAATGCTGGGAGGTAAAGCACATTAAAAATCAAGTATATTTAAATCAAAGCTCCTTTTAATCAGGTCCCTCAAATATATATTTAATAGGAACTCAGTGTTTCAGGAATCAAACAAATGTTACTGTCTGGTGGATGGAAGTATTTTGAATTCTATGGAATTGTATCTGTAAGGTTACAAAGTTATCTTCTTTGTAGAGTCTGTAATCATTTTAAATCTGGGCTTTTAGTTTTCACAAGTATTTGTTAAAAAAATAAAAGTAATTGTGGACACAGTGTCCTTTATACTCTACTTAGAACGTAGTACCTTCCTGTTCCTCGTGGGTTCGTGTGTGAGGCGAGCATTTGCAGTAGGTTTGAGCCAGTGTGTGCCGAGCACTGTTTGCACTTTTCTCCACGTTTACCGAGTGGCCTAGGAAAGGCGGTGAAGGAAGCTTTGTTGAATGTAAAAAATGAGTTCAGAACACAGTGGTAAGTCCACTTTGAACTAATTGGTTCCAACTGTAAGATAGAAGTTATAAAACAAATATAATAAGAAAATGTGTAAAATGTGAGTAAATCTCAAGTTATTTCTCCTTGCTTTCAGACTTTGTCAACATAATATTGCATCCAAAAGAAATCAGATGCCGAACATTTTGTAAAATGTTTAAATTTTTGCTCTAGTATCTTCAATATAGGGAATAACAGTATCTTACCAATAGCAAGTCTTTCTAAAAATCCTACATATTCATATATTTTCCCAAAGCATCACATACCGTGCCAGGGCTCTCATCTCTTCTGTTCTCAAAGGGTTCCACATTTTTTCTTCCTTTAAGAAGGTCGTGGCTGGAGGGAGGGGCCGGGAGTGAAGATGCCATCTAGAAACAGTCTTTCTCTCTGTTACACCCCTGAGTCCTGATGAATTGCTTTCCTGTATTTATTTTATTATAGTAAGAACTAAACTGAAATGCCTCTTAAAATTGTTTAAATGGTTCAAGTAATTTAATAAAAGTTTTGGTTCACAGATAAATATATTTCAAAAGTGAATAAAGGAAAGCATTTTAGATTAATCAATTTAACACACACTCTAAATCTCATTTCATCTCTTTTTCTGCTTAACAAACTTTTTGGGGATGAGGGAAATTAAATTTTACCCTAGGGATGTGTTTTAGATAAATTTATTATTATACTAGTTAAAAATCGAAATATATGAACCAAATGATGAAGAGGAAAATAATGCTGTTTCTTTTGTTTTTTGTTTTTTCTTTTCAATGAGATAATTTACCATGAGATTTTTTTTTAACAAAATATTTCTCCTGCTCTATACATAGTAAATGTTTACAACATTTTCAGGATATTAGAAAGAAAAAAGAACAAAAATGAATGTACTTTTTTAAAAAAATTAGTTTTAATAGCCAGAGCCATGTTGTCCTTAGAATGAGAAATTCAAAAGCATTTCAACTTCAAAAAATAGTAAAATCTAATAACAATAGTGTAAAAAAAGAAAATATATGAATTACCATATATCTGAACTGTAAATGAAAATTTGGCATTTTTAAACTTTATATTTGTTATTAGTGGTTTATTACATTCCACTATTTGTTTCTCACCAATTAACATTAAAGTCCAACAAACTGAGTAATGATCTTATGAGTTTATGGGACAGGCTTTTTAAGGATTCCTTAGCAACGTAGAAAATGTCAACATAAATGTATTGTGAAATATGATACTGTTTGTGGATTTTTAAATAGCCACAGTACTAATTAAACTGCAGTACACTGAGCTTTAATTGTGGGGCTTGATTGATTTAATAAGGTTAACATCTGCCACTTCCCCTCAACTTAGCATTAAGACCCTACATATCAAGGTCTTATTACCGAGCTTAGGCTAGGTTATGAGACTCAAATACCATTAGAAATGTCAATGCAGACAGCATATGTTGCAGGCATAGAGTGTGTATTCATTCCTCCAGTCGTAATATAAATGGGTGAAGTTGCATCAGGGAAGACCCGGAGCACATGGTTAACTGAGCATTCCTTAGGGGTATTTTTCTGCCCTATTTCTGACCCTTTGCAGTTAGACAGTAAGGGGTCCAACTGTAGGTGAAACAAAGCCTACAAATGTTGATATCTGAGTACCGTTCTGGTGCTATCCTCAGTATGCCAGCCATACAATTACTTTATTTCAAAAAATGTTATTCTGGATTTGAGTAATTCACATAGAACTGTTCCTATTACATCCCACTCTCTGATGAAATTAGGACTGAAGTCAAGAAAAGATAGTATTCTCATTGCCTCCATTTGTATATCTAAAGCTATACTATTTTAATCTTTAAAGAACCCCTCTTTAGATTCTACAGCTCTAGTTGGATTCTGTGGTTTTCTTTTTCCTTTTTCTTTCCCTACAGTCTTTGCAAACCAAAACCATGTCTTCTTTTACGTCTCTGCGTTAAAGATAGTTCGATCCTCTGACTGAATTGAAACATCACCCTGTCCATTTCATATTATCGACTGAGTTCTTAGCTTCTCCTTGCCTACCTTGTTTGCTGTCCCTTGTAGATCCAGGTTAAAGCCTTCTAATGCCATCTCTCTTTCACACAGAGCAGTTCTAAGTTTAAAAAAAAAGTCATAGCTGCAAGGTGAAAAGTCATCCTGAAGCACCTTTCTCCCTGGCTGTTTCCAGCTCTTGGAGCGGTGGGTTTATCCGACTGACGGCACTGGCTGCTCCAAGACCTTCCTCCCAAGGAAGCTCATTAAACAAGTTGATTCTAATTCCATAAGAATGAAGTCGAGCCTGGGCTTCCACGACTTCTTAAGGAGCCCCAATCTGATGAATTGCTAGGTTTAAAAACCATGGATTGAAAACACCAGCAGGAGGACGGGGCAAGCTGAAGCACCAGGAATTCACAGAGTGGGAGGGAAAACTGGAACACCTTGGAATTCAAACTGGAACACCTTGGAATTCAAGACAGTTTTTAAAATATTCATTTGTATTCGAAACAGCATAAACTTTCATAAACTCAAAGAACAAGAACATTTTTTTAAAAAAAATCTATAGCTGCTTTCAATCCACTTTTATTACCGTTTAAATGTCTATTTCCTTTTCCTTCTTATACCAACATCATCTATTACATTGGTGGATGCAATTGCGGGTAGAATTGACCTTAGTGTATAGTACCTGTGCCCACGAATGGGCCATGAAAACGTTCGAAGGCAGGTGGGCCATGGAGTCCTGTTCCACTTAATTGAATTGTTACTTTTATAAAAAGATCTAATTAATTCAGCAGCTCTTGGTTTTTGAAACGTTAAGACTTCTGTTGATGCCTCCTGCCACCTACACATTTTTTCCTATCCTTTAGAAGGGGACAGAAAGCATTTGTTCACAACTCAACCCTGAGAATTAAGAGAGGAAACAAAAACATTAAAGGGGTATGGAAATTAATGTGATATTTGCATCACAGAATATTATAATTAGGCTGTTTTATTTATATCTACTATTTAGATATTCTTTTCAGTCTCACTAAATTTACATTATTCTCATATTCTTTTCTCAGTTGCTTAATTGAAATGTAAATTTCCAATAGGCAATTAAATCTATAGATAGTTTATTTACCTTCATTTGTACTTACCTTCTATTATTCTAAACCTAAGCTTCTGATTATGTGGCAAAGTTAAGAAAAAATTGGATATTGTACTTGTTCTTCAGTCATAAAAGATAATATTTAAAAACCTGATGAGATTTTTCAACATTGAAATTATGTTTAGGAAGCTAAAAAGAAAGCAGATGGTGTAACAAAATTAGAAGTTTGATATAAAATAAGTTTTTGAGTTAAGCTCTAAATATCATATTAAAGAAGTATTTATAAGTATGAAATTACTTTTAAACCATTTTTATGGTTTTGTCAAATATGGAGCTACTCATTCAGAAATTTACTAATTGGTAACTATATTTCATAACCACAATATTATGTATACCCACATTTAATACATTACATCACTGGTTTTGAATCAGATTTTTCTTTCTAATAAGTAATAGTAATTTTGTAACCTTTTAAATTCAAAACTAAAATGTCAATTTTGTTACTTTTCTCAGTGCTGTGATTACACAAGATCAAATGAGCATCTCCTGGATTTTCTGGTTCATGCAGGGTAAACAATATATTCATTATTCCCTGTTATTCACTGATACTCTTTCCTTTCCCATTGAATGTTCAGATTTCTTTGTCCTAAATATAGCCAGGATAATCTGCTTACTCTCCGCCACTGTCATACGTATTAGCTTGCCTCCCCCAAGTATTTTGTACTTGTTAAAATAGTATAAAGAAGATTTAGCATTTATCTATTATAAGTTGATGGAAATAAAGCCCCTAATAAATTATAGCCTTACAATTTTATAGCCTCATCTTTTATTTACAAGGATTTCTATTCTCAAACAATTTAAAAACTATAATGAAACTGAAATATGACAACAAATGCTGAATTCTCTCCTATAAAAACAAAATAAGACTAAGCAAAAAAAAAAAGTACATTTAAAAATGTTAATTTAAGGTGACCTTAGTTGCAATTTTTAATGTGTTAATTTGCATTACATGGATGCAGATGCTTTAAAGCTGGGGTTCCCAGCCCCCAGGCAGCAGCCTGGCACCAGCCCCTGCCCTGTTAGGAACCAGGCCGTGCATCGCTGCCTGAGCTCTGCCCCCTGCCCCGCCCACGCCCTTCTGTGGAAAAATCATCTTCCGTGAAACTCAGGAACCAGGCTACACCGCAGGAGGGGAGTGGAGGGCAAGGGAAGCTTCATCTGTGTTTACAGCAGCTCCCCATGGGTCACGTCACCGCCTGAGCTCCGCCCTCCCCTCCGGCCCCCATCCGTGGAAACACTGCTTACAATTCGTATCACTTAACCTCCAGGAACTTCAGTTTTCTCAGGAATTCAGTAGGGTCTCGGAGAGTTGCTTTGAGAACCGCATGAAATAGTGTGTGGGAAACACTTAGGCCAGGTATTAAGTGTGCAATAAATATTTGCAATCATTATCATCTCTCTGTGGAAGGAAAATATCCATTTTCTTAGAATGTCTTTTCTAAAGAAGGCTCTCATGTTCTGAATAACTGCCTGGTTTCTCAGGAGATACATCACATGACATTGGAAGAGAGGGAGAAAATGAAATTAGTTTCCGTTAGCAACATTGGTTAATAGGAAAGTGGAGTTTAACAATTTTGCTTCACGGAATACTCTGGAAAAGGAACAGCTTTTAGTCTGGATTGTTATTTTTATTAATAATGGTATTTCATGACCAGCTGGGGACTTTCAATAAGTGCAAGTGTCTTAACCCGACTCACTACAACAGCTTAGTACCCTCTCATAATCCATCTTCTGATTTGAAACTGAGGCAGCCTGAGCTATGATCTTGTTGTTATTACTTTTATAAGTACTTATTACTGCTTTTTCTGTCCTTATGATGATTCCAGAAAGGGACTATACTGATTACATGAGGCCAGGAATGCATCAGGTTGGGATGTCGGGATGCCTGCCGGTTAACCAATTTTGCAGACATCTACTGGTGTTCATATTCACAATCAATACTTCATACATAATTGGATATTGAATGATTTAACCTAGGCAGATCCCTAAGTGGGAATTTAATCCCCATGAATAGAAAATTTGGAGATAACAAGGCTTTATATATAAGTAAGTGTCAAGTTAATCTAAATATCTTTTTTTGTTAAAACAGCTTTAGAAACTGGGGGTTATGTCATCATGGAATTAACTAGTCTGCATAGAGGAGAGCTCTTCACTGATAGTAATAATATCCGTGATATATAAATATCCAGGTTAGTTCTGAGACCCAGATAATTTGATGATACCTTCCACAGAAAGTCCTTTGGGTGCTTGTTGTCTGTGGTTTCCTTACCCTGCATTCATGTGTTTGTTAGCAACATCTGGAAGCCACTATTTCATTGTTGTATTGTTGTCTTCAATTTTTTGAAATAATAGAGCATTTAGTAATTTTTTTTATTGGAATGCACTGGCATGTTATCTTGTTTGACAAAATCATTGAGTCAAACACACTTCCTGAGAAGATTCTTTGAAAAGCAAATTACTATGTTGCTCATTTATCTCCTGTCTGCAGTGACATTTCCCAACTAATTGCATTGTATCAATCTTAGGAACCTCACCGAAATGCTTCCAGCCTGCTTACCTGCATTTGGAGCCAGTTGATGCAGTTCTGCCCCAAATAACTCACTTAAACAATTCATATGATGTTTAATTTCCCTTTACTTCTGAAACAAATGAATAGTTTCTAGTTAGGGTGATATTTAAAATGTTAAGCCTTGAAAGGCACACTAGATAGAGATAAGGCAGTTGATATTAAATTCTTAGGAGCAGATGTAATGGAAATTGAGAGAGTTAATACGTTGAGCTGCTAACTACATTAATGCTCAAACAATATAACAGAGTTCTACATAACTAGTAATATGTTATTAAGCATACACGTTATATTATGTATAATCATGTGATAAGCTTTTCAAATGTTTCAGTTGGAATTCTATGGACTATTCTGAGTATTATATAATTACTCGTCCTATTTAGGGCTTGTCTCAGAATTTGACTGAATAGTAGACAAAGCAGCATCATGTCTTGTTTCCCATCACTCAGCACTTCCCTGAAGTCCTTGAAGTTGGTCTTCTGAACCCACGACGCCACTGAAACTTTTGTTCGTTCCTTCACAGGGCTTCTCTAATCATTAATTCAATGGGTATTTCCTCCCTGCATCCTTGGAGGTCTATGCAGAATCTGACTGTCTTAAACACTCCTGTATCTGTGAATGCTTTTCCTCCCTCATCTTTTATCACACTTCAATATTATTTTGTCATTGCTGATGTTTTCAGGTCAATCACTGAACTGATTATTGAGTTACTCTGTAAGATCTAAGCAGCACAAAATTAAAGACCATAGGATCTTTGTCTTGGAGTAATTTACAGTCCGGCAGAAGGGCACAGAGTAGAGTAGATGTCAGTAAGTATTTGTTGTGGGGATTAACTGGTAAACAATGAAGAATGAACAAAGACAGATAAGTATCAAAGGAACAGAGAATAGAAAGGATAGGAAGAAAATGAAGATATCTCTTCATACTTGCCAACTAGGCTGACTTAATGTAAGCTAATATGACTGGTCGGACATTTGGGAGAAAGGGAGAGTTTCATTTAAGGGCAGATGGTAACATGTTATTAGTTTGCTTTATAGTAATGAGGAAATTTCCATTTCAACAATGGAAACGGTTGATACCGTGATATGAAGTTACAAGCTACAAAAATTATGCTTTGTGTTTGGTCCACGTACCCCCTCCTTTCTCAAAAACCTGATTCACCTAATAATTCACAGTAGACATAGACGATTTAGAATAGAGCTTTCTCCACCAAAAGTCCCCAGTGTTCCCCATCTGTCCTCATATATTTGGGACTTAGTAGGACACCTGTGGCTGGCTCCTGGATCCTGTCTCTTCCTCATCCTCGGGAACACTGTGCTGCCTGCTGTCCTTTCTCGCAAGAGTGTACCTTCCCCAGCTGGTTCCTCTCTACTCCATGCTGTTCCTTTTACTGCTTAAGTTACTTATCTCTTTTTTTATTTTTCATTAAAAATATATTTTATTTTTTCTCTGATTTAATTATTTTTCTGCAATACTCATATTAATAGAGTGCTGTTCACCAAAGACAATTCACTTTCATAATTCAGATATAATCATTTATTGTAATTTCCATTTAGCATTGTTTTTCTTTAATTTAGCGGTATAGAGACGATTTTAAGAATAATGAAATTCTGTAATCAGAATTTAAATATTGGGTAAATCACTTTTCTTTATCTGTAGACAAAAATGATGATTAACGTATCTGAGTCTAATACCAGACTGTACACAGCTGCAATAAAAAAAAACTCAGTTGGTTCTGGTACCCAGCGTGAAGGTACACTTATCTCTTTAAAAATTCGTCCTTGACCCAAATCCCTTCACTGGCCACTGCCTTAGCTCCATGCCTCCATCAGAACTTCCTGAAGGCTGTGTCCTTCGTGTTCCTCTGGTCCCGGCTCCAGCGTTTTATTAGTGGATTGTTCCACCACCTCCCTGAGTGTGTCCCTGCCAGGTAGACCCTGTTCTTCCTCTTGCCAAGTGCGCTGGAATTCAGCGGCCATATAATTTATTGCTGTACTTTCACTTGGGCCTATGTCTCATTCCATCCTTTTTGAAACGTTTTTTTCCTTCACTCCTGGGACACATTCCAGTGGTTTTCTCTCTTCCAGCCTGGATGCTGCATTTCCCTCAGCTGGTCGCTCCCTGCTCTCCAGATGGCCTTGGAGCCTCTGTCTTCAGCAGGTGGATGGTCCTCAGAATGTCCTTTGGGAAAACTAGCCCTGTGGCTCCAATTATCATCCACATGCCAGGAATTCCCAAATGTCGATTCCAGGAGTGGGGAACCTGCAGCCTCCACGGAACCCAAACTTCACCTTTGTTCCATAAAATCTGCATGCATCGAATGGCCAGATTCAACGCTCAGCTCAACATCTCCGTGTGGACGTAACAGGGGCCCTTCAAAATTCAGCGTGTCCAAACCCCAAATCACCATCATAACACACACACACACACACACAATAAAATTTCTCCCCTCTGTTGTTCTGTTTACCTAGTTGATCAAGTCATGGTTCTTCTCTGACCTTCACTTTCTGTGTCCGTTGGTAGGTAAGCCAGCTTCCCTGCATCTACCTCGTGTTGGTGAGTTCTCCCACCCACGGCCACTCCCTGTCCCAGCGCGCAGTGCTCTCACCCCAGGTGACGACCACCGCTCTGGACTGATTGGTCTTCGTTCACTCTCATCATCACCCTCCCTGCTGCCCTGTCCTTTACCATCAAGGTAGACAATTTGAAATTCAGATCACACCATGTTTATGCTGACGAGCGTTTAATGCCTTCCTGTGGCCCTTGACCTCCAGGGGCAGATGTCAGTCTACCTCTTCAGGCCGGCCTTGGACTGCTCATCCCATTGGTCTGCTCTTCCGGGTTGTTTTTTAGCTTCTCCCCCACTCCCCAAGGGTCCTTTCCTTTGGAGCAGTGCCTGGAACTCCCACTTGCTCTCTTTTTCCTGTCTGGCTTCCTTTCTCTTCCCACCTCCTGTGAATTTTTCTACTCATGCTTAAAGCCTCATCTCCAAAATAACACTGGCAGGGAAGGGAAGGTTGACCAGGTCCCCCGTTATACATTTCCATCGTTTCACGTGCGGGTCCAGCAGCGCGTGTGCTCGTGTGCAGCTCATGCGCCTTCGCTGGTGGAGTAAACGCAGAAGTCGCCATGTCCTGTTTTGTTACTGCACACGCTGGCTGCAAGATCGTCTCGAACGTATGACTGAACATGTATTTTGATGGAAGAGTGATTATTTTATACCAATTATAGTCTACCAAAATACGAAATCTTCACTCTCAGCGTATTGCTTTTTGCATAATTGGTGGCATTTCCCAGGAGGATCCTGTCCCTGTAGAAATGTGTCAAATCGAAGTTAGAATAAAATTTCTCTGACTCCATCACTAATTCATGACAAATGTGAAGCTCACATTTCTCTGATTAATTAAGGATAGAAAACCATTGTCAGGATTGGACAAGCTATTATTTTTATGGATGTAGGGTTTGAAAAGTCTCCATAAAGTGTCAAAGGTGGTGAAAGACAATAGAACATAGTGAATATCACATACATGAGAGTGAGTGATACTTCTATCAATTTTCATCAAATTAGTAAACCTGTGTGAAGATACAATAAGATGCAGGTGGGTCTGTAGGGAAACTACACACAGGGTAACAGCTACACACGGATAATGATGAGGAAAGGTGATGGAGGTAAGATGAGGTAACTCTCTCCTGGAGGAAGTCATAGAAAAAATAAGAGGTGAGAGAGAGAACTTTTGTGGCAGGCTAAGAAAATGAGTTTAATTAAGCAGAGGGTGCGGGTTTCAGAGTACTGAGAAAGGAGGCTGAGGAGATGAGGGGTCTTTGATGGGAAAACCCAGAATGAAGGTGAAAGCTCTGGAGTCGAGTACGAGAGCCCCAGGAGCGCCGATGGCCTCGCTGACAAGCAAGGCCACGTGGAAGTGACAATCACGAGAGACTCTTGTCCTTATTAATGGGCTTGGATGCGAGTCACACTGGAAATAGAAAGATCAGCTGGTGTGATGTGGCCCTTTGGTAAAGGGGGGGAGGGGAATCCAGAAGCCACAATAACGCAGACTTCAGTTAAATAAAAGAAAAAGGACTTTAAGAATGATGTGATTTAATTCTGGAATAAGCTTTCAAGGGAAACTCTGACATCTAGGTCCCCAGAGACCCTCCTGGAAGCAGACACCTGCATTATGTGATTTTCTGGGAGCCCTCTGAGCCCCGTGATTGGCATCCTGTCCAGTAGACCGCAGTTGCCAAGGCAATTTGACAGAGTGCCCTGGTCATCTCAGATTTCCAGAGCACTGGAATATCCCCGAGGGGCGAGCTCAGCGGCCCCTGAATAAGTAGGACTTGGCTGAGTCTGCCTCGTAATAGCTGCAGAAATATGCCCAAGAAAGTACCCTGATCGTTGCCAATCAAGCTGATAACAGCATTGTGTAGATACTGTGTAGGAAGCACTTATTTTTCCATTTCTTTTGAAATTTATTTCATCCAAAATAGGTAGAAATTAGACAGAAATGTGGCCTGTTACCCGCACTCTCCAATAGCAGCTCATATTCCTAACACCGCACTCTGGGGAGAAGGCGCTGCATTCTCTAAGGCAACAGCAGGTTTGTCCTTGTGTTTTTACTCCCTTAATGGTCTGAAAAAAACATATCCAAACTACGAAGGAGAAAATAAATTATATAATTAGCAATATCTGTCTGTTTTCTTATTAACCATAATAGCTTTATATTAAAATCATCTGTCTTTTGCTGTATTAGAACTCTGACGATAATACATCCATAATACTATCTGCTCAAATTATTCTGAATGTATTATTTGCATCCTACTTCTTGGCAAAATGAATGTCGTGTTATTTGGTGCACTTTTAAAATATATAATATATTGGAAAACAAAATCAGTAAACTGAAATGTCATGACTTTATGAAGGGACTTAGAGTCCCTGCGGCCATCGAGCCCATGTCCTCTGAGCTGTCCATGGTCTACTCCATGATGTCAGTGCTCTGGGTCTACTGAAGTCGCTGGCAGGCAGAGGCCAGCTCTGGGTTCCGTCCTGTGTTCTCACACAGCAGTGAGACAGTGGGTACCCGGGCATCCCCCTGACCTCTGACATGTTTTCATTCCCACACAAAACAAAAATGTGCAGGACTTCGTGAAAAGTGTTTTCAGTTATTAAATTCATTGTCTCCTGATATAACAGGTACCCAAAATAAGTTTTAGACTTGTGCACTGTTATTATTCTCATTCCGTGTTTCATTCTCCCCTCCCCTGGGCCATGTTAGCATTTGACCTTAGCTCTAGCGATGCCTCTTTGTTAAGAGTATAATATAGATAATTATTGGAGAAACATTCCAATCACTTCCCATGTCTGTACCCCCATCAAAAAGCCATCTGGTTTCTCATCTGATCAGAGTCCAAGGAGCTCTGATACAGGGATTAGTCTCTTAATGATCTCGTACCTATTCCACCAACTTGTGTCCACCAGGATATATGCAGTGCTTTTGTTACAATCTTTGTATCTCCACTACCTAACATTGTGCCAAGTAGTGTGTGTGTGTGTGTGTGTGTGTTTGTGTTTAAAACTGAAGATTAATCCCTCTCTGTTATTCCATATCTTACTGACCTCAATTGTTTTCCTTCCCTGGACTTCTGCAGCCTTTAAGGGTTCTAGCCCACATTTCAGTGCTGCAATATGTACGGTTTGGTCCTGTTTGCGTTGATTTTTCACATGAAGGTGTTGAGGGCAGAGGTTCTGGAATAGGGGCACCAAAGCTCATACTGGTGTATGCCAAGTTGCAACCAACACGGCACTGGGTCCATCAGCTGTGTCCCGAGCAATCAATAAATACCTGATGACCTAGTAATTAAGTTTAGGGAAGCTGTCACTGTCTTAGGGAAAGCCTACTTCAGATTTGTATTTAATGGTTCAGTTGCAGCAAAGCATTTGGGTTGTCCTGCTCAAGAATTCATCCACCTGTCCATTCTCAACCCTGAAAGGGAGACAAGTTGACAATTACCAAGACGGCATGTGGGTCCAGAAGGATTTATGGGTGCACCTGTGAAGTGATAAACACTCTGCCCTATGACAAACTGTTTTATATCTTTGTATTTTAGTGTGGCAGAGATTTATGTTTATTGTGATAATCCAGACACATTACAGACCCCAAAGTACTCTCTGGAACACTATGCTTAATGCAATTATAATGCTACATCTATAGTATTATTCAAATTAGTCCATGATATGTCACACATATTTTAACTCTTCATGATGACATTTGATGAGTGACATTTCTTTCTCTCAATAGGAGACTCGCCACATAAGAGACAGGTGACTACACATGTGATAGATGACATCTGGTCCCTCAGGTGCACTTGTATTGTTCAGATGATGGGTTATCCATTGGTATTCATGCCTCTTGCACTGGTGGTGTCTGAGCTCTCTTCATTTTCTCAGTATTTGGGAGAGTTTTTCCATGTTTATAAGCTTGTACCTGGACGTCTTGGGGGGATTTATGACCTGCTGTCTTCGCTCTGGCTCAGCCGGTGGAAACTTTGCTACATGGTGAGAAACTGGGTGTCAGGGTGGTTGTAATGTATTTCCTGCTATCCATTGTTTGTAAGTGTAAATACATCATGTAAACGGGGAGAAAAGCGCTCGCAAACTGGGAGCCTGTATACCTGCTAAGAGTTCTCCAGTTCTTTGTGATGAGATTTTGATCTCTGGTTTTCATATTAGGGTTTTATAACCACATGTAACCATTTCCTGTATCGTTGGCATGACCACCTTATTTGTATTGCGTTTGAGATTCCATTGGCTATAAGCAGCACTAGTTTAATATCCTCAGGCTAATGAGAAACAAGACAGAGGTGAACTTACCGTGTGAATGGCCCATCTGAGCCCACAGAAGGCAAATGACATCACAGAGTGTTTCATGGAAGAGGATTTTTGCAGAAACTTTAACAGGGCTTCATCATAGTATTATGGACATGATAAAAGATATTGATATTTAAAATAATGTTTTTATTAATGATTATGATGATCATTTGCACTATAGCAGTCTATTTTGAGTCATGTAGTGTTAGGTAAAATTCATCACTTCTTCATTTTTACTGACATAGGTTTGTATACATTTGTTTATATAGTTTATAGTTGTGTACAAGCTATAAGAACTCCTGAGTTTATATGTGATTAGTTTAAGGTAATAATTTGAACGAAACAAATGAATCAGCAGAGGGATCTATAAGAACTGTTTTGTTTTAGAAGAGGTCTATACGGTATTAAAATGTAGGGGACACTGATGTAGCCCATTGGGTATGAGAGAACCCTGACCCAAGTGTTGACTGCCTCTACCCACAGCTCTCATTACCTGTAGATAATCAAAGTCACTCATCACACTACAACTGTGATCCCCACAGAAAAGGCAGGCTGTGGCATCTAACTTCTTTAATTTTATAACTGGGACCATTCTGCTACAAATCCTCATGTCTCTGAAATTCAGACTTCTGTTCTAAAGATCTCGGCTGCCCTTTGCAATGTCCACGATTGGCGTGCTGTCATGAGTATGCTGGCTGCATGGAAAGGTGCATTAGGGAACTTCCAGGACAATAACTTCATTTAGCAAGTGGGGAAAATTAGACCCAGAGAGTGACTCAGTTGCTCAACATGCGTGGCCAGCTAGAATTGCTATCTAGGATGTCATGGTGAGTAGGTTTCACTGGCAGTATTGATGAAGCGATTTGTGAGATCCACGTTATATTATTGGAGAACCAAACATCCAAAGGAATTAGGTGATAGGCAAAGAGATGTTTTTTGGTCCAAACTTGATGTTACAATAAGACCGTCTTTACAGACCCTCAGACAATAGATTTGCTCTTTCCATATATTTCTCTGTGTTTTTAAGAAAAAATATTCAATACATGATTTGGTAGCATTTTGTTGAATGTGCTCTTCCCCCGAAGTGTTCAGTGTTTCTGAACCATCACCTCTGAGATTCCCCACGTGTAGCTCGGTCACCATCTCCAATCTCTCTTTGGACTGTCAGTCCTTCTTGTGCTGCTCATTCAGCAAAGTGAGTGTACAGAAATCTGGAAATTGGTTTATGCAGTTTTTCCCGGGGCAAGGTCACTCACGGACAGATGCGAGTTCTGGAAGGACTGTTTCAAACACTCTCGGCAACAACCACCAGGCTGTAGGATCGGAGCGTTTTTCTCACGGAGCTCAAGATCTTGCTCTGTTTCTCAAGCATAGCGTTGACTCCGACTGGGCTTGCTGCTCAAGCCGGGCGCTCCTGTCCTGAGGGTGTGCCCGTCGGGCAGTGATTAACTGCCATATAACACGTCTAACTGGATAACTAGCTGTTCTGCTGCTCTCTGCTTGCTGGTCCCTCCTCCTTCTGGAAGCGGCGTCACTGCATTGAATGGTGCACAACAAAAGGAGAGTGTGAGAAGGACCAGCCTTCACAGGTGTGACCTAAAGAACTTACTGTAGGAAGGTCTCCCAGGTGAATGTGCGTACGGATCACCTGCGATCCCTGAGACTGCTCATTCTGATCCAGCAGCTTGTCTGCAGGGAACCTGAGACTCCCCGTTACTACCGAGCTCCGCGGTGCGGCTCGCACGGCAGGTACAATTGGAGTGTGAGGAATTAAGACTGTAGTGAAATCCCTTGATAAGTGAATTAGGAATGAATAAATAAATGAAAGAACAAATGGACCAGTTAGAAACTAAATGCAAAGACTTAAACTGTAAATATGTGTGCATAAAATACAGTATTTTTTAATTTATAATGAGATTGTTCCTTTTTGAGACTTTACCCAGTGAAACATGTTTGGGCATTAGAAATACAAGTCTATATACACATATTTAAACATGTTTATGTCCTTTTAGGAATGTATTTATTTCACAAGGATAATTACACTTAAATTGGTAATAGCCCTAATAATATTGATTTTCTGTTTTCTGTCTCCTAAGATTTAAACGTTGTGTATCTATACTATTAACAGGGATAAACAAAAAACACTACCACACAATACTCCCTCTAGTATATAAAATAAGACATCCCCCTTGTGTTATAAATCATCTGTTATAACTTCAAATATGAATCTGTAATTTAATAAAATACTACATAAGTTCATTTTATAAACATAATTTAAATAGAATGCAGCAGACATTCCCCGTATTGTTGTGAGCCACAATTATAATTTAAAAATCAATTATTTTAATTAAAACCTGTTTTCCTTATATATAGGAAACATTGTTAGTGTCTCTGAATTTGTGATTTCGACATGAAGTTGACCTCTCGGTGATTCATGAATTACATTTAATCAATACGTTGAGAAGGCCTTGAATATTCAATTATGACACCCACTGGTTATACTCCAACTGAATACCATTCAACCAGTAAATACCTCACAAACAGCCTCTGTCGAGCTGGTTTTGAGCCAAATGGGAGATTCATGACCAGCTCTTCTAATTACTCTCTTCATCATAGTGGAAATGAAGTCATCTGTACAGTGCAGTTTTGAATACTAGCGACCCACTGTAATTTTCTAGGATTTATAAGACAGGTGTGAAAATAATGTTCTTTTTCAGTAGAACCAGAGCAAATTATTGATAGTGGATCTAAATCAGGGCACCTAAATATTTAACAGCCATATGCACTCCTAATTGACACGGACAAGCGGGAGACACTTCCTCAGTGATTCTAGTTAATCAGGAAACTAATTCATAGAGTTGGAGGCAGGAGAAAGGATCAATGCATTTTTCAATTAGCCCCTCTTGTTAGCATTAACACTGAAGACTTGGTTCAGCCTCAGCACTGAGCATTTATTTTCCTGTAAACAGCCCCTTGCAGACAACAAATCAATAGGCAGTAGAAAACCTATATTAGGTACATTTTTGAGGGAGACGTCTTAGAATGATTTTTAAAAATTAGGTAAATTGTAAAGCTATATGCAGTTCTACAATTGAGGGCTCAGGGTAATACACTATTATTTTCTTTTAAGTGGATCAAGTTAGATTTATTCCGGTCTTTTGAAATGTCAGAACCATGAGGGATCTTCTCTTAGGCCGTAACATCCAGTTGCTCCCAGGGGAGAGACCCCGGCACAAAGCTTCCAGCCGGGGAGGTAGGACTAGGGCACGGCAGGTCTGGGCTTTGCCTTTGTTTTTATAATAGTTTTGAATTTATTTGCAATGAAAGGAATTTTAATAAATATTCTGGTTTTGCTTTTTCTTTATCCTTTGGAATAATATATCAAACCGTCATGATAGTTTTCAGAGGCTGATGTAGGTTTTGTTAAACCTAAATGTCGTACAACTTGGGGGGCCCTCTAAGAAAAATATACATATAATTATGAATATTATATGAAGTTTGGAAGTGAATATTTTCCTTAAGACAAGAAATCACAACAAATCACATGTTTAAAAACCTGGAAAAGTATTACGCACATCAGAAACAGAAGGACAACATCTGAAAAAGAAATCGCCTCGTCCTTTTAACCCTGATGGACCCCAGGAACATGTTTTATCCTGCAGCTTTGGCTGAATACCCTTTGATTACCTCTTCGGGTGAGGATGGTTTTGTTATCATTTTTGTGGAGAGAATAGAAAGATCTTTCTGGCTTTTTTCCAGCGTATTCGGTCAAACTTGTTTTATCTGTATCACTGTTATTGACAAGTTATTTTCAGTGCAACAGCTGAACCATGATTATAATGTCATGTATTTTTTTTTAGCGCTGAGAAAATGCCCTTCAAGTTAATTTCACAGACAAGCATCTCGCTCTGGCCTCATCACCCCCTGCCCTATTCCCCAGCTCTGTTCCCTTAGTGTCTGGCGCACAGAACACATTCTTGGCACCGTGATGCCACTGGCCCTGAGCTTGGACGTCATGACTCCACTGAGAGCACAGAACAGAACGTATAGATCATCCTACAGTGATGAGCGATGACTTCGTTACACACAGAAGTGGAAGAAACCCGCATAAATATACTCAGATAACCCTTTTACCCCATCCTCAAAATCCCACCCCATGCCACCCAACAGAGTTGAAGCATAGTATAGGGAAGGTCAGAGTGGGGAGAGAATAGTCTTCACTGCTTGTATTTAAAATGTTATTTTTTTTTGCAAAATTCCTCAAACCTACGATTTTGTGCATGCTCTGATAGGACCCCTTGCAGAGCTCAGTAGGGACCCCGACTGGATGAGGCTCTAATGCCTGACGTTTTGTAAGCTTTGGGGGAGATAGTCTTCTGATCGTTTGAATACATAAATGCTAAGGCATCAAAAACACAGAACCTTCCCCACACATCTTCTTGAACAGGGAGGTTGAAGACAGCTTCTCCTTTTAGCCATTAGGGGTGAGTGATGTGTAGCTGGATTATTGTGCTGGATTATTGAATGCTCAGGTATCTGAGTAAACGCTTGACCTCAGCTCTTTAGTTTAACCTTATACAATAGGACTGCACATGGGAAGCCGTCTAAATGCATTGTGTATGTGGGCGATTGCCTTTCCCTTGCTAATGTTATCTTAGAGCACATATATCTGTATTGCCTGAGGAGGAGGAAGAAACTTTGAACACATACATGATAAAGCCTTACCCAAATGTGACCAACCTTAATTTTTTTTTTCACTTCTTTCATGTTAGTGGTGTTACTGTGTGCTAATATTAAAATAATTGATGCTATGCTTTTGAATACTCATTGGAAAATGTTCAAGTCTTTCTTAAAAGCTTGTTATCCTGATAATTTTGGAAATTATGTGTGGAAATAATAAATATGAGATAACTCACTTTTATTGCACAACTTTTAGTGGGTTTTACAGATGGGAGAATTAAGACTTATGAAAATAGTCGAGGTGCCCATATCCCATAGTGATGAGATTATACAGCCGAAGTCAGTCTCAAGCCAGTGTCGCACTGCCTGGGAGACTGATGGGGGCTGCAAGGTACAATGCACCTGGGTTTAGAATTGGATAGACCTGGGTTCAAAAACCTGCTCAACTATTGGATGGCCTTCATTTTCTCACCTGGAAAATGCTTATAACGTCTACTTCACACATCGTTGGGAGAATCATGTAAGATAGTATCCAGCCCATGTCAGACACTCAAGAAATGTTGCTTTTTCCTCCTGTCAGCATGCACACGCACGCGCACACAACACACACATACACATGCGCACGCACACACACACACACACATGTTGTGTGGCCGTCCCCTCCGACTGTCAGGACGACAGGATGGGAAGAGGGTTCCGCTTCCCTCTTCTGAGGGGCCTGTGACGTTTATGCTCTCTCTTTCACCTTTTACCCTGCGTGCAAAGTCACAGTCCTGAAAGTCCCACTGGCTTGAAAGCCTGCAGTGGACCTTGGTATGGATTGAACCATTTCTCCCCCAGAATCCGTAAGTTGAATCCCCAATCCCCAGCGTGACTGTATTTGGGGCTTTAAGGAGGCAGTTACGGCTAAGTGCGGTCATACGGGTGGGGCTATGACCCGCTGTGACTGGTGCCCTTAGCAGAGGAGGAAGAGACGCCAGCGATGCACCTGCGCAGGGAAAGGCACGGGGGGAAGGAGCCGTCCGTCTGTAAGCGGAGGCCCTGGGAGAAGCCAGCCCCACTGACACCGTGACCCACTGACAGTGGGTAAAACCAACACTCCAGTCTCCCTGCAGACTTTCAGCTGAGTGAATTTATGATCTCAATGGGCATATGGATGTTTGATGTCATAAGATTAGAAACATATCAACACACCGTTTAATTTTTAGCAAAAAATATTTTTTAAAAAATCTAATGACATTCATTTTAATAAATACCATAAAACTTGGCAGGTTATTCTTCTTTTATCCCCTGAAACTAATGACAGTGGCGTTCTAGAAATGCAACTTCTAACAAACCTCTCTTCAAAGTATTACTTGATTATTATTATTATTGTTGATAAATCAATCTTGATGGCATCCTTAACCTTAAAAACTCTCTTCATTTTAAACATTGACTTTTTGTCTTTGAATTATCGGAAGTAAAACTTATAACTTGCAGGAACCAATGAATTGGCCATCGGCAGATGAAATGCATAGTTGGTATACTAAGCTTGTGTTAAAATTATTTTATGAAATTGTAGGAATGATGACACTTCAATTTGTTGTAAGTGCCTTTGTTCATAAAGGATAAACTTTCATTTATATATAATGCAATAAATTGTTCTTCCTGTAAAACTAAATGGTATGAAGATACGTTTTTAATTAAATGATAAAAAAATCATCATGGACATTGAAGAATACTGGAATAGAGTGTGTTTATAAACATAGGGTATTCTAGAATAATGCCTTCCTTAGCTTCTTTGAGAAGAGCTGTTCACTGCAGTGGGGAAGGTCTGCTCACTGTCCCATGGACTGGGACTCGGTGAGTTCTCCAGCTCTAACGCCACCTCCATCCGGCTGCCCCTCTCCTGCACAGCGAGCTTCGTACGCCACATGATAGAACACTCGCCCTCGCTCGCATCACAGAGACCTTGCTAGATTATGCAGCTGCGCCATTATTAGCTCAGCTTTCTCCAGCTGGGACTTGAACACAACAAGAGGCACGACAAGGTCAGATGGGGGAGCCAGCAAAGCGCTTTGTGTTTCATTTGGGCTAACAGATAATCATCTCCTAAGTGGTGCTCCTTTTTAATTATGCATTTTGCACATGAACCTTGCATTACGGTAAAAAAAAAAAAAAAAAAAAAAGAAGGTTTCAGTATGGAAAGAAGCTTCTTGATCAAGCTTATTTACGGCTCATCCAACTGAGTAATCACCATCTTTTACACTTGGATACAAAGTCTCGCCTTGAAGATAAAAGTGTCAGGCTTATGTTAACAAGGGCTTGGTGTTTGGGTAGATTTAGCTGTTCGTCGCATCTTGCTTATGACTCTAACTTCATATTTAGGTTTTCATTTGAAGTTTTCAGGTCAGGTACGATACAATTTTTATAGGATGGCAAATATTGTGTACCAATGACATTAATGATCTGTATTATCCCAGTTAGGTAAAGGACCATTTGTCTTTAATTCTATAATACAGAAAAACAAATGTGCAATATTTTCCAACACATTTTGTGCTCTCAATTTCTCTGCTGGAAGTTGGACTCCTTTGATGATCAGATAAGAATCCCGACAAGCACTTTTTCTCTGTTTTCTTTAAATGTAATATATCCTGCCATTAAGAGCATTATTTCCACAATTATAATTTTGCAAGTGGATTTTCTTTATTTTGTTCACCCCACATGGAAACACGAATAAGAACTTAGGTATTTAGTTCCCTCTTGGCGCAGATGGAGACACGGAGGCACGTAGACGGGAACTGCCTTTCCTGACACCACACGGCCAGTTAATGGAGATGTGACAGTAACCTGAGTTTGTTCTTTTAACCGCTAGAGCAAAGCTATTTCCTCCCAAACCTGTGGCCTTGACATATCTGGGTCACATAGATATTGTCTCTTAACTGTAGGTCTGGAACAGTGTTCTCAACACTGTATTTATGTTGGAATTACCTGGAGAGCTTTAAAACAATTTCCTTGGCCTCACCCTCCCTAAATGCTAAGTTAATTGGCTTAGTTTAAGGTCTGGGCATCGGTGTTTGTAAAGCAGGGGACTCTCGTCTGCAGCCAGGGGTGGGAGCTTGACGTCGAGGACAGAATTCCTCCCCACGCCACGGGCACAGTATGTCATGTGCACGTATGTTTCAGACGGAGCAGCGGACAGCATGTCTTCGGGTTCACCCAGAGAGGGCTGCCGTTTTGTCTTGCTTCTGCTGTTAGCCCCAGCAGGCCTCGGGGAGGATCACATGGCTGTGCCGTGGGTCTCCCAGGTGGCTCTCTCCACTGCAGGTGCAAGAACATTGATTTCGTCCCGTGGTCAAACTGCCTGCATTTATTCTGAGCCCTTTCGGGAGTTGATCTTTTCAGTGGCTGGAATACTCTCTACTCACACCATCAACTTCACCAACTCAGTTTGGTTTTGGTAAAATTCTCAGTCTCTCATTTTGAGAGTCTCAGCCTGAGTGGAATCGTGTCTTGAAGTGTAGGTAGAGTTCGAGCGGTTGCTACAGTGCGGTGCTTTTCTGAGAGTAACTGTGAACGTCTCGTGGCTTTGTCTACTGAAGTACGTTCACTGAGAAGTGGTTTTGCTCCCTTGACAATCGCCTGTGTTTATGGTCAGTGAATCAGCACCGTCTGAGAGTCAGTAGGGTGTAGCTTTTGAGGGCAGGAAGTTTGGAGTTAGAACGAGGTGCAGATTTCTATTCTACTCTGCCTCTTTTTGGAATTGTTGACGATTCTTCACCTTTCTAAGTCTCAGCCTCCTCCAGGAAGAGCAGGGATGATGACAGCTACCTCAAAGGTACCAGATTGAAGCTTTAGGAAGTGTCTAACACATAGTAGATTCTTAATGAACAGCAGCAATCATTAGAAGGTATATCTCAGGAGTCAGCAAACTACAGCCTATGGGCCAAATCTGGCCCCACCGACTTTTACAGAGCCTCAGTCCGGCATTACTGTCCGAGCAGGTGTTGTCCATGGGCTGCTTTCATACCTGAACAGCATTGCTGAGTGGTGTGGCAGAGACCCTATGACCCACACAACCTAAAATACTGATTATGTATCCTTGGACAGAAGGAGTTTGCTGATCCAATGGCATTCTAAGTCACGGCTACCACCTTAGCAAATACCATTTACCAAGAAGTTGGTTTGAAAAATACATAATTGGAATCATTAACATAGCTGTGTTATGATTTAAGTACATAACTTAGCAATTTTTATCATTTTTTTAAGTTGACATTCATACATTTATTAATATATTTAAGATTACTTTAAAAAACATTTCTTGAATTATCAAAAACATGATGATTGTGTTATTCAGATGTATCTTCACTCATATTTTATTATAAAATACAGAATAGCAAAGTGTAAAAAAATAAAAATCACCTTAGTTATATCAGAGATAACAAGTATTACTATTTTTTTTTTTTTTTGTGG
>CM052451.1:22291226-22314825 GCA_028533085.1 Varecia variegata
GTGAGCTGGAGGGGACTGACGTTGGTGTGTGCTGAAAATTCGTGAACTCACACATGCATTTCTGTGAGTCTGAGAAAGATGGAGAGAGGAATGGGGAAGAAGAGAGAACAGAAAACCAGAAATGAAAATATAATGAGTGGGTAGATTGAATGTCTTTGGAGCAGGTGGTCACCATAGCAAATTCGGATGCTGGATGATACTTTATTTAATTGCATGAATAGGTGGAGGGACAGTTCTTTCCTCCTTGCAAACTACCTAGAGGTATTTTTTAGGAGTTTATTTTCAACTCTGGGAAAAGTAGAAATTTGTACTTCAGCCTTGTTCAGATAATTTATAGCATCCTGTGATCGGATATTGTCCTTATAACTACTTCATTGGCAGCTTCAAGCTTTTATATTTTCATTTAACAATATAAGTGTCAGTAACTGTGCCGATAAATACTGACAAACCCCTGAAAAGGTCAGATTGATTCTATAACTCACACCTGTCTGATTCTAATGGCTTTTCAGGATTTTCTGTGAACACTATAAAATAGTCTCCCATAAGGAATCTTCCATTTTTCTGACATCTGTATGCCTCCTAATAAAACTCAATGCTACTAAAGAAATGTAATACGATCTTGTTAACAAAGATAGTCTCGATAAATATATCTGGCCGGCATGTATGTAAGAATCTGTTTGCTTTCAAAACATTATATAATCATAGAAACTATGCCTATTTTAACTTCCCTTTGAGCTATATTACAGTTTATTTTTTAACATATGTAAAAAAATTATAAATTCCATTACATTAACATATAATGTAAAATATATACCTTAATATAGCCCTTTATCAATGTGTGCTCATTGTGTACTCTTTCCTGAACAACTGTCAAGGCAGTTGTCTGTTTTCCCAATAACCCCGGTCAACTGTCACCAGCACTCCGGCCACTCTAACTTGAAACCCAATTTTCTTTTCCCCTTATTAACAGTTTTCTGCCCTGTCCTGAAACCCTCATCCTCGCACATGGTGTAAGTGATGCCCACCCTTGGGCTCCCTGCGCCCCAAAACCAGACGAAGAATCCCAGCTGGCAGCTCATTTAATATGGCACCTCACTCTCATGGCTTCCTGGAGTTCGGATTCCGCTGTTATTGCGGCCCCCACACCTGTTCTGTTTTCTTCATCTCCGGGCTTCTTTTCTGTGATTTATCTTTATGATGATTATACTAGACCTGGACCCAAACGAGCCGCCATTATGAACATTGAGATAGCCCACTTCAGTGCTTCCTCCCAGCACATACTCTCCCCTTCCTTCAGTTCTCACTCCGAGTTTCTCAATCACAAAACCTCTTTGGATGCTTGTCCCCTCCCAAGCGGGAAGAACTTCCTGTTCCCTGAGACGCAGTGATGTTTGTCCCACACCACTGCACTCGCCTGCCTTCTTTCCTGAGAAGGATAAGAACGCCTGCTGTTTTTCCCCTCTGTGTCCTCGCTGTCTGATGGCGCCTGGCGTATATCGGATGCCCAGCGCGTTGTTGGCTGCAGGCAGGAATCCTGGGAGCTGCCCAACCCCTGCGAGGACTGGGTGCACCGCGCACCAGCGAGGTTCCGGGGTACCCTCTGCTGCCCACATCTCATTCTTGACTAATATCAGACCACAAGGGCAAATTCTAGAATCCATGAAATTCACAAAGAAGCAAGATAATATAGTCAAGATCATTTTTTCTTGTTGGTTATAAATATAAATTTAGCAAATAGGCATTTCAAAATCTAAGCATCCTATAATTAGTAACAGATTGGTTATCCAAATTGCATCCCTGTGTGTGTGTGTGTGTGTTTGAGAAGGCGTTTAACATTGAAATGATAATTTTGATGGTAGCAAGTTTCTCAGCCCTGGCATTTTGATATGTAAAAATGAAGACTAGGCAGAGACTCTTCTTATTTTGTCTCCCAAAAGGTACAGAAATGGAGGTGAATGCTAATGGGGTTGGAATCATGGTTTACTTACAGATTTTATACAAGTTAAGGCCAATCATGGAAGACATTTTCCCAACTGAGTTAGTAGTTAAGTCATAATTGAAAGGAGAATATCTGCAATTTGCTAGTCAACATTTAAAAACATTTTTTATTTAGCCATATTAGAATAAATTAAGTCTTACTCATCTTTTCACGTGTGTGCATGCAATGCTCGAACCACGTGTATCAGAGTCTTGAATGCCCATGTGTTGGGGCCCGTGAGTGAGAAGACACAGTCACGTGTGAAGTGACGCTAGCGTGTTCTCCCTCCTCAGAGCTGGCGCTGGTGCGTTTTGTTCTCTGGCACTTTCCACGTCCCTGGAGCCCAGGACTTGTAATGGAATATGCCCCTCTCAGCAGCAGCAATGTCTTTCTAACAGTTCTACAGGGAGTGAGTTTATGACTTGATGCAGGTTTATATAATACCCATATAATCTCTTATATAACAAATACAAATGTTCATTATATGTTAAGTAGAAGACAGTTTAGACTTTCCATGAGAGGCACATAAAAGGATGATAGAGGGCTTGCCAAACAAACTTGCCTATGCAGAAAGTGAATTCTAAGCCACTGAAGTTTATTGTTTCATAAATATTTTCTGATGAATATGATAAAAGCAGCAAGAACATAAAATTGACATTGGTAAATTTCTTTCATGTTGCTGTTTACCTTTCTTGGAAAATAAATGCTTTTGAAACCCTTATACAGAAATTAATGTTATCTTTGCTATGGGAGCTAAAATATTTCATAAATTCTAACCTTCAGTTGTGTCTGTTTATCATACAATGTACACACTCTCTCTCTGTTTGTGTTTTTAAACTCATATGCCTATAAATATTTTAATATATATTTTAATTATTTCAAAAATATATATTAAAATACAACGTCTTTTTCTGTCACAATTGTTAAATAGATTTATAACTCTGAGCAATGCTTGTTACATGAGATTGTTTAACATTATTTAAGAGCTATTTCCCTATGGATTTAAGATGACTGGTTTTAATTGTTTCGATTGATCAATGGTGTGGATTATCCAAACCATAAAACATAGCCATACCTGATACAGACTACTTGATTGAGAAGAGTTTGTGTGAATAAATGATATCAGTAGAGTTTTTGAAGACTCTTCCTTAGAGGCATTAGTTCAATATGCTTTAGTGATTAAATAACATATAAAACCTTAGGATTCAGTTAGAACAACAGCAGAAATGTGTATATGTGTGTATATATGTATATAAAATTAACACATATATACACATATGTATGTATATGAATATAAAACTATTGTGCATTAGTACCTGCAAGAGTTGGTGTTTATTGACTTTTTTCTTTTGTTGAAGACCCTGTGCATCTTATGTTACCTCATTTAGTTCTCACAATAAACCTGTAAGGTAGGACGTATTTTATTTCTGTTATTAACGTGAGAAGAATTAGATAGAAGTTAAATAAATTACTCAAGACTATGTATTAAGTGGCATTTCCTGTATTTGAATCCAGAAATTTAACTCCAGGGCCTGAACTGTTGTGCATGATGTACTATGTTTACTGCTTTAGTATTTACACTGAGCATTCTTAAGGAATTCTTACAGCAAATAGTCAAAGAGACATTTATGGCAATGGTTTGCAGATGTTTTCATGCTTTTTATTAATTCAGAATAAAATCTGCATGCAGAAATCTGCACATACCACACTGTCAGAGTCAACTGAGAATTTGCGAGACTTCAGTTCAAGGTCAAGAAGCAGAGTGTTGCTCCTCGGAGACCCCAGCACGGTTTTCAGGTCATCAGCCCCAACTCGAGAGTAGCCGTACTCCTGGCTTCTAACGGCGTTCATTAATTTTGCCTATTTTGGCAGGTTATGTAAATGTAACCTAGATTGTGTGGTTTTTTATTGTTGTTTTTGGCTCTTTTCACACAAAGTTATGTTCGTGACATTCATCCATAGTGTTGTGCACACTTGTAACGTGTTCACTTTCTTTGCCATGTGGTATTCAACTTTGTGAGTGTAACTCAACTAACTCATACTCCTCATGGACACTCACGTAATTTCCAGTTTGCAGTGATTACAAATAGTGCTACCGTGAACATTTTGGATATGTCTTGGGTGACTAAGTGTAAGTATGTCTATTAGATGTATGCCTGGGAATGGCGTTGCGAAGTCGTAGTGTATGTGTGTGCTCAGCTTAGGCAGAGAGAGTCTAACAGCTTTGCAAAATAATTCTACTACTTTAGAATACCATGGTATTGTATGAAATTATGAAATTTCAAGTTGTTCCACAATCTCACCGACATTTGGTATGTTCTTTTTTTTTTTTTTTCCCCATTTTAGCCATTCTAATGGAAGTGTAGCATTCTCTCATCATGGAAGTTTTATTTGAATTTCTCTCACTGCTAAGGAAGTCAAGCACTGTTGTGAGTGTTTCATGGATTGATTATTTTAGCATCTTTCTCTGAGAAGTGTCAGTTCAAGCCTGTTGCCTTTTGTTTCCCTCACAGGTTGTCTCTTTCTTATTGATTTGTAAGACGTCTTTATACACCCTGTACACAAATCTTGTTGGCTGCATCAGTTGCGATGATCTTTTCCCACTCTCTGACTAATGGTTTGAACAGAGTTTCTCAAATTTAGTATGTCTAGGCTATTGGCATTTCTTTCCTTTATTGTTGATACTTTTTGTATTTTGATTAAAAACATCTTTGCCTAGTCAGAGGTCAGAAGGATGTTCTCTGGTGATTGGTTCTAGAAGATTTATCATTTTACCTTTCACTTGTAGATCTTCAATTCCTCTGTAATGGTAGAGGATACAGGTGACTTTCTCCACACAAGTGCGCGGTTGGCCAGCACCGTTTATTGAGAAGATGATCTTTTCCCCACTGCGCTGAACAGTGTGGGTTTGCTTCTCACCTCTGCCTCCCCGCTGGTCAGCTGTCTGTGCTCACATCAACCACGCACATTCTTAACTGATTCATTTCTAGAATAGATCTTGAGAACTGGTAATAGAAGGCCCCGGCTTTGCTTTTCTTCAAAATTGCTCCTGATATATAATCAGTCATTTATATTTCCGTGGAGATTTTGTAGTCAGTTTGTCAATTCGTTCAAAAAATCAGAAAACAAAATGCAAACAAATCTTGTTGAAGTTTGGGTTGAGATTGGCTTGAATCTATGGATTACATTTTTAGAGAATTGCCATCTTTATAATATTGTGTCTTCTAATGTGCTAATGTGGTCTATATCTGCATTTGTTAGATGTTCTTTATTTTCACTCAATAATATTTTGTAATTTTCCCTCTTGTTATTATATGTCATTTCCTAAATTTACGCATAGATATTTGGGGCTTTGCTGATACTGAAAGTAGTTTCTTTTTAACATTTTAATCTTCATTTTTATTTGCTAGTATTTAAAAATGCAGTTGGCTTTTCTGTATGTTGACACTGCATCCAAAGTAGTACTTGCTAAATAAAGCTGTGTTTACTTTTAATGAGACACGAAGGATTAGAAAAATTTATGTTAAAAACAAACATACACACACACACACACCAGTCATTAGATTATTTTTAAGAATTATTTTACTTTAAAATCAGCCATATAAAATAAAAATATATTGTGTTTCATGAGAAGTATTTTGGATAATACCTGAAATTTTGTTTTCCTGCTTTTTTAGGGATCTGAGGATTTGAGAAACATATATACAAAGAATTCTTCCTCCTTAGGTTTTATAAGAAAGGTTAAGAGGCATATATGTCCTAGACTTTAAAAGGAATATCCAAAAATATAGCACTGGTTGTTTGGTGGAAGGTAATTGGCTATATACAGTCCTACTCAGAAGTACTTGGTGACATCAACTTGCCTGTGTGACTTGGAAAAATAAAATTTTATCTGTAACTATATGGAAATTAAGTTAAGAAGCAAAAATTATAATTTACATACACATCATTCAAAACCTATAAACTAAAACACATTTGGTTTATACATGTGGCACTTTGGCATATTATTTTCTGCCAAAAACATTTAATAAAGAACTAGGATTCAGTATTACTGGGGAGTTTGAAAAATGTAATCTGACATCGGTACATAGGACCAAGAGGATTTGAGTCCTCATGCATGCTATAAGAGAAGGTAATTCACACAGAATTGCACTTAAAATTGCATCGTTCTCCCTAACTGCTCCTCTTGGCTATTCTTGAATCCAATTTCCTCTGTACCGTGATGGAAAGGTATTAGAAGTCACAATGGAAACCTATGGCAGTAAATGAATTCGGTAATATGCTTGTTAGGTTAGGAGCTCTAAGTTTAAAAAAAATCTTATATAATCTTATAGGATTTTACACTTACATCAGTCAGTAACTTTGGTATGGAATCCAAATTACCAGTCTATCTTAACACAATTCTAACCCACTGAACAAATATGTAGCAGGATGCTACCACACGCCAAGCATCATGCAATTGACAAGGATAAAAAGGTGAAAACAATAGTCTCACCATAAGAAGATTAAAATACACACACACACACACACACACACACAATTCCCCCCGATAAAAATACAAAACAAACCACAAATACCTGAATCTGAAAGCAAAGCTCATTCAGAGTAAAATGTGTTCGAGTCCACATGGAACTTTTTCTCTTTGTAGTGTAGGAGTTAGCCTTTTACTTACTTTTTTTTTTCCTGTAAGCTTTGTGACATCTAGAAATATTGTTGTCTACACAGGAAAAGATGTTTGTGTTTTATCGGTTGTGAAACCAATGAATAGAAACAAGTATTCTGATACCTGTGTAACAGTCAAGGTGACATCCGTGCAGCGTGACAAAGCAGACTGTACCCGGGGAAGGGATGGGTCTCCCAGCTCCCATCGTGAGCTGCTGTTTGTCACATTTACACAAAAAACCACAGGCAAACCTGGGAAATCGCCCTCGGCAACCAGAGTGACCTATTTCCTCCACATGTATTGATTTTTGCTATTAATAGAATGGATGAATACTTTGTATATATAGAGATTCTTTAGATGATTTTATTGAATCTAAAAATCTTGTCTTGATTTAGATTTGAATGCAGGACATTTTTGCACACATTTTATATTGGCATATATTGATGAATAGCATGTAGTGTACATGCTACATACATACGCATGTGTACATGAGTACTGCATATACTTCTAGGTAAAGAGAAGTACGCTGTAATAAATACCAATCTGCCCCTGCCTGAGCTAGGGCTTTGGTGATAGCGATGAAATACAATGATGTTTTGACACCTCTAATTCAAAAAGATGACGACGTGCGTGGGTTTCCCAGGACCACTGAGATGCTTTCTCTGTGCTTAGAGAGCTGTCCGAAGGTTGTAGTCTGGAAAAAACAATAAGTTCAGGGTATAAAAAAAATATCAAGGATAGGTTAAAGATACTTATTAATACTAATATAATATTTTTGGTTGAAGTGCTTGAATTATAATTTTGAAAGGCTTCATCATAGACATAAAGTCACTTTCCTTTACATTCACTGTCTTCAGTCTGATATTACTTCTGATATTGGCAAAGAATTAATGAAGAATTAAGCTCGGACAACTTAGTATTGTTTGTATTAGGACACAATTCAAAAAATCTGGAAAAGGGAATTGGTGATAGTCAATACAGTTACTAAGTTTGCTCAAAGTCAGGAAGCGTAACCATCCAACATAAAGTGTAAGGCTACACATTTTCCATTTAATACGGCCTCACAAGAGTGTCAGTCACAATAGCAACTCAGACTAGCTGAATAAAGGACTGTTTACTTGGGCCTTTTAAATATGACTGTCTTGATAAATAGAAATAGATGTTAGAAATTTGTAGATGTAAATATTTGAAATAATTCACACATTGATTACATAATATCCTATATCTGTAATTTTCTTTTTCATTTCCATTTTCTCCATTTATTTTTTTTATTTCAAAATATTACAGGGGTATAAATGTTTTGGTTACACAAATTGATTTTATACCATTTGAGTCAAAGTTATAAGTGTGCCCATCGCCCAGATAGTGTGGATTGTACCCGTTAGGTATGAATTTACCCATCCCCTCCTCCCCCCTCACACCTGCTTGATTTCCAATGAATATTATTTCCATATGTGCACATAAGCATTGATTTATTAGTTCCAATTTAATGGTTGAGTACATGTGGTGTTTGTTTTTCTGTTATTGTGATACTTCACTTAGAAGAATGGTCTCCAGTTCCATCCAGGTTAATACAAGAGGTATTAGTTCACCACTTTTTTGTAGCTGAGTAGCACCCCATGGTGTACATATACCACATTTTATTAATCCACTCATGTACTGATGGGCACTTGGGTTGTTTCCACATCTTTGCAATTGTGAATTGTGCTGCTATAAACATTTGAGTGCAGATGTCTTTTTTATAGAATGTCTTTTTTTTTTTTTTCCTTAGAGTAAATACCCAGCAGTGGAATTGCTAGATCAAACAGTATTATTAATAGTTCTACTTTTAGTTCTTTGAGGTACCTCCATACTATTTTCCACAGAGGTTGTACTAGCTTGCAGTCCCACCAACAGTGTATAGGTGTTCCTGTCTCTCCACTTCCACACCAACATTTGTTTTGGGACTTTTTGATAAAAGCCATTGTCGCTGGAGTTAAATGATATCTCATTGTGGTGTTGATTTGCATTTCCCTGATGATTAGAGATGTTGAGCATTTTTTCAAATGTTTGTTGGCCATTTGTCTTTCTTCTTTTGAAAAGTTTTTGTTCATGTCTTTTGCCCACTTTTTAATGGTGTGCTTTGATTTTTTTTTTTTTTTTGCTGGTTTGTCTGAGTTCTTTATAGATTCTCGTTATCAGCCCTTTATCATATGTATAGTACGCAAAGATTTTCTCCCATACTGTAGCTTGTCTGTTCACTCAAAAGATTGTTTCCTTGGCTGTGCAGAAGCTTTTTAATTTGATCAGTTTCCATTTATTTATTTTTGTTGTTGCTATGATTGCTTTTGGGGTCTTCCTCATAAATTATTTGCCTAGGCCTATGTTTATAAGAGTTTTTCCAACATTTTCTTCTAGAATTTTTATAGTTTCATGCCTTAGGTTTAAGTCTGTTATCCATCATGAGTTGATTTTTTTGAGTGGTGAGAGATACAGATCTTGTTTCAATCTTCTACAAATGCATATCCAATTTTCCCAGCACCATTCATTGAATAGAGTTTCTTTTCCCCAGTATATGTTTTTGTCTGCTTTGTCAAAAATCAGGTGGAAATATGAAGATGGTTTTATATCTGGATTCTGTGTTATGATCCATTGGTCTAGGTCTCTGTTCTTGTGCCAGTACCATGCTGTTTTGGTTACTATAGCCTTGTAGTATTGTTTGAAGTCTGATAAATTGATGCCTCCCAAGTTGTTCTTTTTGCTTACAGTTACTTTGGCTATACAGGGTCTTCTCTGGTTCCATATGAGGTGTAGAATTATTTTTTATAGATCTGTGAAAAAGGATGTTGATATTTTAAAAGGGATTGCATTGAATCTGTAAATCACTTTGGGTAATACAGACAGTTTAACAATGTTGATTCTGCCAACCCATAAGCGTGGTATGTTTTTCCATCTGTTTACATCTCTGCTATTTCCTTCCTCAGTGTTTCATAGTTCTCCCTGTAGTGGTATTTCACCTCCTTAGTTAAATATATTCCCAGGTACTTTATTTTCTTTGTTGCTATTGTGATGGATATTGAGTCTTTGATTTGGTTCTCAGCTTGACTGTTGTTGGTGTATATAAATGCCACTGATACGTGTACATTGATTTTGTAACCTGAGACTCTGCTGAATTTATTTATCAATTCCAGTAGTCCCTGGGCAGAATCTTTGAGGTTTTCTAGATATAAGATACTAGTATCATCAAAGAGTAATGGTTTGACCTCTTCTTTCCCCATTTGTATGACCTTGATCCCTTGATTTCCTTCTTTTGTCTGACTGCTCTGGCCAGGACTTCCCAGCACTATGTTGACTAGAAGGTGACAGTGAGCAACCTTGTCTGGTTCTAGTTCTAAGCAGGAGGTCTTGTCTTGACAAATTCCCTCAGTGTTTGCTCAAAATCCTAAATGTAGCATAAATATTTCCTTTTCTCCTTCTCCACAGCTGTGGTCTTAATCCAAATCATGTGGACTGCCGTGGTAGCCTCCTCACTGCCAAGCAGTCAGTCCATCCCCCAGCATTTCCCATTTCACGTACAATAATGCCCAAACCCCTCTCTGTGCTCCTGAAGCCCCTGTCGCATTTGGTTCCCACTCACTGCTCTGGGCTCCCCCTTCTCCTCGTCCCTCTGTCATGCTTTGCACGTGTTCTTCTCTGTGTGCTGCTCTGTGGTCAGATCTCCACCTCGCTCAGCACCTGTATGGCAGAAGCTCTCAGCTGAAATGCCCCCCCCCCCGGGAGGTCTTCCCCAAGCCCTGTTTTAGATCATGGTTTGCACCACTACTGTGTATCTCATCACCCTCTTCTATTTCTCAATGGCTTTATCCATGCTATGAAATTGTCCCTTGCTCTGATTTGTTTCCTTGTTTAGTGTCTGCGTCTCCCCCCAAATGTAGCCTTCACAATAACAGACACGTCGTGTTCTCGCCTCCCTTGC
The DNA here is from genome assembly GCA_028533085.1 of Varecia variegata. Lineage (NCBI taxonomy): Eukaryota > Metazoa > Chordata > Mammalia > Primates > Lemuridae > Varecia > Varecia variegata. Next base: position 22,301,823 of record CM052451.1, read on the forward strand.
CAAGAGCCATGGGTGTCAATAACATTTGTTGTATGAAGGAATCGCAGAGTTGTCATTATCCACAGGGAGAAACACAACAGTTTCTTTGGGAAACCCATTTTTTCTGAGCTCAGCTAAAAAATGAATTGCACATGTGGGAATTAACCTATTGAATGATGTTTCTAACAAGGCCACTATATATATGGCAGCTGCAACAACAACTTCATAAGGTTCTGCTTGTGTGTTCTCAGTGGAGGCTGAGAGTGTGTGCTCCCGTGCAACTTAATAAAAAATCCATAAAAGTCCAAGCAACAAAGTCTGAGCTTTCTGGTTTCTGATTACCCGGTATTTTCAGAGATAAAACCTGTCATGGCTATGACAACTAGTGGAAGGTATGTCTTCAAAGAGTTCTCCGAACCCCACTTTGAAGAAAAGTTAGGCAGCCTGTAGTTCCAGCAGGCTGGCTCCCTGGCCCAGAGGCGTAGGGACCTTGAGGCTTCTAGCAATGAAATGAACATGTCTCCATCCTTTTCAAAATTGCAGGAAGATGAAGATAATCTCCTCCATGGCTATGGGACACTAGACAATTATGCTTTATAGGATGGGGTGGGGACAGATTGCACCCAGTCGGCCATAGGCAGACTTCCTTGGGAGAGGGTGGTGAGGCCCAGCAGGAGGACAACACAGGGAGCTTACAAAATGCAGAGGATGCGTGGAAGCCCTGCAGGTGCTGATCCAAGGCAGCCCTGCATCAGTGCAGCGTGCGCAGACACACTGGCACAGCCCTCAGACGCTCCTGTTCCCTTTCCAGAATCCAAACTCAAGCCAGGCTGATTAAATGAACTTCATCTCTATCTTCCTAACATTCAGAAACCACAGAGGCAGATCCCAGCCCCAACGGACTGCGGTCCCTAGACGGCCACCAGACAACAGCCATCCACAAATTTCTTCCTCCCACCCGAAGCAGAGGCTCACTTTGGTTCAAATGTCCTATTTCTGTCTGCATCACTGATGCCAAGAATGAGGCCTTATGTGCAGGAGGAGGAGCTGAATGAATGAAGGGCTCCAGGAGTAAACTCAGACGTAAATGAAGAGCAAGTGCGTGGAGGGAGGAAACTGAACCAGGAGTGCTTTTCCACAGGAGCCTGTCAGGAAATTCTGCAATAGAAAACCTCAGTTCTTAAAAGCCAGCCGCTAAGTGACCTGGCAGAGTATTGCCTAGTTAAGGCACCAAGGAACACATTTTACTTGTCTTTCCCCATCGCTTTTTCATTTGCAAAATGGGTCTGGGATAACGCTCGCTAACCAGGCAATTCGGGAAGGTGGTGATGAACGGCCAGTGCCACCGAAGCGGGAACGTCTTGGCAGCGGAGCGTCTGGCTCCCCGCCAGGGGCACGCGGGGAGGACAGAAAATGAGCACAGCAGCAGTCACAGAGTGACCCGAGACACGACACGCTGGGTTCACAGCTGAACGCTTCTACCAAGAAACAAAAGGATAAAATATATAATCTCAAAATTGCATTAGCCATTCTAATTTAGCTGAGTATCCAACATGGTTTGGAACAGTATGAAATAAGGAAAGGAACAGATAAGAAAGGAAAGAAATTTAAGAAGACAAAAAGGAAGTTGACCTTCATCAAGTTTTATACTAAAATAACAAGACAATATATCCCAAGATAATGCATTAACTGCCCTGGTAACTGCACGCCCATCACATAGAAAATAGCCGAGGTGTGTGTCGAGCACAAATAGAAGATCTTCTGCTTTTCAGAAGACTAAGTATGTGATAATTCATTTCATGTTTATTTCTAAATGAACTCCCATTATTTTCCTTGAGAAGGAAGTTGATGGCTCACAAGTTAAATGGTAGACAGTTATTTTAAGCCTCACACTTCACATCAACAACTGTTGTATTCAATCTCTGTGCCATCTACCATCGGACCCAAATTCTCAGATATTAAAAGTGTAGATTTCAAAAGCACTGACGTAAGAGACAAGTTTACCTACACAAAATGATTAACCTCTGTATAAAAAAGATGAAAACTTGAGACAAATGAGAAAATGAGGAAAAAAATTGCATCATATATAACTTGAATTTGAAGACTGATATTCCCAATATATAAAGTATTTCTATGAATCAATAATAATAAGCTAATGGACTAAGAAAAATTAAAATCAGGCATTCTCTGCAAGGGATATATAAATTCTTATTAAGCATATCAAAATACATTCAACCTCAGTAATTTAGAAAAACATAAGTTAAAACAAATGGTGAGACAAGTTTTATAAATCTATTATTTTAGAAAAAGTCATAATATTTCATAACTGGAAGGTGTGTTTTGCCAACACTATAGGCAGGAGTATAAGCCAGTGTGGCTGTTCTGGAGAATAATTTGATGTTATTAAGTGCTAAAATATCTCTTCCCTAGTGTTATTTTGGTTCCTTGGTACTCATACTAGAAAAATATTTGCATATTTGCATTGGAAGAGAAATAAAAGTGTGCTGAGGGAAGGATTATTTGTTATGATAAGAATTGAAAACATTCTAACTGTGTGTTATCAGGACATTCATTAAATAAGCCTTAATTTAGCCATATCATGGAATATTACATAGTAGGACTTAGATTTATATGTCCTGAAATTAAAAATGATACATTGAATGAGAAAAAACAAATTTATATTTAAAAAGATTAAGCAAAGTTTTACATTTTATAAGTACATGCACAGGTGTATACATACATTTAAAATAAGAAAAGTGGGAAAACCGAATACCAAACTAGGCTGGTGGATGGTGCCTGTGACTGAGGGAGGTGATAATACCAGTGATGCTGCTTTATCTCCTGTTTATGTTTTACCATAAGAATGCAGAATTATATTACTTGAGTGGCTTAAATTAATATATGCTAGTTGATGGTAAACACATGGCTATCGAATATTAACAGAGTAATATTCAACCACCCTGTCCAGCAGGCACTGGTTTCCTCGGGTTGGTTTTTTAAGCTTTAGCACAAGAAGATGCAGAAGTAAACTACTACTGAATAAGAACCTTTAAAAGGTAAAAACGGAGGCCACTTGGGGTGTTATAAAATTCACTGGAAGAAACGTCCGTTCTATTAATATCTTCCAAGGCTACTGACCGTTTGTGGTCATTATTGAAATGGTCATAGTTTCCCTCATATTCAAGGCATGGCCTTGTAGCTTTTAACCGTATGGTCTTAGTTCTCAAGCTAGCGACCCAGTTTTTAATTTAGCCATTGATCAATTCACTCTTTTGTCCATGTATCCAATCGGCAAGAAAAAAGACCAGTTTATCAGTTACACTGGTTACCAATTTACCCAGCTATCCTACCTCCTCCCACTATTGAGTGGAAAAAGGATAGTGCAAAAAAATTAAACAAATAAATAAAAATGGTTACAATAATTTAGAAAAAAAGTGATTGTTAAAATCAAAACTGAAGAGCCATTCTACAAGTATATTAACTAATACACAAAATTGACAAGATTGGCTGACTCACAACTGTTACTGTATCAACAAAGAGGTTTTTCCATGAAAATGGTGCTATTTCCCAGTCTCCACACATGCATATATCCAGTGGGGTTATTAAAATGTCACCACGTGTTTCAGGAGCACAAGACTCTACAGAAGGGCTAGAGTCCTCAGAAATTTCTGGTAGCATGGCAGTTTCGATTCATTAATAACAAATTGTAGTCCTTCATAATATTACAAAAAAACAAACAAGCTGCTTATGTATTATTGAGCCATCACTCCAGGAAAGAACCTTCACCGTGGGTACGTTTGCACTGTTCGGAGGGTCCCTGTGGGTTTATGGTGGCCAAGGGCCATCTGCAGAACAGCTATGTCTGTGCAGGTCTTGCAAGTTTATTTCCCCCCCAAGTTCAATTGCAAACACTGACTCCAAGGTGGAGGGACGGAAAGCAGAGATCACAAGATGTTTTCAATAGCCAGTGGATCCCCAGAACTAAAGAGACTATTTAAAGACAGAAACATGCCCATTCGCACAAGACGCTTTACCAAGGTGCCCAAAAGGACACCTGTAACATGTTAATATCACAAGCACACACCATATAAACATGTCAGTTACATCACAGTGGAAATGCCTCCATTTACCAAAAAGAACCCTATCAACTGAGCTATGGTAAAGTGAAACACATGTATAATTTGTACTCTATTAAAAGGACAGAAATGCAAAACCCTAGGGCTTGGCCAGCCTTTTTCAACAATTACCTTATAAGACATATTCATCAAAAAAGTGTTGTTTATAGATAAGTGCAAATCATGTTCAAAAACTTTGGCAAAATATTAGAATTAGGGACACGGTTTGACTGATTTAAGCTTAAATTTGCATGTAGTTGTGAATTAAAGCCTTAGTGTAATATCTTCAGTGTATTCATAAACATTTGCATAGGGAGCCGTATAATCCCTGTTTGGAAGAAAGCTCATGAATTGCATTTTCAAAAACATGTTAACTTGTTTTTCTTAAGAGTGTTCCTATGTTTTATGGAGGAGATTTTTCTCACTAACGTGACTACCCATAATGGTAAAATTCCTTTCAGTTTTCATCATTTTAATTACATTTCCAGACGTGAGAGAAACAGGAGGAGTTAATTAATGTGGTTTTGCCATTACTCGTAAATATCACTGTTCGTATTTATAATTCTACTCTACAGGAACATGTGTTTCCAGCTCAGATTCCCCCCTAAGAAAAGAGAAGTTACAGTAACAGAGAGAGAGATTGAGGTTTAGGGCAACACGAGGGAACTTGGTGAATAGCGTCAACCCGCCGGCAAGTGAGCTCCGGGAAAGATTTTGCCTGCTCTGTTTACTGTCTACCCGAGCCCAGAACAGTGCCTGGGACCTGGCAGGACCTGGTAAATTTCATTCATGCTGTGAAGAAGTTAGAAGTCGTCAAACGCCGGTGTGTGCCAAGTGGCATCTAAAGTCTCTCGCTGTCCCCCAGAGCACGCGCCTGCGGTCCCCCCCCCCCCGCCCCCGCTGTCCCCTTTCACCACTGTCCTGCTCCCTCACCTCCCAGGTCCCTTCGGTGCTCCACAAAGAGCGTTTGTGATTCTGGTCTCGGTACTTGCATGACTGGATTCCTTTCCTGAGGAACTTGGCGTCATCAGAGAACCGAGTGTGGGCTTACCTTTGGCGGTGGGAGATGGGTGTTCTCCCTATGCAAGCTGATCTGGGTTCAGATGTGGACTTTGCTGTTACCTTGCGTTGCATTTGGTTCATCTTACACAGCTCGCTGATCCTACCTTGACTCGCTTTGTACAAGTAAAAAATAATAATTTACAGGATTACGCTGACAATTAAGGGAATAGAACTAATAATTAGTTTCTCATACTTTCATCCCTGATAAGTAATGTGATTAACAATGCCTACGTGTGTTTCCTGACACCCTTGTCAAATCTAGAACACCAGAGTAGTTCAGGCACGAGGTACCTTGCATGAAGGAATTTCAGGTGTATTCGACTTTTCTTTAGATCAACAAACCCCTACATTCAAATAGGGGGGAAAAAAGTTTTATTGCTTTAGTGGCATATAACCATGGAATCAGATTTGACCGATAATTTATTTTTATATCATAAGATAAAAAAATAATTGAAATTACCTTATACTTACTGGGCTACGAGGCAATTTTTAAAGAGATCTTTGCGTTTCTCGACATTTCCTGGGCGTAGAGTTCTCAGAATAGATGCCTAACCGCACGCTGGTCTGGCCGGAACAGAGGCGCAGGCAGCGGGAGAACAGGTCCGATGCGGTCGTCTCCTGTGGATCACTCAACCTGCCCTGGCAAGTGAGGGGCTCAATATGTACTAGAGTCTAGGGTTTAGACATGAAAGTTTTTTTTTTTTTTCTTTTTACCTATTACGCAGAGTTAAGCAAACCACAAAGCCTAGGGGCACTGTCTTCCACAAGACAACACTCACCTCTGACACCACCTGCAAGATTGGGGGTCTCCCCAAACCCCCCTCAGGTTTGATAATTCACTAGAACCCTCACAGAACTCACTAAAAGCTGTTATACTCATGGTTACAGTTTATTACGTGAACAATATGCAGATTCAAAGCAGTCCAAGGGGTCTAGCGTAGGACCCCAGAGGGTTCCGAAAGTGAAGCTTCTCCCGCCCCCTCTCCGTGGAGTCAGGATGCGTCGACCTCCCAGCGTTGGTGTGTGACAGTGTGCACAGAACATAGCTGACCAGGGGAGCCTGCCCACGTTTCAGGGCCCAGAGTTTTCACTGGGACTTCCTTACATAGATATGGTTAACTAACTGTCCATACGGTTGAACTCAGTCTTCAGGTCAACTGGCACCGTATGAACCAAAGATCCCCACCGTGAACCACATGGTTGGTCACAGGGTGTGGCCAGCCCCTGCCCTAAACAGAGAGATCCCTGTTGGGTATGGCAAAGATTCCCCTCCCAGAAACCAAGATCAAAGGCCAGATCTCTCTGTGGGTAAGGCCAAATTCTTTACTACATATCAATAACTAAAATATGTTTTTTCAAAGGTATTTACAGAAAAAAAAAATCTCTTATTTCTGGGCCTAAAATGTTACAGAGTAAGAGAATAATACAAATGGTGTATGTAGGATGCCGTGGATAGATGCTGAAGGAAAAGGAGAAAGACGCAGTGACTCTGACTGAGGAGATATCAGTTGAGAACGTCACCGAGTGTGGAGTGGTGTCTTTGTTCATTTGGACATTGGCTCAACTCTTATGGAGAGAGGTTGTTGTCCGTCAGGCACTGCGCTGTGCATGTGGAGAGACAGGTTTGATCACTGTGTTCAGAGCTTTGGTTTGGTGCATACAGATGGGAGGATGAGTGTTTATCAAATAAGCATGCAAATCATGTAGAAGTTCACTTAGGATAAGGCCTTTAGGGAGAAGACTCCTGGTGCCATGAGGGTGCCGTGTTGAAGGGGTTGATGTGGTCAGTCCTTATTTCTGATTCACTCCCTAAAGTGGCTCCAATCCACTCTCTCAATCCATTTGTAAAATATGTGAATTTACATTGTCAAGGTAAACCTGATCACGATGGAATGCTCTACAGACACAGAAATGCACCATAGAAGTCACATTATTCCCCAATAACAGAAGTTAGAAATGCTTCAGTAATTTTACATCTTATATAACTTAGGCAGGATGGTAACATACAAAGTAGTTTTAAAGATGTGATGTAACTTATGAACTATTTTATTTGGGGTATGATGAACAGAAAAAAAAGTCCTTCTTAAGACTATAATAACAGCATGGAATATGTAGAAAAAAGTAATTTCTTAAACAGGTCTTTGGGCATTTAGCAAAAATAAATAATTTAACAATATTCTTTAATATAGTCCATTTATGCATACTTAACACCTTGCTCTATGAACTTGTATTCAAAATTAAGTAGGCCTTCAATTCCTACAAATGGTTGAAATTATTATCTAAAGATAGAATAGTATTTATATATTGCTGGAATGAAGCAAAGATAAAATTGATTAAAAAGCTAGGGAATAGGATAGAGCGCATTTTAAACCACTGTTATAAAACCAAGGTCAAGCATGAAATATTCCAAGCACTCTTCTAAAAAGAAGAACCTTTGAAGTTTTTATTCATATTAATGAAATCCTGAGGGTTTGATAAAGTCCATCCTGATTCTGTGGACTTTATTAAAGAAAAACATTATATAACTTTTACTTTGAATTATGATTTTAGGGAGTCTAAAAAATTACTCCATTGACAAAAAGCCTCTGTTTCTGTCTCTAGTGAGAGTTAGCTAAGATCTAAGTCATTAAACTATATTATTAAAATTCAACTTGACAGCCATAAATTACGTCTTCATAGAGGCCAACATCAAAATGTAATCACTAATTTTTCCAAGAACTTACATGCAGAATAATTTTATACAGAAAGCCCAACATGCAATTTAGGCTTGAGTTGATTGGCTGGAGGGCAAAGGCTGACCATATTTAAAGACTGAAGAAATTCCTGTTTTATAGCAAAGAAGCTCTCGTTTGTTGAAGGTAACTCTAGATGTTTTATTGTAAAAATAATCTATTTTACTCCTGAGTTCTAATTTCCACTTGCACCTAATGTTCTGTCCTTTCCCCCAATCCTGTCTCTCTCCACATTTTTACCCTTAGTATCTCTGTTGAAAATTATCTTCATAAATGAATCATCACACAAGGTATTTGCAGATTATGGAGCCTCTGGGAAAGGTATTAAAATTCCATTCAGTGGACCCTCTTGAAGGTCCCAGATTCTATTGTGTGTGATCTTCACCTGGCCCCACAAGGCGGCTCACCTGTGCATAGCACAGTGGCAGAACAGGTGCAGTTCCAGAGTCATAATCGCAAGCAAGTCACCTGCCACTGCTGGACTTAGGTATCCTCATACACACACACACACACACACACACACACACACACACGTATATGTGTATATATACGTATATATATGTGTGTGTGTGTATATATATATATATAGGGTATTTGATTTAGAAGTTCTCTAAGGTCCTATCCGGCGTGGACTTACCATCAGGTTTCTTTAAAGTTGCTATTCCAGATATAGCCCGATTCCTTTACAACTTAAAAACTTTGCTTATGTTATTTTTGTTTAACCTGCCTTGTCCTTCTCACCTCCTTAATTAGAAAAATCCTCCCGATGTTAAAAGCCCAGTTTAATTATTACTCCATTTGCGAATATTCCCTCTAACTCCACCACCTCGCTCGAGTCAGGTAATTACTCCCTCTTGTGCGATTCAGGCACTTTGTCCGTGAAGCTCACGTAATTATCCCATCATTCCACACTAACGCAGCAGACAACCTTGTCTTAGTCATTTTTATGACTAAGGAACTAGGTCTTAGTCCTTCTTATTTTTTTTAAATGTTTCCTGCCCAAAGCAAAGCTCGAGACACACAGAAAGCCTTCAGTGTACACTATTAACCACAGTCACGAGCCATTTCTGTCTGTGCACGTGAACACTTCCCAGATGCCTCCTGATTGTTCATGACTGTCGGGACAGGTAGGGTACACAGCAGGGACTGACGGCCTCCCTGTCTCGGTAGCTTACACGTGTTCCGTTCATGATGTGTGTCCACCGCAGGTCCCCTGTGTCCCTGTCCCCCTCACTCTGGGCTTCAGCCTCATAGCGTAGCGTACATCTGCGACATGTTCGATCTCCTGGTAGAGGTACGGAAGATGTGACAAATCAGACATTAGCTTTTAGAGATTTTGCTGGAAAATGACATGTCCTTGTATTAACAGTACTCAGGTCTCCTTCGTCATAGACACTCCCAAGCTTATCTGAGTGCAAATGTTTATGCCTCCTCCAGAGAGGGGCATCACAGAAAGGGACTCAAGTAGATGGTGCGTTAGCATACGAGCTAAAATGCAGTTTGGGCAATGTTTAAATATATGGTGGTGAATTCCATTTGACCCCCTTGTAGTTCTCTTCCGTGCAAACTGGGGGCTAACAGGGCACGGTGCTAATAGCAGTATGATGTGAAAGTTCCTTAATGTTTGTGTAAATACCAGAAAAAAATAGGAAAGATTAGATTGATGTATACCGATGTTATAAAACACTTCGATAAGAAGATGCTTCTGGGATTCTGTATTTAGCTAACTTCACAGATTTGGCAGTGCACATGCAAAAGCAGCAAATAAGACAGTGTCCCCAAAGTGCCGTAAGAAATGAGGTCTAAGTCAAGGAAGCCCACCTGACACTATCAGTAAAAATACTCCATAAAGCCTGACTTTCTTCAGAAAGTCAGTAGGCTCTAGGATTTAATACTGCATGATTCAGTAACATGAAATTCTGTCAGTAGAAGAAAATGGTTACAATTATATGATAAATAACTTATGATTAATGAAATCAGTAAAATTAAATTCATGTTTCAAGCAGTGGACTGTCATAAGAATTAGCACATTCAGTCATCTGGCATTGTACCAACTAGAATGCAATTAATCAATATTTCCATTAAACCCATTAATGCCCACAGGGGCAAAATGACAATTAAAAAACACGTTTCTTGACACAGGAGCCTAAATCTTCATAACTAGCACATTTCTCCAAGGAAATAGAATTCGTGGTATTTCAGCTTTTTATTCTTTACCCTGTATGCCTTTGTGTTTTGTTGTATTTATTTTGTTCTGCTTTTCAGACTAGCAAGTTAAAAGTTGGGATGTGAGTGTATTTTCTTTGGGGGGAAAAGGAGTGTATGTAATTTTTTTTAAAAAAATGCTTGAGCTTTAAATTGCAAAGAAAGATTTTAGAATTTTATATGATAAAATTGATGGTTATTTCTTCCTTTACATTATAAATGTTTTTGCCTTGTTTGTCCATTCGAGTTTTAAAACTACATTTCTTTTTATTAAAAGTAAATGATATTTATTAGTAAAATTTTAAAAATAGAGAATATTAAAAAAATTAAAAACCTTAGCTTCAGCAGTACTACGTAACTTCTCTTGAAATTTTGGAGTCTTTCCCTTTCTGCATATGCACGTGTTTGTGTGTTTACATGTAAATGTGTGTGATTGTACACACGTATGACTGTATGTGTGTGTTTTGTAGGTAGCTATGCTGCTTTTATTTCACTGAACATCACATTGGCATGTTTACATGTTAGATATGTTTTATAATGTCTATATAATTGTTCTATATAATGTCCACATAATTTCTCATCTTAAAACAGATCAGAATTTTTTAATATTTCCCTGTTTTTATTCTTCTGGATGATGTTATAATGAAGAGCCTGATATGAATTTTGATCTCTACTTTTTAATATCTCTTTTCCTTCCTCTCCGGAGCCTTCCCCTTCCCCTACCCTCCCTGTCTCCCTCCTCTTGGTAGTTCAGATTCTGTATCCTGAAGCCTGAGGGTTCGGCTGCCAGCGTAGACCCTCCTTGGGCACGGGAGTGTCAGTGGAGGGAGAGAGAAAAGCTAAGTGAGCAAAATTCAACCTGCCCATGACACTGTGCCGTTACACATTATGTCTGCTTTATTGTGTCTGAGAAATTGATACAGCCATGTGCCAAGTAGTTCTGAAGTTTTTGGATCTTCTTCAATATTAGCGTAAAAATCCACTGGAAATATGAGACCTCAATTCATTATCTGCCTTCATAAAGCAAACTGAGGCAGTCAAAAGGAAGAACATGTATCTCAAAGAAGACTATAAAAAAACACCATGCACACGACTAAAATTTTATCTTATAAGGACTAGTGATTGATATTTGGAGTTTAATGTATCACTACTAGATTTTTAAGAATGTTTCCAGTGTTTTTAATGTTTCCAAAGTATAAGCATTGGTCCCATTTCCAATCTGACCCTTCGGTTTTAATTAAGGAAGGGAATTCCATTGTTTTTACCTATGCTTATTAATAAAATAAACATGAGGAAGAGCCCCCAGGGTCTCAGATCCAAGGCCCCCACCAGCTTTGCACCGTCTCATCCTTTGATAAGTTTCGAGGTGTGTTCCTGTGGCTGGTCTTCCGCACACTGTTGAATCACATGCTCGTCATGTGTCTGCACATGAATTTTACATAGTTGACCCTCCGTGACGATATTCAGAGCACAGAGAAGAGTGATCAAAAGTGACAAATGAGAGGGTTAAGACATAGAAAAGGGAGATATTCAAACCAAAATAGAGCACACAGAATACACGATGATTCTTAGACTTCTCTATTCGTCTTTGATTCTTGTTTGGGGACTTTGATGTAAAGAAAAGTGTAAGTGGTCTTACAATTTGCCTATCCAGCAGGCTCCTGAAACCCATGAGAGGCATTATCTGAAAATGGCAAAACCCCAAATTCATCAACACCATTATAGGCTAGTCTCTCATATTACATCATCTTTAAAACATTCCTCAAAAAGTGTTTGTGCAAGAGCTTCAGAAAGTCTGAGTTTCAGTCTGATGCTTCCTGTACAGGTCGTCTTGTCCCCAGGGCACAACCTCACTGACGTTGACCTCATGTCCCGAGGGGGACATGTACCTTTCGTCAGGGAGGCTCCTGCACACGGTTCCAGGAATCGCTTTTCTTTTTCCAATCGGAGCATTAGGTGGACTCATTTGCATCACAGATAGGAATTTTTTTCAAAATGATCATCCGAAGTTTTCAAAAGTAAAAAATAAAAGTAGAAAAGTGCTGATAGAACAAGGATGTAAAGAAAGAAAATATTTATATACAGCTATACAATGTGTTTGTGTCAAAAAGTTAAAATAATGTAAAAGTTTCTAAAGTAATAGGAAGCTAAGGTTAATGTATTATTGAAGAAAGACAGTTTTTTTTTTTATAAACACTGTAGCGTAAGTGTGCAGCATTTGTAACGTCTACAGCAGGGCACGGTGACGTCCTAGGCCTCACAGTCACTGCCCACCCACCACTGACTCACCTAGAGCAACTTCCAGCTCCATTCATGGTAAGTGCCCTAGACAGGTGTATCATTATATACCGTGTTTTTACTTTTCTGTGTTTAGACACGCCAATACTTACCATTGTGTTGCAATTGCCTGTAGTATTCAGGACAGTGACATGCTGTGCAGGTGTGTCGCCTGGGAGCAGCAGGCGGCACACACAGCCTAGGTGCGCAGCAGGCTGCCCCTTCTAGGTGTGTGCAGGGACGGACGCTCTTGATGTTTGCACAGCAGCGGGAACCTTGCAATGCGTTTCTCAGAGCATGTCTCCACTGTTAATGGAGGAATGATTGTACCGTTTTCCTAACAGCGTGTGATTTCTAATTCCTAGAAATCATTCCCTTGCCTTCAAATAAATGTTTATAGATTTGCCCTATAATTAATACTTCCTACTTTCAAATATACCTATACTTTCTTAAACTATAATATGAAAGTGAAATCATAGACCTCGTTCAATTGTATTATAAAATTACATACTACGAACCTATTTTTTTTAACTTTGGAAGTTTGTGCAGTGTATACATAGAACATATTTAAAATTACTAATTAAAATAAAAATTGAACATTGGGATCTCAGTTCTTACATGCACATTGAAGCA
>CM052451.1:22315325-22342748 GCA_028533085.1 Varecia variegata
GTGGATCAGTTTATCCGCAGATGACTTTGTATTAATTGCAGAAAATGGGAAGGCAGGATTCTCAAGGAAACTAGAAATTAACAAACCACCCTTCAATTCCGTTTGAAGGGCCAGCTGAATCGCTTATCCAAACTGTGAAAAAAAAGAAAAAAGGAAAACATGCGGAAATGAAAAATCATCACAACCTTCATCATTTGTAAAATGTGAATACTAATAATCTTTACTTTTCATGGTGATTTTAGAAAATAAACTTGAGCAAACTAATCAATTGAGCGAACTGATGTTGACTATTTGTAGTTTCCTTTAATCCTAGGAATACCATCAGTGCATTTGAGAAATTTTATATTTTTACTTCTCACACCAAGTCTGTGAAAACAAATGTTATTAGTAACATGTCCACATTTATGACAGTAGCCATTTGGTACTGTATTTTCAAAAACTCACATTCTCACTTTTTAAAAGACAATTTTGAAACCAAATGTTAACTGTTTTTTTTTTTTTTTTTTTTTTCAGTTTTCCCAGTTTAAATCTTGACATGTTTTTTGTAGGTTTCTCATTAGTTTGGCTTTAGTTTCAAATTCTTTTTAAAATGTAATTTCTAGATGCTTTAAGGAACAGAAACTATAACTGTTAACATTTTGTTTATGTAAGTTCAATTCAGGAAGGAGATTTGTGTGTTCTTTTCACTATTGTATCCCCAGGATCTATGACGATTTCTGACATAGATCTAAAATTAGAATCCAGTTCTTCCCTAGAAATGCAGTTAACCAATATTTAATACTAGCACTGAGGATGAGATGGTTTAACATCTGCTTAAAATACAGTAATGAGAATGATTATAACAATTGTAGTGATTTTTGTTTACTGTAAGCATAAACCATTAGTAGTGCTGATAAGGTTATCTAAAATCTACTGTAGAGTGCACGGATAGATACAATGTAATACCATGAAAAGTGTAAGAATCTCATCAGAAGATTTGGGTATCTAACATCTTAATGTCTAACACAGGCAAAGAAGTTTTGAATGTCTAACAGAGACATCAACAAACTGGGATGATTCTACAATAGAGTTTTGTATAATGGCAATACTAAAATTATGCTATAAGGAAAAAATTTTTTAAAAACTCGAGGTTGTTTGACAAGAAGAGATTTAGTTGAACTGGGCGGTGTTAGGTGAGATGGTTGGAGGCGTTGTCTGTGTGTTTTCTGGTTATGTTTAGTGTGCGTTTTATCAAATATCAGAACTAGGAACAGGGGGTGCAAGTTAGAAAAAAGAGCGCCCCCAGCTCAATATAAAAATGAATGCTGCCAAAAAATGGAAACAACTACTTTTAGACATAGTGATTTTCCCCTTACTTTTGAAATATGAGCTGGGGGCGGGGGCAGGGAATCCTTGTAGAAAATTTTTAGCCACAGCGGAGCTGGCAGCCCAGGGCCCGGGGGCGCTGCTAGCCTTGGGCAAGGTCTCCTTGCTTCAAGCGCAGACCAGGCGCTCCCTTCACACCTTTGCTATTTTCAGTGGATGTGGATGTTGTTACGAATACAGTTCACTTAAAGCTAATAGTGAACTGCTGTGGTTCTGGTATTGCATATTCTAATTAGTGAATCCTAAAATTGGAACTATGATCATGTGGGGTTTTTTGAACCCCTAACATAGTTAAATCTGAAAAATTGGGAACCGATTCTAAAATCCCTTCTAATACTAAGCTTTAACTGGTACTTGTGCTATGTGGAAATGTACAAGGCCTGTCACCCCACAAGTCTCAGAAGACTAATGAAGAAGGAGTGGGTAGCATGTTGTTTGGTCTTCCTGTGAAAGGATGTAAAATGTTCGTTTTTTTGTTTGTTTGTTTGTTTGGTTTTTTTTTTTTTTTTTTTTTTGCTTTTTTCCATAACAGCAATTAAATACATGGGCTCTAGGTTGGAAGCCACATAGTGAACATGTAGTTCAAGGAGTCAGAAAATGCATTTGTTGGCAGTTCATTTTGACAATTGGTGTATTTTTTTTAATTTAATTTTGAGGATTGTTCAAAATAAAACTCATGTGACGTTTAAAATTTTGCAATATAAACCTTTCCAACCAAGTTTATCGAGATGAGCTTCTATTGTGTCTGTTTCCTTCCATTACACGTATAAAAATGCAGTTTCCACTGTTTATTGATGCAATCTCTTGTTAAGGTGACCAACGGCTCCTAGAAAGGTCCTGGTTAATACCTGGTTTTACATCAATCAGTTCAGTTTAGTGTCTGTCCTGGAATTTCAACCTAGCACTCATGGCCTGAAGAAGTCACCATTTAGTAAGTACACACACTGACACGTGCACTGAGGCACACAGACACACACACACTTGTAAATGCACATATGTGCTTACACATACACCCACATATTTTAACCTGGAATAACATGAGGCATGCTTGCATTTTGATTGAATTATATTAATATGTTTCCTCCAACATTTTAGTTTGCACGTGTGTATTTTTTTTCATTCCATCAACGATGTACTGAATGCCTGCTCTGTTCAAGGCAATAGTCATCCTTCTGTGAAGACAATGAAATAAAGTACAACTTTATTTAAGTTGCTTATTCACAAACGATTACTCTCCCTCAGAATGTCTGTGCACTACAGTTTTCAAGGATAGTTCTGTTAACAGGACAATAAGATGCTATTTGGCGTTTTAATCACCTCATTGAGTGTTGCCTTTCTTGAACATCTGTTTCAGCACTTGGCTTATCTATGCGTGCTTCTTTTTTTTTTTTTTTAAGATCCAAACATACAGAGGCGTTTAGTGACTTCATGAAGGCCCTGTGATAGCTTAGGCATGTTGAGAAAACATTAAGTGAAAGGGAAGCAAGCTGTTTATAATAAGTCTTTTTACCAGTTAATAAAATACGCATTAAAAATATAGATGGAGCCATAATATATAGCAAAACACAGGAATTTTAGAGACAGGATTCCCAGCTTAGCTTTGGAATGACGTTTAAATGCACCTTTCGACGTCTCACCCGAAGCTCCAGCCTCCAGTGTCCAGCACAGACGATCACTTGCAAACCCCCTCTGATAAAGCACTTACTGCCTCAAAGGACTGTCCTGATCCCTAGAAACTTCTTTCTGTAGGCGAGACACAAACGCTCTTCTCGGCCTCTAATTTGGACACCAGATTCTCTAGGAGCAAATCTAAACTTTCTTACAAATAGTAGCCTTCTCGGGTTTAAAATCAAGCAAAGTGCTTTTCAGACACTTTTATGTCATTCTCCACAACACTTCAGAAATAAAGGGAAATAAGAGATTTTAAAGCGCCAGCAGTGGTAGTTAGTTCCCTCTGTTTAACCAGTAAGCTGTGTTCTTCCGGCTTACACCATGTAACGTGCAAGTTAAGCCCTTTGGTTTAATGATTTTACATCGGCATGTTTACGGGATATTAAATCTTAAAAATGAGTCCATTTATTCAATGAATGTTTATTATTTCTCTGTGCTGGTCGACTTTATGAGCAGCAGGGACAAAATGGCAAAGCGCTGGGTTCTCACGGAAGTTATGGTCTAAGGGAGGGTGACAGTGAAATGAGGACGCAGACGGTGGTGGCGCAGAGGAGGGATGTCGGTGGCGGGGACAGCAGTAAGCAGGGAAGCCTCTGACTGTGGCCTCTCAGGGAGCCGCGGCCCAGGGATGATCTGGGGAGAGGCTGAGCTGGGCGGCTGCAGGGAGCAGAGACAGACAGCGAGCCGGAGCGCCGTGCGCCCGGGTGAGCTGCGGACATGGCCAGGAGTAGAGCAGGTGGTAGGAGGAGAGACCGAGATACAGGTAAACATCAGATCACATATGCGTTCTAGAGAATCGGAGATCGTCATCTGATGTAGTCGCAGTACCCCAGAAAGGGAAGTGATTACGTAAGGTCACAAATCTAGACAGCAGTAGATCATTCACAACGACAAACCAGTTTTTCATATTATTCTATCCATCCCGTACTTTGAGTGGATGTGTAGAGTTTGGCATAGGATACGTCACCTATATGTTGGGCTGGGTGCGGTGGCTCACGTCTGTGATCCCAGCCCTTTGGGAGGCTGAGGTGGGAGGATCACTTGAGCCCAGGAGCTCAAGACCAGCCTGAGCAACATCGAGAGACCCCATCTCTCCAAAAAATAAAAGAAGAAATTAGCTTGGGTGTGGTGGTGTGCATGCCTGTAGTCCCTGCTACTGGGGAAACTGAGGCAGGGGCATCGGTTAAGCCCAGGAGTTGGAGCTATGATGACGCCTCTGCACTCCAGCCTGGTGACAGAGTGAGACCCTGTCTCTGCAAAAAAATAAAAAGAAAGAAAGAAAGAAAAAAAAAAGAAACCTGAATCCTGAATATTGTTAGTGGTTCCATGGAGAGATGGGATATGTTTTTTTTTCTTCTGTACCAATGATTTGTTAAATCCCTAATTAATCTAAATCTTATGTTATGATGGGAAATTCAGTCTTAGCTGCTTCTCCTCCCCGGTCCCCTCAAGGTCAGGAACCTGGAGAGCCTCTCCCAAGAGCACGGTGCTGGTCCTTAGAGTCCCCTGCATCCCCTCCCTGCACCTGACCAGGCCCCAGGGAGTGACAGTGTCCATCTGCGTCTTCCCGGCTGCCAAAACTCTTTCCTGCATTTCTCTCTCCATCGAACCGTTTCTCACGATCTTCTCAGTGAGCTTCAGACACAGGAACGTCCACTTCCTGGGTGTGTGGATGGAGAGTGAGACGTGCAAGTATTTCTTCCCCTCATGTATCAAGACCAGTTCTGGACTCTCTTACTTTCTTACTCTGTTTCTTTCCCTCTGAGGTCACAAACATACCCATAGATTTGGTGATCAATTACAAATTCGTGTAACTCTCACATCCATGTCCCTAGCTCACGTCTCACCACTGAGTTCTAGACTTTTCTGGTAGCCTGAATACTGGAAATCTCTCGGTTAATTCGAAACACACCTTTAACTTTATACATATATATATGTACACCTACACACACATGGATTACATACCCACACAGCTCAGAAAATGGTACACGTACACACACAGATCACACACACGGATCACACAGATCACACATACACATGGATCGCATATACACACGGATCACACACAGATCACATACACACACACGGATCACACGCACACACACACACACACACACACAGCCCAGGGAATGGCATCACCCTGGCTCCAGCAGTAAAAGCCCGAACATGTCCCTCACAGCCCCACACCCCTCCATCACCAACTCCAACCGAGTTCATATTAAATTATCTTCCATCGTCCTACTTCTTTAAATATCTCCTGGTGCACACAAAGGCATTACTCACCCGGACTCCTGTGCTAGCCATTCGAATCAGTCCACACACGTATCTCTATTCCCCTCGTAATTCTTCACTCTGCAGCCGGACAACTCTTCCAAACCTGCTTCCAAACCCGACAAAGCCCTGCTCTCCAGCTGCCTGTACGAAGTCACTCTCCTTTGCAGCTAAAATAAAGGTACAAATTAACAGATGCCCCAAGAGGTCCCGTGTGAAATGGGGGCACAACCTACCTCTGCAGCCACTTCTTACACCAGAATCTCCTCTGTTTCTGGGCTCCAGCTGCCCCGACGTTGTTGCAACTCCCGTCGGTTCCCTGGGGCACCCTCCCCTCTACCTGGACCCCGGCGCATCCTCAGCCAATTGAAATGCAACAGCCTTTCATTATCATCATTACGTGTTGATAATTTTGAATTTAGTGCCCTTGTGAATTTATGACAATTACTCATAAAGGAGACTTCAGAAGTGCCCATTCAGAAATGAGGTCACAAGTGAGTGAGAAGAATTCAAAACTGACCAGACACAGCCTCTGGGGGAAGGAAACTGCATTTGCTCTTTCATTGGCATTCGTGGCATTTGCTTACCTAACCCACAGCGGGTAAGATAATGTTCCATAATAGGGTTTCTTTTTCTCTCAACTCTTCCAAATTTTAGGCTGGTCCAAAGGCCAATTTTCCTTTTATTGTTTAGATTAAGGGCCATTAACCAAGGCCCACTGAGAGAGATATAAAGTGTGCTTCAGTGTCAAACATCTCTCTTCTCCACACTTTTTGTTTGTTCCTTAATTGGTTTAAAAAAATGACTTCTAAGAAACAGAAGACCATCATTATTTTGCAAAACTGGTTTAAAAAGTGAAGGAACAATTCTAATCTTTATCCTGCTGTTCCCATACAAACTGGGTCTCAGAATAATAAAATAGTTAATGGGGGGTATCTTAATATAAGTATTCCCAGTGCAAAATGAAGAGGGGGTGCTAACACACCGCTGTATTCCATCCACCTTGCCAGTGATTAGGATGCCATGGGTTGCAAACCTGGTCAAAGATGCGTGAGGTAATGTTTGCTTCCTATCAAAAGAGAGATGCCGTCTCTTCCAGCCTTTGGGTGGTCCTCGAGTAGGGGTGTGAAGACTGCAGCTCTGGTGCACATCACGCTCCATTCCCCTCCACGCTTCGCTTATGCTTGTAATAACTACCTGGAGTAATTTCACCCCTGCTAGTATATCCACACCATCCCCGTCCTCTGACACCCACGTCAAGGACTCAATTATGGAAGCTTTGCCAGTCTTCCTCCATCACCTCATTTGTTGTGCATTTCTGTTGCACATTTTTCATGCACTTCTGCTGTAGTAGTTTATACACAGGAAAGCAGGGTCTATGTCTGATCATCTGTATTCTGCAGTAACTAGTGCAGGACTCATATTTGCAGCTATTTTCTAACCCCAGGTTAGAAATTCAAGTTTCTACGACAGCTCTGCTAAAGGCCTACTACAGCTTCCAAATCACATGATTCAATGCATGCACAATTAATTATTATAATCAGCTATGCTGGTCATCAGAAGTCCGAGAATCCAGTTCAGGCTCCAAGGCATGAAAACATCCGAGAATGCGTTAAAAGACATTAATTTGAAAACTGGTGTATCCATCTGTGCATTCCCGAGTAGCGGAGACAAAAGCTGGTCACATGAGGTGAGACTGGTGCTCCTGGGAGTAGGAGTCCCTAACACAGTCCGGAGGGAAGCAGGCGGTTCTTTGCCAGGGAAAGGCGCAAAGACCGAGCTGGCAGACCGGACGGAGCATGTCGAGGAGCGTGTCGCTGTGTGTTCTCAACCCATGTTGCTCTTGTGACTCAAGAACAGACATCCCTGTGCCCACACGGGATGCGGTTTTCTCACAATCCCCAGAAAATGCCACAAATCCTGGAAATGCTATTAAGATGTCTAAACGCTCCTGTCAGTCATTTTCAAGCAGCATTATTTGTAATGTTACCGCGGGGCCCGACGACGTTGTTTTTTAAATGCCTTTATGTTCTCAGCATCTCACATCTTGTTTCTGCCATTCAGCGTGAGGTCCCAGGAGGACGTCTCTTCCCTGCGAAATGCATGTCACTGGGGACACAGACAGCCGTTTGAGATCAAAGTGCTGCTACTTCAATTTTCCTCAGACCCTCCAGTGGCTTAATATAGCTCTGGCCCAGGGCTCTGAGGTTAGAAACGAATGCTGGTTGCAATCTAATTTTCTTCTGCTGCTGAAAAGATTCATCTGTCTGATAAAAGGATATTTCTAAGGGTTAAATAAGTTTTACCTATGCACCTCTATTCTGGAATAATCAGTTAATGTTTTCTTTGACCAGAGACTTGTGAAAGTGATGTGAGCAGATTTTTCTCCTTTAATGACCTTATCGTCAACTTTTGTATTTAATGCAGACTGGTGATCTGCTCAATGCTTGCCATCTTCCTACCTGTCCACATTAAAAAACACCCGTGGGCATAAACTGCCCCAGCCTGGCCCCCAGGAAGGGAATGACTTCACTTAAAGTAGCTGACTGAGGCTATGATGCTATTACGTTTTGTCTTACAGAACTCTCTTATTTTGCCCAGCTTCAGTGCATTGAGATTTATCTAGGTTAATATCCCTTGAAAGAAAACTTTAGAGAACTGCTTTAGTCAAGTTGTAAAATGGTTAAAATTTAAATATTAACATCTTCAATTGAGTTTATGAAATTCTTTAAAAGGTAATAAGAAATAATCAAATACAATACTCAGACTGCACAATTAAGAAAATACGTATTGTGGTACCAAATCCCATTCCCTCTTGGAAGTCTGCTAATCTGTTTATTTTCTAAATTCTAATCATACCAAACCAAGGTTATTACAGGAACTCACTTGTGTCATGCAGCGAGTGTGTAATTTGGTTTAGGTCAAATATCATTTAGTAAATATGAATTATTTAAATGTGCTTCACAGGCTCAGCTTCCATCTCACCACGTTTCTGAATTATTCCCTCCTAGTTCTTTCTCGAAGGGACAAGACATGGGTTAAAATTAGTATACAAAACACAAATCCCTCTGCAACTCCTCCAACATTCCATATCCCTTCATCCCAAACTTCGAGGTTTCTGCTTTAAAGAAACTCTCTGTCCCCTAAGAAAACAGTTTTGCCTTCCGATATTTGGGATTCCCACCAGGATACAGATGGCATCTCACAGATCCTCCTAAAATAAAAGCCCCAAACTGGCAAACCACATTCACTTATCACAGGTGTGAATCAGCATTTAATAGATATTGTGAAATATGAACAGATAACCAACTATTACAGATATTTGG
This sequence comes from Varecia variegata, assembly GCA_028533085.1. Lineage (NCBI taxonomy): Eukaryota > Metazoa > Chordata > Mammalia > Primates > Lemuridae > Varecia > Varecia variegata. Next base: position 22,323,959 of record CM052451.1, read on the forward strand.
TGAATGTCCCGTAAAACAAAATAGAAAGATTGAAATGAACACATGGAATAAACTGAGACAATAAACAGTATGAAAAAAAACAAACAAACCCTCAAACCTTTCAAAGGGTATGAGGTGGTTTTGCATAGGTAAGTTAAGAAAAAGATATTTAAAAAAAAAATAGAAAAAACCAACCAACAGTGGGGGAAAAGCTAATAGATAGAAAATGTAATAGAGCGTCAGGGTCGGGCACACCTCAAAGGCCCTGTGCTCTGCTCATATCGGACCCACAGAGAAAACGTAGAAGAAAAACATTAACAAAGACCTAAAAAAAAATAAAGTGGAGAATCCAAGAATGTCTGGATTTTCAAAACCCTCTTAGCAAGCAGCAGAATTATCTAGAGTTAGCCAAACTGTGAGGTTAAGGGCAAGGTCTCTCCCATTTCCAAATCTGATGAATTGCAGTGATTATATACTTTCCTAAAATATTAAAGAAAAGAGGAAATTGACCATTTGACACCCTCACTCTAGTGTGAAGCTGTTTTTGAAACCATCAGAAAGATTCAAATACCATGAAATTGAAAGTCCTCAGTACTTTATAGTATTGAGTTAGCAACTGACAATATAAATATAAAACATTGCATACATTTCTCAATTATTATTACTCATTTATTAAAACATTTCATAATTTCATTGTAGGAAAAATACTGGAATCCTATTAATATTTGTGTTACTTATGTAACATGGGTTTTCTTTTGGGATTATCCAAATATGTGTTTCTGCTTTCTCTATGATAGTACACATTAAATTTTATGTTATCTTTAATGAAAAAAGGGTTTTTTTTTAATCTGGATCAAATGGGAAATTAAAAACATGATCATATTGCAGGTAGCAGAAGCCCATCACTGTGCAAGTCCTGTTTTTGTTTCCTCTTGAAACATAGTCGTGAGTCTGCAGCGTTCATGGTCCTTGAATCTCAATTTCCTCGCAAGTGCTTGAAATCTCAGACTCCTTCCAGCAGGCATAGTGTTCTTGCTGGGATTTTTGGTGGTGGTGGTGGTTCCATCTTGGAATTCGTTTACTGCAGAAATATACAATAAAACAAAAAATAGTTAAGGGGAAAAAAAAACAATAATGTGCAAGAGAGAAATATGGATACATATTTGAAATAAGAAACAAAATATTATCTTTTGTAACTGATTTATTATTAAGACAATTCTGGGAAGTACAGTACTCTAAAATGATTCAATGAAGACAATGTAAATAACATCGACCAAATAACTATTTTAGATAGGAAATTTACAATAAACAATCTGAACAAGTAATGGCATTTTGCTTTAAAATTAGGAGCTAAGAAAATAATCCATTGAGCTGAGGAATAAAAGACGTCGGTTAGGGCGGGGCGAAGCTCCGTGACCAGCTGCTCACCGTTGACCTAGTCGGCATAGCTGTATATGCATTTTCCTATTTTTTAGACATTGGCTTATAAATAACCCTAAAGGATTACTGCTTTCTCACCTGCACACAATACAGTATTCTGCACATGAGATGCTCACTATTGATGAGGAGGTGTTGGTGTCAGTGATAATATCAACATAGAAAAGCATAGAGATAAAAAGAAATCGCCACTACTATGTGGATGATGGCAACACACCTGTGTGGAACCTAATAAATTCTGCAAACTCCCCACGACTGAACTCTGAGAAGTATTTTACGTATTTGGATACTCCTGAATTACTAAATTGTATAACTTTAATTGCAAAGCTGCTATGCTATGTTAGCCGTGACAGCGGCAGCCTTTCTGAAATACAATGGATCGTAGTCACATCACCACTCGGGAGTAAAAAGGTCTCAATTTGTTATGTATTACACTGCAGATCCGAGAACTGTATTTTGAAACCTATTTCTCTTTTCCAGCAGTAAATTCATTAGCATTCTAAACATATCCCTTTGTCAGTAGAGATTTTTAATTTGTCATAGACTCATTTCCGAGGAAAACCCATAAGCAGTGCAGTGAACAGATACAATACTAGAGAGAACATTTGGGATGTTCCATTACTGTAGTGAGCGCAGAGGAGGGTGAAAATAACATTTGCTCCTTGCCTGTTCTCTAAAATTAATTTTTTAAGCATCTCTATTGTGGGTTTTGGTACCTTAATAAAGTATTTATCAGGGATCCCCTACATCTTTCCTTATGGAATTTTAATGTGGTTTTGGGCGTTGTTAGGGCAATTCCAAGAGTCATTTGTCTGGTTGGTGAAGACGAGCTTGCAAGTGCCGTTAATAATTCCAGAAGGAGACAGATGGAGCCAACTGAAATGCAACATGCTCCAGCGCTCCGGGGCAGCTCCCCTGAGGAGCAGAAATAACTAATAACAGCATTCTCCCAAAACTTTTTTCCAAATTTAACTTTTTACATGCTTTTGTGAAAAATCTATTTACTCATTAATGTGCAGTCTCCAGATAAATTGGGTTTCTTCTGAATTGTGAAAATATTTGTGTAATCATGTTAACTTTTAATTCCAAATGGCATTATATTCAATATTTGATTATTTTCTTCTTGACATTTCCAATACCTGGGTTTTGTTCATGTACTAAGCTTCCTTCGGAGCCAACAAGCAGAAATTCTTTGTGAGGGAAAAGCTGCCCATTTGTTGATGGGCCAGGTGAACTGTCCCCCAGAAAGAACAAAAAACTTTAGGGTGAGAACGAGGGGATATAGATTTCATTAACATAGTGAATTTCAACAAAGACACTCTTAAAATTATCATTAAGCATGCATGAAAGGAGAACTTAATAGCTCCTAATTATTTTATTTCAATTACCATCTTCACTGGTGTGCCTGTCTATTCATCTTGAGATTATATGCTTTAAAATAATTACTACATTTGAACAAACACAAAATTGAGCAGACTGGGGAGGAATTTTCGGACTCCTATTCATATGACTGTGATCTGAATATGAATTCCTAGGCACTTTGATATTGGCCATGATAGATAATTAAACATGTATTTTTTATCAAAGATTTTTGCAAACTCTTATTCTTCAACAAAAACTTATTGAAAGCCTTCTGTTTGCCAGAAATTCTTCGAAGTACTAAGGATACGATAGTCTGCAAAACACCGTGATGCTCCCTTGCACAGAACTCAGGGTTTAGAGAAGGAAACTGGTGTGAAAAATAATCACAGAAATCAATGTATAATTAAAAACTGAGTCTCATCTAACTTTGAAGAGGGCTAGGTCACCTTTCCTTGGGGAAAACAGTCCCTGGGCTGAGACCTGGACCCAATGTTAGTCACTAGGCAGGTGGAGGTAGAGTTGCATTTTGCCATTGAGACAGGTGCTGTCTCATGTGGTAACCGTGCTGATCTTTGCTCTATCATGTATGTTTGATTTTGCAAAATTTCTCATTATTTTATTATATTACTAAGTATGAAATGTCTGATTTCCTTAAGTACTGAGTTTGACGGTTGGTATCTCTGACATTTCACTCTGACACTTCTTTTATTTTTATTGTGAAGATACATCCTCATTCTTTCAAACTCACAGTTTGGCTTGTGATTATCTTTCAAAACTTTTTTAGAGCAATTTTTGTGAAACCGTGGATAAGTCAAAAATTCGTGTTATTTTCGAATATGAGTTCTGTCATAGAACCAATGCAGTGAAGACATCTTGAAAAAATCAACAAGATGTTTGGGAAGGACGTGGCTAATGAATGCACAGTACGTCAGTGGTTTGAGAAGTTCCAGTCTGGTGATTTTAATCTTGAAAATGAGCCACGTGGGTGACCAGAGACCAAGGTGGATAATGATTAACTGAAAGCTGTAGTGGAAGCGAATCCATCTCAACCTACGCGTTAATTAACAAGAAGGTTTGACGTTACTATTCCAATAATATTGGACCATTTAAAACAAATGGGCAAGGTAAAGAAGCTGGATGGATGGGTTCTGCATGAATTAAATGAGCATCAGAAGAGAAATCATCTCAAAGCTTAGTGTTCTTTGCTGTCACAACATGAAGATGAACCATTTCTACACCATATTGTTATGTGTGATGAAAAATGGATTCTTTTTGACAGTTGCAAGTATTCAACACAATGGTTGGATATAGATGAAGCACCAAATCTCAGTCCAAAACCAAATGTTCATCAAAAAAAGCTAATGGTGTCTGTTTGGTGGTCCAGCGCTGGTATTATCCACTACAGCTTCATGAAACCTGGTCAGTTGATCACAGCAGATGTCTACACAACCAATTGGATGAAATGATGATGAGGTTTGCGATGAAGCAGCCAAGATTGGTCAATAGAGACAGGCCAATCCTCTTGCAAGACAAGGCTCGACCACATCTCACAAACAACGCTGCTCAAACTACAGAGGCTGCACTTGGAAACTCTCTGTCACCCACTGTATTCAGCAGACCTTGCACCAGCTGACTACCACTTCTCCCAGGCTTTGGACCACTTCTTCCAAGGAGAAATATTCAATTCTTGACAAGGCGCAGAAAACACCTTTTGGGATTTCATTGCCACTCACTCTCCGGAATTCTTCACTGCTGGCGTAAACAAGCTACCGTTAGGCAAATCTGTGTTGATAGTTTAGGCTCAGACTTTGATTGATTGTACTGCTTCTTGTTTGAGATACAATAAACTGCACTTTTGATTCAAAATTGGACATTTCATATTTAATGACCTAATACCTCAACAATCCTTGCTCTGCTTTATTATTACGCTTGATGGAAAGGAAACTCTAAAACATATGGCATCAAATGGAATCATAGAAATTGCTCTTCTTCTTTTTAAAATCAAGGAAGTAGGGACAAAAAATTAAAATAATTTGTCAAAAGTCAACACAAATAGTTACTAGCAGATTTAGAACAGGAATACAATTATCTTGGTAAAAAGGAAAATGAACATACAAAACAAAAAATTGAGTTAAACTCTTGTTTTCCTTGAACAGAATTATTTTTTAAATAAAAGAAATGTTCAGGTTCTCAGTAGGTCTGTGTAGACAGATGTTCACATGTCAGTGTTTTCTAAATTGATTAATCGTCATAAAGAGTTCGTTCTTGAAAAGAACTTATCTAATGGTAAATAGTTTCAGAAAACCTCATTCAACATGCCTGTCACGGAGAAATCACATAATTGCAATATAGTACAAATTGCTACAGAAAGAAAGCTGATGTCTTAACCTAGTATTTCTCAAGCATATCAGGTAAAAGGATATTTATTTCATTGAACATCCTCAACTCTTCATTCTACACCTTTTAATTTAGCTCTTCTTATGTGCTAGTCATTATTGTAAACACTTAAGTTTGCAGCGTGGAAATGATTGACAATCCCCTGACCTCATGTAATCATATCCTAAGGACAGGCTGGGGATATGCCAGACACACAGACAAGGACAGCAGGATGGGGACGAGGGCCCTGCGGAGAATCTGAATTCACAGATGAGATGGAGACCTGTCTCAATCTGGCTGTCATGATTGGATGGCCTTGGAGAGCTGCGTGTCACAAGGGGTGACATTTAGACTAAATTCTGAGTAAAGGGAAGGACCTGCCGGTGCAAAGATCATTGCAGACAGAGGAAAGGATTGATGTAAAAACTCTAAAGAAATGGGTTGCCACATGTAAGAAACAGAAAGAAGACCAGTGGGGTGAAGTTGTGGGCAACCTGGAGTCTGCCGCAGTGGGCAGGGGGTCAGCAGTGCGAGTTGTTGCCAAGAACAAGACAGAATCTCATAGGGTTTGTAACCAAGAGTGAGGAATTTGGTTTCAACTTGAGGGGCCGTGGGATGCTGTGCAGGGATGCTCCGGAGAGAAGCGGTGTGGCCCCACGTATGTTATCCAGGTCTCTCTGCCAGCATAGAGAAAAGGTTGCAGAAAGGCAAGAACAAAAGTAGGGAGATCCACGGAAAGGTGATGGTGGCTTGCACTGGGGTTGGAGTAGAAGAGATGGAAGGAAATGGTTGTGAATTCTTTGCGGAGTCAGTAAGACAAGGTATGTAAGACAGGAGAAAGTGGGAGGAGGAGAGGACCGAAGGGTAACTAGGGTTTGGGAAATTCTGATCAGCTTCTTTTCTAGGTCCGCATGAGTTTTTATTTATTTTTATTTTTTTGTATTTCAAGAGAGAGGCTGTTGGAATATGACAATATGGTAATGCAATTTCCTCCAAACTGAATATCCTATGAAAATCATAAAAGATTCTTAATTATAGATTCATTATACTTAGGTAAAAGCTGAGACAGGTGTTCAAAACTGAAAATAAGCACGTTAGGAAGAGCCATCAGAACTTGTGTAGCATTGTAATTTATTTTTCTGGACAGCAAGAGTGTCTTTTTCCAGCCAGGGATGTCAAGGATTGTATACCGGTTAAACTTAGGTTGTCTTTGTAAATGTTAAGTGACTTTCAATTAGGACATTCCCAGGTATGCCATATGGGCTATTAACATGCTGTATGGGATGTAATTAAGCTCTTTGTGGCATAACTTTTTGCTCACTGGAGTATATCGTGCACAAATTCATACAGTTGTAAAGTCTTGCCATGCATGAGGATGTTACTCTGCCTGCTTGGATCCAAGTTTGGATAGGAATGTCAACACAGATACTTTATTTTCTGTTTTTAAATAGAGATAACTGTACTGTTTACTTGGAGTTCGTCCATGGGGATGGAACTTTATCAGAACTGCTGTTCTGTGACATGCACGGCAAGCAATTAGTGGAACAACTTTTACAGCCTCAGTAAGTTATATAGGACAGTATTTTCCCATTCAACTACTCACCATTGTGTATTGGAGAAGTACAATGATGTTGACAGTGTAATAAATCCTGAAAAAATTCACAGCCAAGTCAATAAATTGGGTTTGTCTGACTTTCAAAAAAGATGTTTTATTTGAAGAGGTTTTTATAGAAAGATTAGTTCCATATGAATAGTTCATTTCATTGATGTAATTGAAATTTTATCTTAGGCTTTGATCTAGCAGAAAACATTTCAGGAAGATGACAGTACCTTGGGGAAATTTAGATGTCACAGAGGAATTACAAGTTAAAAATCACATTGTGAAAGACCAGACATGTTTTGCCCTACTTAAATATTAGCTTAATAAAATGTGGGGTTTTTTTCCAACCGGATACATATGATCTCTAAATACAGGTGCTACTGAAACAAGTTATCAGTAGCAAGTTATCTATTAAACAAGTTATCTATTAAATTAAGTCTTTATTTTATTAATTCTACTGATACAGAGCCTTTCATTCCAATCACCTGTGGTTCAAATATAACTTTGCAAGAGTATGGGCAGTTCATTTCAGTTATTGATGGAAAATTCAGTATGAAAGGCAAATTTTTCCCTACTCCTTGTCGGAATATGTAATAGCTCAAAAACAAAAGAACATAATTACATTAAGGCTCAAAACTATATCAGCAATTGTGTATATTTTTGAATGTCTGTAATTGGCATATCTAACGTAGGGCAGCTACTATTAAAAAATAAGGTCATGCTCTTAATTGAGTTTTCTCAATATTAAACCCAAACTGATATTTTTTTTAAATAAAGGAATTATCAAGGACCAAGTCAGAGATCATTTACCAAAACCCGGGTATGGCCTGCATAGATACAGTGACATGGGTGTAATACTCCAAAGAAGGGAAACCGAGGGAAAAAGCTTGAGTAAGCCAGTGGTAGACCTTCACCCACAGGGAGGTGTCCACACCGGCCCAGAGAGATGCTGTAAGTCCCACGTGGAGAACACGGACCACGGAAAATCTGAAAACTTGGATCTGAAATAGCTTTAATGGTCCCTTAGCCATTATGAGATTCAGAAGTGCTGACATAGACACAAAGCAAAGTTAGGGCCCAGCATGTGGAATGACCCCCTTCCTGTTGAAAAATGCCTTATTGTTCCCGTGCTTCGCCAGCTCTCAGGTGACTTGGAAACTTGCTCAGAACTTGGGTCTTAGGCTATTTTCAAGCCAGAGCAATGATTTTAACTCATTTCAAGCCCCACATTAAGACAGTCTCAACCACCTTCATTATCTGAAGTGGCATCTTGGTATAATCCCTGCCTGGGCTGACCACACGTGTAACCTCATCTCTCTAGAGACCGTGTCCAGCTCCACCCGCCCACCGAGGGCTGTACCGTCAGCCAGGGCGTTTTCACGTTGGTACATTTATTCTCAATACCAGCTCCCTGTTAACTGCGGGTTTGTGGTTATGTACTCAAAGCTGCGTGTAGCATGTTTGTTACGAAAGATGTGTCTCTGAGCCTCCTGTTGGAAAGTAGAGTATTGACTTTGAAAAAGGGAAGAAGAATGAAATGATAAAGATTATCCTGCTGAGAGTCTAGTTACAAGGATGGATTTAATCTTAACTTAGAATTAATCAAGATGAATTCTTGTGTGTCTGATTCTGCCCCTCGGTCTGGTTTCTGATTTCACCCTACTGTACAATGAGTCTATAATTGTATGTCTGTTTCATACCAAAACTGTGTTGAAAACCTCCCAATTCTGTATAACCTGGATTAAGCCAAAAGTGCTCCACATTCTAAGAGTGCGTGTGGCTCCCGTTGTCCTGTGTGTGCTGCAGGGGATGTCCCTCGACCCGCTTCCCTCTCTCGGATGGAGCCGCTGAGTCTCGGGGGGCAGGCAAGCTCCTCAGTAGCGTTCGGCTGTTGAGTTGTGTCTCCCAAACACAGACCATGTTCTCCTTCTCCCTTCTTCTCCCCCTTTCCAATAATAAGATCCACTCTCAACCCCACAGCTGCGTACCTCCGAGGAGTTCCGTGCTCAAGTGCTCTTGATGTGCTTTGGTATGTTCGTGCATGTTACTCCTCCCTCAGTGGAAAACCGCTCTCTAAAATCAGACCAGAGCTTCCTTCCGGGAGAGAGGACTAGAGAGCTCTAAATCGCCTTCCCCGAAAATGCCTGGCCTGGGGAAATTAAAAAAGCAAAACCAAAACAAATCAAGAAGAAAAAATGCCCATGGGTCCCAATCACAGTGCAGCCTCCCTACAGATGGAAGAGTACTCGTATTTTTAGTACAACATTTCATATTTTAAAACCCTTTAAAAAAAAAAAACCCTTCATTATTAAATAACAGTAAAAAAAAAATAAGATTCATCACTGTTACTATTGTTATGGTACTAGACAGCACTGAAATCTTTAAGATTCCTATTTTATTAAAACCCGTGTCATTTTATTAAAACCATTTATCCAGTTGGCTTGCCCATCAATCCAGAAATGGAGCACTGCTGTCCAGTATACTGTGAGTCACCAGTGCAAGCCACATGTCATTTAAATTTTCTAGTGGCCAAATAAAAATAAGTAGAAAGAAACGGGTCAAATTGATTTTAACATACATAATTAACCTTATATAGAACACATGCTATTTAATCATGTAGTCAATAGAAACACATTACTGAAATGTTTTCCTTTCTGTTTTTCCTGCTATGTCATTGAAATCCATTCTGTGTTTTGCACTTGTGGCATGTGTCAGTTCAGACCCATCACGATTCAGGTGCGGACGGTACGTGTGTCTGGAGGGTAACACGTTAGACATGGCAGACAGGGGGTGGCAGCACGGAAGAGAGGGAACATAAGATTATCATGTCTATCCCTACTTCCTAGTGGAAGTTTTACAACTCGGCTTTGGGGGGAAATTGCTTGCTGTCACTTGAAAACATTGCAGGGAGCACCTGGAAACCGCTCAGTATAGGTAGGTTCCTGCTGTGCCAGTTGCTACAATGTAATTAAGGAAAGAAGCGGACACATTTGTTAGAGTTTCTTTCCAGATAAATCAACGACTCTGTCAGATAAAGTTAGGCATAGTTTCCAAAGCTACAGATAGTTCAGTTAGAATACTTTATTCTGCTGGTGAACGAGATTTTTCTTCAGACACAGAACACAAGGAGACTAATTTCACAGTTACCAGCTTTTTCCCCTACAAATCACCGAAAACCAAAATGAAGGGTAAGAGGTTTAGACTTCTGGCAAAGGACAAATTCAGTTGCAATGACTGGGGACACAGAGATTATTGGGCTTAAAAATAAATCGGGGGGTGGATAAAATAAAATTTTAAAAAATTTTAAAAATTGTTTGATGTATTTATTAGAAATTTAAAGGTAGAAATAAAAAACAAATGTTTAATTCTCACAATGAAACCAAGGATTGTCATGGTAAACTATCTAAATGAGGTGAACTTAAAATTGTAAAGAATTTCCATCTTTGTGTTCTAAGTCATCTTTAGCACATGTTCATGCTGAACGGACCAAGACTAACAAAAGTATTTTAGAAAAAATATATATAAGTGTAATTTATTATGACAAAACAAGTTAATTCAAGAATAAGTTAAATGGTTCAAAACTACATTAATTGCATAAGAGTTGTAAATATTTTACACTTCCTTCCGTAAATGACTGCATAGGAAATACCATCACTTGCCCTGAAATCTAAGGATATTTAACTTTCCATTAATTAGTGTGACCAGGATTAAAAACTAGAGTACTGGATTTCTATTATATATATAAAAGGAAGTTTTCAGGAGAAAGGCCTTCTGGGCATTATCAGGCAAAATTAAACCAGTTTGAAGTTTTCAACTATTTTATTTAATTTTTTACCTCAACTAATAACATGGCAATATTGTGATTTCTCTGATGTAGTAAAGATAGAAACAGAGGCTATAAAAACACAAGCGACAGATTATATCTTTGAATGACCATCATTGGTAGGAAAGGGTTGCAGGTAATTTATTCTTGCAGTCTCTTCCATGAGATCACTGTACCCTCTCCTGAGCTCAGACAACACCCTACACGTATTTCTACCTCCCCATTCTCCACACGGCCCGGCATTTGGGTCTGTGTGGCTGTCTCGAAATACCAGAGCATAGTTCCTCGAGGTCAGGGGCCATTGCTGATGGATTTATCCAAATATTCTGACACTCCCAGCACTTGGCAGAGAACTGATCTGCCCTGGCCAGGCATGAGATCAAAGTACATCCTAAGCAGTGTATCTCCTCCTGAAGAAAATGGGAATCGCTGAGTCTTCGGTAGAAATGTGCTCGAATCCCATTTTCATATTTGTGAGGGTGACTTCCATGTTCACGGGGAAGTAGTTTGCGGGGACGTGAGTGTGGGGGCAGGAATTGGGGAAACTTAATGCTAATTTTCCCAGGGAGAGGGCCGCCGTGCCACATCCAGGCAATTCTGCCCCTGTGATAAAACCCTGGGTCCGTGTTTGGTTTTATTTGTCCCTTTCAAAAGCAGGACTCCAGCTCCAGGTCATTTCTGAGGAGTGGAACGAACAGGGCACTGAAAGTGAATTTCTAGCTTCAAACTTTATCTACCTGATTGCAGAAATATTAACCCAAACTTTAGTTTCTGGGGCAAAACAAAGAGTGTGTTATAATGAGAATATGGAATGATACCAGCCGTACACCTGCCTCTCTCTAGTCTCTTAATAACGTCTTATGACTTTTAACTTCTGCAGGTGATAAGTTTCTTATCCCCGAAAGGTTTGAAGCCAACGTGCTTGCCCACACCCTCAAAGGGCTTGCACGGAGTTAGCCGGGGAGGCATTGAGGTTCACTGTCAATCAAACATTGTCCGATAGATCTTTGGTCCCTTCCGACCCCCTGAACCAGCCTCTCCCCCAGCTCGGTCTCCCTCTTCTCTCTACATCCAAACACCAATCTGTGCATTTCTCCTACAACCAGGCCTTTATTCTCAATCTTGATGTCAAAAAGGAGTGATACATCATTATGGTCGGCTTTCTACCCCTCTTCTGAAGTTTGCAAACTCCCCAGCCCTAAGCAGAAGGGTGTGTGTGTGTGTGTGCATGCAAGTGTCAGTGTCGACATTATCATCCTATTTGCAGGGGGACAGTGTGGGCAAGAGTGTTGAATTATGCAGGGGATCTCGTTTGTAACAGTTAAATGGTGACTCAAAGAGAAAGAGGGACATAAGGTTTGGGGTTCATGCCAGGTGTGTTTTAAAGCCATCTGTCCGTCCTGATAAAGCTCCTCTGGCTGCGTTTTCCATCTCACTTGGTGTGTCGAATGCCACCTCTTTGGAAGGTCACCATTGCTCTCATCCGATGATGCGAGGGCCCTGTTACTGCGTCCCTTGTCACCAGGTGTTTCCCTTGTCACCCTGCGTTTCCCTTGTCTTGCGCTTCTCAGACTTGTCCTTCCATAACATCTCCATTCCCTTGATCTGCTGGATTCTTACGGGTGAAAGCTACGTCTGTCTAATTTGCTGTTGTACCTCGGTGCTGAAAAGATTACCTGGCACACACACACAGTGTGCTCGATTAATAGCTGATACATGAGCTAATTAATTAACAATAGGTGGTTTTTTTCTGCCATTCAGACTGCCCTCCGAGAGGAGACGTTTGCAATCTCCGTATGGGAAGGGCTTTAGCTCTTCCCTTGGGGGAGTCTCATCGAGACGGCTGCATGGGCCGCATCTCGGGGTGGGCTGCACAGCCCCACAGAGGGCAGGTCTGGGGGGGGCAGTTGGCATTGTGTAAGGGTCAAAGAAAGTGTCACCTGGGCTGAAACTCTGTTTTTATCCTGGGCTCTCGGGTTTCAGGGGCCACGTAGGGATAAAACGGGGCCGGCTGGCTGAGCCCGGGCTCCGCTCCTCGTTAGGCAGAATGGAGCAAGAGCACTACTTCGGGCTTCTGTGGAAGATTTTAAAATCAAATAAAAAGGTATTTTTTATATAAACACAAGCACACCAAACACACAATAAGAACTCACTTAGCTAATGCCAGCTTCTTGCCTTATGGCCAAGAGGACTGACACCCCCGGCCAGCGCCAGCATCCTGGACGCCTGCTCCCCACACGGCCAGGCTGGGCTCGGTGAAGGTTTGGTAAACCTTCCTAACTCTGTCCTGCCTCGGGGCTTTGGAAGCCCCCTGTTCCTGGAAGGTATTTCCCCTTAGCTCTTCCTGCTGACACTCAGGTTCCTTCCAAGAGTAGAGAGGCAGAAAGTTCCATTCATGAAGACGTTTAAGTCTTTAGCATGGGAATGTTTCCCTAAAATGCCAGATGAATCTCACCTCTAACATGTGTTGTGACTCTGAGTGCAGACGGTGCGATCTCTTTGGATACCCCTCCCAGAGCGGGCCGCTGGAAGTCCCGGTATGGAGTGTGGGCTTCTTGGGGGCCGGGGTGGGGGGTGTCTGCTCATGGCACAGATCTCTGCCCGAAGTCACCTTCTCAGGAGGCCTAATCTCAGCAGAGCCTCTTCCCTCCCGGCTTCTCCCTGTGGCTGTTGGGATCTCCTGATCTTATCTTATACAACCATGAGAAGCATTCTTTGAATCTGCATATGTATTTATTTGTTGGTTTTTCTTTCTCTTGAGTCACTAACTAGAATGGGAAGGGTCCTATAGAATTTAGGGGGGAGAAAAAGTAAAATGCATAGTGCCGCCTTATTCTTGGGGGACAGGGTCCAAGACCCCCAGTGGACGCTTAAAACCACAAATAGTACTGAACACTATTTAAGGTATACTACATTTTTTAAAAATTATATTTTTATTGATACATAACAGGTATACATATTTTTGGGGTGCATGTGATAATTTAATACATTTATGTTATGTAATTTGTAAAGATCCAATCTGTGTAATTGAGAAACCCATCACCTTAAATATCTGCCTTTTCCTTGTACTGCAAACATTCAAATTAGTCTCTTCCAGCTATGTTGAACTATACAATAGATTATTGTAAACCATAATCACCCCACTGATGTGTCAAATACCGGCTCTTATTTCTCCTAGCAAACTGTTATTTGTACCCATTAACTGTGGGTAGATAGCCATGATAAAAGTTAATTTATAAATTAGGCGCATAAGAGATTAGCAACAATAATTGTAAACCAGGGCAATTATGACAATTATCACAATATGCTGAGATGAAAGTTACATGGACTATCTCTCCGGTGTCTTATTGTACCGCACTCACCTGTTTCTGGCTGTGGCGAGTGTGGGTAACTGAACACAGGAGAGGCAGAGCTGGGGGAGGGCACTTCCGTACGGTGCGAGGGGAGTGGGTGTAGGAAAGAGTGGGGTCACGTGTGCACCTCCCCTGCCAGGCCAAGAGTTGTGATCCTTCCTGATTCACAGAGCACAGGAGGGAGATGGTTTTCAAACTGTGTTTTCTTTGAGATGGAGCCTGCGGTTTATGTTCATGAGACAGAGACCTAGGCGTGAAGGACTCAACTTCAAGGGGGGGGGGGTTGTTTTTCTGTTTCGTTTTGTTTTAAATGTGTAGAGAGTAGCTCAGCAGGAAAACAACCTGCAGGAGATTTTGTTTTCCAAAGCCCTAAACCACAGCTCATGACAGACGTTGATTAAAAAGGGATGTGTTCATAGTACATACATTTGTTTTTTTTTTTTTTATTTATTATAGCTTATTATGGGGGTACAACAGTTCTACATTTGTTAATTGACTTTTTAAACACATATTATTCGCTGCTTATTATACTCGTATGCAGTCTTTTTTTTTTTTTTTTTTTTTCCATTTTTGAAGAGCCCCAAAGAGCAAACCGCAGCCTCTGTTCTAATTCACGCTCACTTGGCCTCACTTCCCGGGGGAAGGAGGATGGTAGCTGACACCATGATCCATCACCACGTCAGCTTGTTGGGCCACTTCTTTGCCGCTGAATATAGATCTAAATTATAATTTCTACCATTGAAGTTAAATTCAGAGTGAGAGAGGGAAAAGTACGACATGGAAGTTTATCAGGAAGGCAGGAATTGTCATGAAGAGAACCGACCCCAGGAGACCTAATAAGGCAGATGGTATCTTTTTACTGCAGTTTTTAAGTTTGATTCTATAATGCTTTTATCAAGCCAACCTATTGGAGGAATAAATTAGATTTCTAGTCCAATGAATTCTTTTTTTTTTTTTCTTTTTCTTCTTTCCACTTAGTCTTGATGATAATTTAGTTTAATAAGTGTGGAACATCGCTGGCTCTAATTTCTCTGCCACAAGCTGTGATTCAAAGGCTAGAATTTAGCCTTTTGAGACATGTGCACGGGCTGCCTGCTATAGATCAAAGGAACAACGCGGTTTTATGACTTTCCATATTTTGCGTGTAAGACTCTCCAAGTTCAAAGAAACAGAAGGAGGGCTAGATGAATCCAGAATATGAAAGTCACCATCAGTGTTAAGAGGCTGGGAGTGTATTGTCTTGGTTATTGTTTTGTTAAAATAAGTCTAGCCATTCTAGACCTTCGAAAATCCCACTAATTCTCACGTAATTCTCAAGCACTACTCATTGTTCCAAAAACATAGGTTTTTCCCTTTTATTATGTTTGATACCATGTTTAAACACGACTCTACACACATTTTAGAGTTTACCTTTTGTACTTACAGAAACCCAGGGGTCCAGAAAAATACCCGTCAGTCTCTTATACCAGAAATAGAATTAATCTTAATTCATTTCAGACTGAAGTTCATTTGTAAGTTTTAATGAAATTCTCTAACCCCTGGTCAGTTCCTAAAGTGAGGACTCCCTCAGGGGTGGGCTAATAGAGAAATCATTTATTATTCTTTATTTTGTTGTCATATATCCTTAGACATTTTTCTCAAATCTTATAATGTTCTATGTTCCCATAAAAGGAGAGTAAACCAAGGAACTATGTTAATATGTAACTGTAGAAACTGAAGAGTGCCCTCCCACGTAGCTGAGAGAAATACTAAGCAAAATATTCCCTGTCTGTAATTATTTTCTGAAAAATGTGTCGCCTAAATGTCAGAGGGCATTCAGTCATCTCCTCAAATATCTTCACTTGCACTTCCCATTATTTCCTCATTTAGTCTGGTAACGACTTCATGTAACCACGGTAGTATAATTAAATTTATTAGTTTTCTTTACTTGTACATTCTACTGTGTCTCAAAGATCATTCTTATTAGATGACTGGCTCGAGAAGTAATGAAAATGTTGGGGTTTTAAATTTATTTATTTTTACTATGATTATAAATAATTAACACAAGTGGGTCTGCCTAGTAAGACCTGCCTCTTGTAGTATTGGAGTTGGTGTGAAATAATCACAAAATGACAGATTAATAGAAAAGGGTGGCAGTGTAGTACACTGGAATGTGAATTCCGGATTCACCAGCAAGGTGGGATCCCACTCCCAGGCCAAGTGGAAGGTCTCAGTCTCAGCTTTCTTGACATCTTGGGTTGGAAAATCCTTTGTTCATGGGGCTGTTCTGTGCCCTGTGGGAAGTCTAGTCTTGCGGCATTCGTGACTCTACCGCCAGAGGCAGGGGGCATCCACCCAGGCACAACACACGGAAATGTCAAATGTCCCCAGGGGAGGCGGAGTCAAAACCAGCCACACCTGGGTACCAGGGAGTGTGCAGAGCCAATATTTCATGCCAGTTCTATCACTCTCTGGCAACTTGAAAAGTGTTCAATAGAAGGAAAAGTTACCTGGAGTCGAAAATGTCCTTGATCAGATAACATGTTCTGGCTTTGGAAGAACTGAGAAGAAAGAAATGACTCATGGTTCAGATGCAGAAATTCAGAGCTAAGTATAAGCGCGATCTCATTTCTGTTCAGAATGCAGATGAGTGGACATGCCAAGAGCCATGCCAGAGTTGCCTGCAGTTTGCTTGTTGCCTAAACTCTGGCGGGAACTGACTCCAGGGCGGAGCGGGGCGGGAGTTGGTGAAAAAGTCGGTTCTGACAGCGAGCTCTTTCTCCAGAGCCTGTTAGACGGCTCTCCTTTTACTTAGGTAAGGATCCCATATTTCACATTTTCAGAGTTGTCAGAAAAGGCTCCTAAGAGCAGAGATTTATTAAGAACAAAGAGCAACGAAAAGGGGACATGACTACTTTCTCCTCTTCTTCTCTTGTCTGATTGAAAACATACCTTTCCAAGCTGTAAGGAAGATAAACATACTTCAAGTTGAGACAGTAACAGAAGGCTTCAGGAGAGTGGTGCCAATTTCTGCTGCCCGTCAGCCAAGAAATAGCTCCTTTGGTACAGCAGAAATGAAGAGTTGAATGATGGCAGGTACAGGGCTTTTAAGCCAATTGAAGAATTTTTTCTAAGTAACATGTTACCGTCCCTATTGGGCACAGGCACTCTGAAGAATTATGTCTTAAAAATATCTCAAAATTCTTGTTAAATTGAGTTTCAGATACTATTATGTTCTGTTGTACCAGGGGCTTTGTCAGCCTAACGCACTGGCTGGTACTTGTTACGGTGGACGGATGGATCTTAGCATCCACATTGGCCCATCTTTGAATGCATACAAAATTCCAAGGCATGTGAGGTTACTAAACACCATGCTTCTAGAATTAATTAAAATAATTCTTATACAAGACTCTTAAAAGGATAATAAAGTCTACTTAAATCTCTTAGATCACTTATTTACTTCAAATCATTTGCTCAACCAAATGATTAGTTAAATGATGAATGATTGGTGGTGGTGTTTCCAACCATATAATGTCTTAACAGGGTACATTAAAGGCCATGCAATTAACTCTGTTTGCATATATTTACAATTTGATCTGCTAACTTAATGACGACACCATAATTTCACCCTCTTTTTTTATTATCAAGGACATTTAACTGAAATAAAAACATGTCATGAATTCCCTTGAGATACAATTGTGTTACAATTTTAGTGGGAACATATGTGAAAGTCTTCAGCCGATAAAACGAAACTAGCTTAAAATAGGATTTTATTGTCATAGTAGCCTTTATTACAACAGTTGACTTTGAAGTGCTGTCAGCATACTCTCTTAAGTAACCTAAGAGTTAATTCTAAATTTCCTTTCAAGAAATTGCATTGCCTCTTCCCTTTTACCATGATGGATCTCTGATGTTATCAAAAAGGACAAAACACATTATCATGGCCACAAAAGAACTGGCATGTCATTAAACTGGTCCTCGTTGGCTAATTCGAGATCTGATGGAATAAGTGCTACAAAACTCCGAGCAACCTCAAAGACAGCTAATTCAATGGCTACTATCGATTGACTCCCTGGTTAATTAAAATAGGCGAGAATGAGGGAGGTGTGGCATTTTATGCAGTTCTGCTGAGATTGTATGCTTTGCAATCTTTCCTTTCATTTTTCTTCGACTGTGGCTGGTATAGAGATTTGTCAGTTAATATATTTTCCATTTGGGTCCGTGATCGAGTCAGTCTTTATTTCCCCATAAGCAAGATTTCAGAGGATGGTTGCATTTCAGCTGAACTTTTGAACCGTTTCCCACAGATTGTTTTTTAGTGCCCTGAAAAAGCATGAGCCGTTATAAAGGGACTGTGTCTTGTTTTAATCTAGCCACACCATTGTGAAGCACTTTAATTAATATGTGAGTGTCAAAACTCCTTAATTTTCCTTCATTTAAGTATCTTGCCACCTGGCATAGAGGCTTAGAGAACAAGTTGACAGGCATGTTGCTCAGAACTCTTCCCTGTGAGGTTAATGTCCTCCCGAAGAAATCAGGCAATACTCTTTTATTTCTTTTTGATGTTCCATTTCCTGTATTATCTGTGTATAACATAAATATTGTGGCATGTGGTCTCTTTGTATCAGAACAATTCGCTGCTTAAAGGTATAGGATCATCATGTGAATGTGAAGACAGACACACAAGGTCTGTCCTGAAAGTGCCCAGCCATTGTTAACATAACGAGAATGGTTTGCACGACACTGATGTAACCTGGCAGCCAGGGAGAGTGGACTGGGATGCACATGCGTGAACAAGGATGACGTCACTGTGCTAGTCAGTGGGGCGCTAGACGCCGCTGAGCGAACACGTGTGCTGTGTGGCCGTTGCATTCAAAATGA
>CM052451.1:22343248-22360785 GCA_028533085.1 Varecia variegata
TGGCTGGGTACTTTCCGGACAGACCTGTACGTAAATAAAGGTTCTTGCGAGTGTTGTCACCTTTAAAGGAAATTGTTAAATCAAGGTTCCCTAATTCACCCCAGTGACTGATGAAATTTTGAAATGTTTCATGGAATTTTTGTTTTTCTCACTAAGCCTAAGAACCAACTAAAGCATCAATGACTTAGGGTTATGTTCTGAGTATCTCAGAGAACCATTACAAACAAATAAAAAAAAAAAACCTTTTATCAATGTGTGTTTTGTTATAAGACTGTTTAAGTTTCAAGTGATCAAAACCTCTACCCAAACTGGCTTAAGTAAAACCTAATTTGTTGGCTCACATAGCTGGAAACCCTAGAATAGGATCATGTCAGACGTAGCTTTAGAGTTGCCAGAACAACGTGGACACAACCTCGCTCCTCCCTTTCTCCGTCTCAGCTTTTCTCCCCGGAGGTTCCTTGCTCCCGGCCGTTGTGAAATGCCTCCTGGTGCGGCACATCTCACAACGGCAGTGCGTGGGCCGGCTGGGGTCAGGTCCCCACCCGCACGCTGATCTCTGGGGCTGGGGGCAGTGGGTGGCTGTGGTTTTCCCACTGACACCTCGATCTGGGGTGTGGTCAGGTGCACCAGCTACACACACCAGAGGGGAAAGAGCGTGTTCTCAAAGGACAGCCGGGAAACAGCTCTGCCGAAACTGCCAACAGCTACTCCGTAGGGGAACAAGCAGATGTCCACTGTCGGCGAAGCTAGGAGCCCACCATAAATAAGTCTACAGTGAAGTAAACCGTTCACTAGATGTTCTGCGGATCTAAACAAGCAAGAACCGTAGGTAGAAACAGGATTTTAAAGCCTTAAGTATCTGTAATTAGGTCACAGTGCTGAAGTTATAACACATTAGCACCCAATGTCCATACACCCACCTCTGGGAAGCTTTCTCTGTGTTTCATAGTTGATTTCAGTATTTATGCTCACAGATTACCCTGCTGCCTTAGAAATAATTGGAATATAAGAAGAATTCAGAGCTCACAGTCCCGTAGGATACTGAACAATATCAGGAAGTTATGGGCATTCGTAGACATACAGGAGTCACCTCAGAACAACCTTTTATCACAAATTCAAGAAACCTCCTGAAAAACTTAAGGTTCATCGCCTGCCAAGAAGCTGGAACCATCAAGTGGATGTATAAGCATCATTTCATGGCTTTAACGTATTTGTTTTAGCAGAGAACAAATGTTATCACCCGCACTTCACAGATAAAGAAACAATGGGACAAAGGGAGAGCACTTTTCCCAGCATCTCAGGGGAGAAAAACTCGTGTTTAAAGTGGAACAGGACCTTGAGGATGACGCAGCTTCAGCTCCCGATTTGGCAGTTAAGGAGGGTAGTCCCAGCCGGCGACAGCAACCGACGTTGCAGCACGATGACCACGGCCACGGCCGGAACTGAGCCTGGTGCTGTACGGGAGGGTTTCCCAGCCGGTTGCCGTAAAATCCAAGAGATCCATCCCAGCAACCTTTTGGGTCAACGGTGCGGCCCAGAGCTACCCGACGCCCTGGCCTGCTTGCCCAGCCTCAGACAGACTCATCTGTTTGATCTGATCTGTGATCATCACTTCATTCCCTGCTGTCATGTGAAGAAAATGCAGAAAAATCTGTTGTAGAACAGGTTCAAGATCACACATAGTTGTGCTATTCTATGTACCCGGGATGAGCAGACGCAGAGGCAGAGTCCCCCGCACCGTAAACATCAGTCGCTAACTGGCAGAATGGCGAGACCGCACCCCAGGTCGATCTGTTTCCAAGGTTAGACTCTTTCCCAGTTGTTGCTGCTGTCCTGCCGGGGCCCTGCTGCATCCAGCGTGGAGAGGACAACTGGGTTTATTTTCCTTTATCAGGTGACATAGTCACACGGCCAGCACGTGTCCATGCCACTCTATTGTCCACCTTCCCAGTCCGGTTACGAGAGGTCCTCATGTTCTTTGCATGAAGACTCATGTTAGCCTTGTGGAGCTGTCTGCAGGACTCCACCTCCAATGATTGACAAGCTGCTCCGGCTGCTGCCACCTTGGTCACCGGACCCTCTTCTGATTGGCCGTTTCCCTTTCCCAGTGACCCCCAGAGCACACAAAAGTGGAGTTAAGTAAAGATACACTGAGTGGATGCTAATTAGCTAATGGACACAGCATGGCCAGGGTCAGTTGTCCTACACGGTACAACCGTCTGATTCCCGAGGGGCTGTTGGGAGCCTGAGCGTATCTCATGGTTCCTTCCATCGCCCTCTGGTCACCCACAGCGTATCAACTCGAACCTGTTTAAACACTGCAACCCTATTCTGCAAATGACCACAGCGCTACGGTGAGCCACGCCACGGCGCTAGCAGGGATCCTAGTTTGGAGATGGACCTATGTGTAAATTCGCCAACATAGCGTGTTCTTAACCATTGTTCGTGATGGAGAAACCTGTCATTGTAAACTCTTTAAAGAGAGGAACCAAGTTTTTCGAACAGTCATTCTAATGAGTATTTGTTGAGGAGACAAAACTTGCCTTTGATTGTAGTTCTATATACCACAGTCGACCTCTGATTATACCAAAACTGAAGTTTCCTAAAACTGGTCTTTACTTAAGAGAAGCTCTAATTAACATAGAAACAACACCACCACCACCTTTATTTCCCTTAGTGTGACTATAAGACATTTTGTTTTGTATCTCTTGGTATATTTCATGGTACAGATGTCTTTGCAAAAGCAATTTTAATAGATCACACGTTTTTCTTTTTTAATTTTGAAGAGAATTTAGATGCTTTCAGAGAGGTTTCTATAATCAAAGGGTTTCTATAATCAAACCCTTTTCACCAACCTGTAACCTCTGTAGAAAAGACGATTTGAAAATAGAGCTCAAGCATGAGACGACTTTAAAGCATTTAAATGACACAAGAACAGGGCTGCATATCTGCTTTGACAAGTCATGCAAGCCACATAGCCTGAGAAAATTATACTTTGTTTTGTGTGTGTGATTACCTGGCACGAGGCGGGTTGCTCCTGGGCCTGGCGATCCCCGGAGAGGAGACAATTCCACCGGCAAATGCACCAGCATCTCGGCAAGGGTCCGTCCGTCTTTCTGTGACCCCACATGACAACCCAGATGTCTCAGAGACAGAACTAAAAATAGATGATGCCTGTTTGATAAAGACATTAGGATCAATTATAACTCCAGGAAGAAAAGCCTAAACTTAATTACATAGAGATGTGTAGGTGAATGAAAACATCCTGGTGTTTACTGAAAACACAACTGACACACAGTTACGTTAAACATAAAGAAATCGTGGCTTTGTAAGTCTGTTATTAAAATGTGCAGTTAACCAATTAACATATCATTAGTATCTATTTAAGCTCTGCCTTAGTAACACTGCTTTCATGTTTCAAAGATAACTTGACATTTCTGGCTTAATGATCTTTGCCTTTTATTACACTTATGAAAAAAAAAAAACTAGAAAACATCCTCTGCTCAACACAGTATTGAGTTACTATAAAGGGCTTGGTAATATTCCCAGCTTAATGACTTTCTACTACTTTTTTTTTTTAGTACAAAACTGAATACTGTATTTTATTGTGCTGGCATACTGTATAGATTGCTTAAGTTTCTGTTGATCAGAGAATGAAAATTACTGTGGCATTAAAATACGGGTTTCTCCAGTGTCCTGGCTTTTTTAATGAAAATTTCCAGTTCAGAAGTTCACAGGAGAAAATTAAAGGCTGTGAACCAAAGTTAAGCCTTCCTTTCAGGAATATGCTCTATTAAAGCCAATTTAACTTTGCCCCAGTGCGTGGGGAAGGCCACAGAGAATATTGATTAAGCCGACGGACTCAGGAGTCAGACTGCCTGCGTTAAACCTCTCTAGTTCTCTTGTTCCTAGAAGTTAGATTAAATCACTGGATTAAGGAGTTGGATTAAGTCCTGTCTGGTAGTTAGAATAAATATCTAACTACTAGATTAAATTATACTGGGTATCTAATTTCTTTTAATCTGTTACTAGATTAATTTGTTTCTAATGATAAAGACTTCACAATACAAGATTGACATCAATGTTTTTTTCTGATTATTTTAGTCCCCCTTTTGTAGGCCCTTCCAGAATTCCTGTTTTCCTTGGTCACATCAAACTGTTCTTTTTCAAGACCATGTCATCTACGGGGCACTGTCGAATCTCAGAAATGCACTTCACTTGGTAGAGAAAGGACGTGAGCACTTCCTCCTCAGGAAAGAGAGGAAAACTTTAAACCATCAGGCGTTTGTACTGCCCTCTTGGGATGCTGTTTAATTGAAATAAATTAAAGAAAATAGTCCAGTGCTCTATTGCATTGAGTTTTGAAGAGTCACGGTTAAGGTAGTAAAGTAACAAACTTGTGATTGCTTTGTTACTAAGGGCTTAGAATTATATAAATAGTTGGCGAATTACATCATGCAGTAAGTCTGGATTTCTCTCCTTAACTATGCAGGTGGCAAAATTATTCTGCTAGATATATTTCCCATAGAGCTTAGCAAGTGACCTCACATCAGTTTCACATGGATAAAGTAGATGCTTTTGTATAAAGCTGCCAATTTTAATAGAAAAATACATTTAAACTATAATAATATAAAAACGTGTTTGAAATGTAACATTAAATTTTTAATTAAATCTATAAGCACACACACAGAAAGATGTATATCTTCATGGAAATTAAGAATACTATAATGAGTGATAATAGTATTTTAATAAGGAAAAACATGGCAGAAATCTTGAAGACTTCCCAAACATATTTTATGCCTCTACAATGTATGTTTTTAAGACTTTACAAGGTATGGTCAGCCTTTAATGCCTTTGTTTATTGTGATAATAATATTTTTTGAATGCTACAGCATCCAAGGATACTTTTATTTTACCTTTTTAGAAAAACTTTATTAAGATACAATTTATATATGCTAAAAGTTCACCCATGTGAAGTATACAACTCTGTAGATTTTTATATATTTACATAATTATTCAATCATCACCATAATCTAATTTTTAGAACATTTTTATCACTCCAAAAGGAAATCTGTGCCTATTATCCAAATTCATTTTTGCATGCGGATACCCAGTTGTTCCAGCACTGTTTGTAGAAATCATAGTTTGTCTTGAGAGCTCAGTGGGTGTCAATAATTGTGTTAAATTCATTGTGTAGGATCTCGTTTGTTTCTCAGAACAATTTTAGAACAATGATAATTAGACGTATTATAAAATTGAGGTTAAGTGGTTTGTCCGATATAATTTCTGGTGGCATTGAAGTTCCTGTATTCCCAGTAGGTAACATTATTCCAGTCAAGTATCATTATATCCTAATCAATATGTTTGTTGCAAGTGCTGCTCTTTGCTGGATTTTCATACCCAGCTGCTCATTTGTGTGCTCCTTCCACAAGGAAACAACGTGCGCACAACATACGTAGTATATGCCTCAGTGGATCGTTGCCCAATGTTTGCGACGTAAGTCACAAGTATTTTTTGCCATATTTTCATGGTAAGAAAATCAAAGTTAAAAACCCAAGTCAATGTTCCAGGGGCTACACAGACAGTAAACTTCAGAGTGTATTGCTTACAGCTGGGTATTCTTTTTCCATCACAGATAGGAAAACTTGGGAAACGAAAGTTGCATGAATTTTCTCAATAACTCAATGTGAATTCAGGACTATGGTGTTCCAAAACCTACTATCATGTCCATTCAGATGAGAAATTTGTTGTACTCATTAGGGAATTTCACGGATCTCGTCGTTTGAGCAATGAGCAAAGCTTTGCACAGTTCCTCGTGAGACAGTGCACAGAACGCTGGCCATTCAGTATGTAGTAAACACATGTTTATTCAGCTGGAAAACCGCCAGGTAGAGACTCCACTACGACTAGGAATACTCAGGGAAGCAACTACAGCCCCTCAACATCGCAGCCCCTAGGACAGGGATTTCCAGAGAAGAAAATCGCTCCCTCAAACCAGTGCTCTTCAAGCTTTGATGTTCATGAAGTCACTTGGTGGGATGCTGTGAAAACAGCAATACCAATTCACCAGGCACGGTGTGGGCCTGGGATACTGCATTTTTCACGAGCCCCAAGGGGAAACCTGTGCTGAGGGAACACAGCAAGTGCTCAGACTACCCACGCGTGGGAGGAGCAGGAGGAGATGCACATGTGTACCCAGTCCCGGGGAGTACAGGGGGGGACTCACCACATTTCCAAAGGCCAGTGCAGTCTGAACACTGGACCGTCTCCAGCACCCAGTCAATACTTATTGAGCCATCCTTGTACGCAGATCCTGACATTTTAGTGCCCTGGGGAGTAACAAAGGACACTAGAAGCCATGGTCCCCGTCCTCAAGTTACTCTGTTTTCAGACAGATTTTATGGAAATAAAACATGGGCAGGATCACCAATAAAAAACATCAATGTATTAACTTGCCCTGAATAATGCATCACAAATGACTTACACGTGCTGAGACCGTCCTAGCAATTGAGGTGAGGGCTCTGGGTGACAGCTGAGGTTTACTGTAGGGGGTGCATGTTGATCGTGGAGCACAGCGTGGGGGCTCTAAACAGGCTGTCCCGTGAAAGCCCGGGGGTGGGAGTGGGGATGCAATTGGAGAGGGGCCGTGAGTGGGCTGGCGTGGCTGGAGGGCAGCTTGGCGGGTGTGGGTAGAAAGGAAAGTTATTACAGAGACAGTGGCAAAGCTCTTGGAAGTGGATAATGAACAAATGCATTGGTTTCTGAGCAGAAAAAAAAATGGAATGGCATGATTTAAATGACAGGCGTGGACACTCTGGCAGGATGAACAGATTGGAATGAAAAGTCTAAAAATAGAAAAAGTAGCCTGAGAGACGGTTTCAATCGCTTGAGATTGATGACGGTTCAGGCCTAGAACCAATGACAGAGGTTGAGAGAAATATTCCCGCAGGAAATGCCAAATCTACTGGGCCCTGGGCAACGTCGCGAATGATGCGGGCAGTCCCTTCCATGCTCCTGGGGGTCCTTTTCAAGTCTCCTTTTCCAGTGTTAAGTGTCCCTTTCTGCTCTTTTGGGGTACTTTCCTCCATCCCCAGCACTGTCAGAGTCTACGGAGCGGGCGGGTCCCTCGTACCTGCTGTGGAGCAGACGGTCGTAAGGCTGCCCTGCGGAGCCATGGTTACACGTCCAAAAGCACCGAAGGCCTGAGATGCTAACTCTGCAGACTCCGATAGTTCAGGAGTTCTCTAGGGACATATTGAGGGAGATATGAAATTTCATCCTGTGCTGCAGGTCAGATAAATAGGGGATTCGTTTCCTGCTCTTCATCAAAATGCATCAAGCGCCAATTCCAGCATCAGGAAAGGAGCGTTCGGGTTGAAACTCTTCCGATAACTTGACTGTGTCAATTTTAGAAAAGACTTGGTGATTGTGGGTCTCAGTTTCATTTTCTCTAAAGTGGAACGTGATTAACCTACTCCCTGTTGTGATTTCTGTGAGGGTCAAGGGAAAAAGAAGGTAGGTGGGTCTGTTCTATACTTACAAGTCTGGAAAAAAATAAAAAAGATCAATTGTGGCATAATAGACAATAATCAGGAAATTGCAAAAATGCTTTGGCATTTAAGGGAAAAAAAAAGTAAAGGTGTCTGTCCTGAACTTATTCTGTAGTGCATTTATATTTTATAATCAAATAGATATTTCATAATTAAGAAATAAGACAGGAAGTGTCCACCTGAAAGTTCATAATGTAGATGTAGATTTGAGGACTATTCACTTTGGGTGTTCATTGATCTTATGGGATCATGTTTTCTACCAGGAAGTCATTCTTGAAGAAGGAAATCAGAGGCTATGTTTAAATTTTGAAGGTTGCCCAAGTTCATTGACTTTTAGAAAATTAGAAGTAAACAAAAGAATTAGAAATCAGAGACAAACAAGAAAGTGATGATATGTCTAAAAGATAACAAACTAAAAAGGATTTTGAAAAGTTAATTTTAAAGGTGTCCATACCATATTGGTAGAAATTGTTTTTTCAGTTATTCAATTAAAAAAATGTATTGCCAGCTACATACAGCACTAAGCTAGGATGCCGTGAGAAACAGAAATAAAAAGAGCTCCACACTCAAGGACCTTTCAACAGATTTTCTTTACCAAATTCCTTTTTTTAATATTAGTTATCATTCTCTTATGAAATTCTATGCTTAAATTCACATACAAAAAGTCATGTCCATAAATTAAAGTAACTTTATAGTACATGCTTTGGAGACAATTCTCAACCTATAAAACTATTTGGGGGTGGGATTTTACATTACAAATAAGCACATTTAAATACTCCTAAAATATAAGTAATGATTTAGAAGAATATGTTTGCCATGACACCTATCTTTCAAAGTTACTAAGTTTTTCATCAAACTGATTTTATGAAATTAATTTCTCCCTCTTATAGTAACAAATCATATTGAAAACATGGTTTTAGGGGGGCCTTTGAAATCTGAAGGTGTTGCATTCCTTTTGCCTATAATTGAAGAATATTTTTGACCAGCTTTCCTGTGAGTTAAAATGACAGGTGTCATCTGTGGCTCTTAGGGCCTGACAGTTTTTGACACAGCCATTCATTAGAGACAGTTTCTACCTCAAAAATAGCTACCTGGCAGAGCATCCCTTACTCAGCGCCCTGACTTTTCCAGGTCCGTTCACGACCTTCTTTCTAAAACCCCAAACTCACTTTACTCGGTAGTTATTTCCAAAGGTCATGATCTGTGAAATGGAGAAATATGGGTGTTTTTATTAAAGATACCTAGATATCATAAGATTAAAACAAACTCAATTAATTAACAATAAAAAATCCCAGCTATTATCTCTGTCTAGTTTGATAAGTTGCTATTGTGATGTGTAAGTGTCTCATATGCCAAGAAAACCCACGCACGTGTACACACACACACACACACACACACACAGCATTTTTTGCTTGGCCATAGTTGTCTTGTTGTCATCATGACTATCACCATCACCATCATCATCATCATCGCTGCCACCACCACCATGACTACCACCAACATCACCATCATCATCATCACCATCATCATCACCATCACCACCACCATCACCATCACCTTCATCACCACCACCACCACCATCATCATAATCACCATCATCATCATCACCACCACCATCATCATCATCACCATCATCACCATCATCACCATCACCACCACCATCATCATCATCACCATCATCACCATCACCTTCTTCATAACCATCATCACCATCACCACACTGTCACCATTATTATACATTTGCAGCTACAACCAGTAGCTACACGAGTTGTTTTCTTTGTTTTTCTGTTGTTTAGTTTCAGTTTAATTAATGTGCACTCTCTCTCAAAAAAAGACTTTTGTGTAGGAACCGTTGATGTGCAAGGTACGAAAGGGATCCAATCATGAATATGAATTTGTAACAAGGCAAATGAGCCAAGGCGATTTATATTTGACGTTTTAAAACAACAGTAAGCGGTTCTCTAACACTTTCATCTGATATACTAGCCTTGGGCCTTCCATGGGGTTCTGTAATCGCTTACATTGTTATTGACCATGATTATTTTAACGTCTGTGATGAATACCAAACAGACAAGGTCCTGCTTGTCTTACTCACCAATTTTAAGTCTTCACCAGTGTTTTATTCTTTAGGGGACTCAAAGACTAACAGAATTATTCATCATCTCTAGTTGTGTGTGCCTTATTTAGCAAGGGAGTGAGACTATTATCAGAGTATTAAACTATTAACATAAAACTTGAATGGTAGTGTGCTATAATCTGTATTCCAGTTCCTCCTGAAGTTTTATACGTTACTTTAAAAAGCCATAAGCAAATACCAGTCACATCATTTTCTGTCTTAGTCTGTTTCAGCAGTGGTGACACAAGACCGCCAGCGGGGTAGCTTACAAACAGCGGTCCCGGATCAGAGGCTCCTTTGTGGCTCGCAGATGGCATTTTCTTGTTGTGTCCTTGCAGAGTGCAAGTGCCAGGCAGCTCTCTAGGACACTAGTCCCAAACAGGGGACCGAATCACCTCCCAAAGGCCCCAGGACCTAATGCCATAACTGTGGTGATTAGGTCTAGCACAGGAATTTTGAGGGGATACAAACATTTAGAACATACCATTCTCCTTCTTTAGGAATAGTGTAATATAGTACAAATAACTTGGGATTTGGGAACAGATGACCTGTGTTCGAGTCCCAAACCCACATCTAGGAAATGCATCCTCCTGGTGTAGTCCCTTACCTCCTCTGGGCCTGTGTCTTCTCGTGGGTAAAATGGGTTTGACCGTGACGTCTACCCCAGAACGTCATCGCAGGGAGGCTGCACGAGACAAAGCTGAGACTGTATCTGTTGTATCGGCTGCAAATCTCTTTACACGAACATCCAAAAGTGCGACTCACGCGTGGCCATGACAGGGCTTTGAAAACTCTAAATCGCTGTGCTGTTCCGATCCATAACCATGTTGTAGATATCACGTCTGTGTCTCTCTGTATCTGTATCTAACTGTCTATTTCCAGAGGCCTCAGGTGGGATTTAATTCATCTTTATAATCCTATTAAGACTTTGTTAGGATTGGATGCATTACATTAATGAGTGGATGCGTGGATGGATGGATGGATGAATGAACATCTGGAGTAGATGAAGGAAACAGTTGAGTTCTTAGTTGGGGAGGAAACGATTCCCGAATTCTGTTTCTGCTTCTGCCTCCAGTCACCACGGTCCCTCGGCTGTGTGCCCGGGAGCCGCACAGGTGGGGCTCAGACACCTGGGAGGGATGTTGGTGGCTCAGACACCTGGGTGGGATGTAGGCGGCGGCTCAAGGCACCTCAAGCCACGTCCCTCAACATCCTACTGTTTTTAGCAAAATGCTAAAAGAAAACGCCTCGAGAAAGAAAACTTTTTATGTCAATCCTGTTTAAATGCCAGATCGATATGTCTTAAAACAATTGACCCAACGATCTGTAATTTATAATGATAGAGCCTGATCGATTCCCTCTTTTTATTAATACAAGCGATTTCCTGTCCAGCTGCCAGGAATATTTTAAAGAAGATTTCAGAGAGAAGTGCTGGGAGGGACCTGGGATGTACCCAAACAACACTCACCCGATGTGCAGGTCGTCGGTTGCAGTGTGTGAGGTGGAGACTTTAGCCAAAGACCCACCCTCGTTTTTCTAGGTCTAAAACTCACAGCTCCCAATTCAAGAGCATGCCAGGACCTCTGCACTCCTCCTTTTTCTCACAGCTGCAGTGCAAAAATTGTACAAAATAGTACATTTGTACAACATAGAGTAATACGATCGCATTCCAGTCCCATTTTGTGCTAGAATTTTTTTTTTCTATTTTGCAAAATAGGACAGTGATATCATGTTGTAACACACTTAGAATACTAAGAAGTACTAATATCAAGCTTGTCATGTAACAATTTTTAACTTTCCCATGTGGTATGCATGTTTTCTTACAGATATAATATAGATGTGTAGTTGTCTGGAAGCTTATAATTTGTAAGCAATATCAAATTGTAATTACTAAGCTGCCTTATTTCTCTTCGTAATAAAAATAATTATACAGCTTTAATTGTAGTAACAATTATATCTTTAATTAAAATACCTGAAAAATCTGTATTTTCTCACAGATGCATGAATACTAATATTTTCCTAATTGCTATTAAGCTTTTCTGATAAGTTGCCATTCTACTTGATTAATCACCATTTTGTTTGTCACATGAACACTTGTAAACCGTTTAGAAAAATAATTGACATTCATGGATTGCCCACAAAATGTGAAAATACTGGTTGTCTGCTTAATTAATTTTGAAAGTAAAATAACATCAACATTGGACTGTTTCCCCTTACAGCTTTCAGATTTAAATATCTGTAAAACCGCATTTATTTTCAAAGGTTGTTTATCATTCTTTTCACAACTCATGAACTTTTTTTTTTTTTTTTCTTCATTTTCCTCAACAGAGGAGTGCCGAATTCTGGACTTATTTGCATTGTTTCTAGGAGGTGATAGCTACCTGATTACATGTTCGGTATATTTTTTTAGTTACCTTTCCTCGTGAGCTATGTTGTTATAGTAAGTTATGGTTTAATATTCTGTAAAGAAACTCTGAACTCAGAGTGAATACAGCTATTAGCATATTGAAGGTGCTGAATAAATGACCGTGGGATAAAATCAGAGTTCCCATTCTGGTCCTCACCCCACGCCCTCCTCTGATCCAGATGCCGCAGACTGAACGTGGGTCCCCCCCTCAACATGCGTGTGTTGGAATCCCAGCCTCCCGGGCACTGGTGTTAGCAAGTGGGGCCTTCAGGAGCTGAGGGGTCCGGACGGTGGAGCCCGCGTGATGGGGTTAGTGCCGGGCAAGCAGAGACTCCGAGGGCTCCCCCCTCTCTCCGCTCGGCCCCACGGAGGACGCTGGGGAGACGGCCGTGTGCAGGCTTGGGGGAGAGCTCCGGCCAGACACCGGATCTGCCGGTGCTGTGATCCGGGGTGTCCGGCCCCCAGACTGAGACACAGATGCTTGCTGTGTGAGCCCCATGGTCTGCAGTATTTTGTGAGAGCAGCCAGACCGACTGAGATGCTGCATTGGACGGGTCACTAGGCCACCAGAGCCCAATGGTGACTTCCTGTACATCCACTGGACCCCGTGTTTCCAGTCCTGGTCTGTGCTACTCGGGAGCTCTGACACTCCTGAGCGTCCCCATCTTGGAGACCCTGTGACGGGACTTCTCGTCACCTTTCCTGCATCTCCTGCTTCACCTCTGTGCAGGTGTGTTCTCTCCTACCTTAGCGTCCCCCGCTCAGTGCCAGGTCCTCCTTTGCTCACCCTGTCCTCTTCCTACTTGACGCCACCCAAGGCCAGGGCTCCAGTGACCTGTCCAAATGGTCCCAGGCCCTTGTCTCCATCCCTGAGCTCCCTCTGGTCTCCACGCCCAGGTAGCCACTCACGACTTGGGTACAACGACGTCTCAGGGACACCCCTATCCCAACATTGCCTAAGACAAGGCCAAGGACTCACGTGCCAGCCTCGCCACAAGCCTGGTGTCCCTTTGTGGGTGTCCCCTCGCCGGGAACTGCCCCCTCACATCCAGCCCAGCACCGGGCCCTGCCGATGTTCACCCCCCAATGTCACCTCCGTCCCTCTGTTTGTCTGCAGCTTTGTGACCACCACCCCAGTCCAAGTTACTGCAGGTCTCACGGGGAAAACGGCCCCAACCCCAACCCCGGCTCCCTGCCTGCCCTCTCCCCCAGCCCAATCTTATTAAAATTTAGACATTGAAACATGATCACGACATATCCCTCTTTAATTGCCTAGGACACTTCCCAAAGCCCTTACGGGTGAGGAGCACAGATCCTAGACACAGTCCAGGAGGGAGTCCCCGGCCCGGCCCCACCCGCCTTTCCAGGCTCCGAGGGTGCGGCGTGCTGCCAGCTCTTACCGTCCGGCACCCGGGGCCTCATTGCCTGGTAGCACCTGGTCCCTCCTTCCACACACCTTTGCCGTGCCACGCCCTCCTCAAGAGGACGTGTCCTCTTCCTTCCGTCACCACTCAATGTCACCGGCTTCAAGCATCTTGTACATGAGACGTGATGATCCAATTAAATAACCTTAGTGTCACGTTCCTCTCCCTCCAACCCCTCTCTGCGTTTGCAATCTTGCACCTGTGTCTGTGGCTGCTGACTGGCGTATGGTGCACCCCTGGGGTACAGGCTGCAGGAGGGCGGGGCCATTTCTGCCTGTCCCCTGCCGCGTCCCTGCTATGCAGCACGGCCTCTGGCCAGGATGGACCCTCCACGCCTGTGTGAGGAGTGAGAGAGGAAGTGAGTTCACGCCCGACTGTGGCACCGTCCAGGGCACGCACTTCCCTTGACCTGAGGTTTTCATCATTTATTTTACAAATACGACTTCAGTGCTTTCTTTAAGCCAGACGCTCTTCTGAGCATGTTCCAGAGACGGACGCGCTGACTCCTAGTGACGGCGCTTTGATTCCGTGCTCTTACTGTCCCCACCGTGCGGGGGGGGCACCCAGCACAGAGAAGTCAAACAGCTGCCTCGATGTCACAGAGTCAGTAACACCAGGACCAGGATTCAGATCCAGCCAATCTTGACCCAAAGTGCAGACACAAACCACTGTGCTGTTGGGGGTGAGACTGGGCCGGTGTCTCTGTATCTGTTTCCCCCGTTTTAATCATTTAGGTAGAGAACGTAAAACGAGGGACATTTTACCAGAATAATAAAATTAAACGTAACGGCATTATATTTTAGTTCAACCACAAAATAAGTCTTGACTACACACACAAAATGATGTACACAAAGCATGATTTTTAACAAATGCTAACATTGGTATTGTGATGATTTTACTGGTTGAGTTGAAAGACCCCCCCAAAAAGCAGTCAGTCAGCATTG
This sequence comes from Varecia variegata, assembly GCA_028533085.1. NCBI lineage: Eukaryota > Metazoa > Chordata > Mammalia > Primates > Lemuridae > Varecia > Varecia variegata. The sequence continues at coordinate 22,357,690 of CM052451.1, forward strand.
ACTGGCAAGCAGGAGAACACTGTCCTGTGAAATCAATGAGAGGACATGGTATTTATAGGTTTCTTAGTTTAAAATGATCTGTCCTGTAAGACATCGACTTATGGAAGTTTCCTTTGTATGCATTTTCTTCCTATAGGTCAACAGTTTCATAGAAGCAGGGTTTGTATTAAAATACGTAAGCTAGTAAATGAGTATCTTTAAAATTGCAGTGAGCATTAAACTAACATCCAGGTGACACAGACTGTCCTCTGCTGAACCCTGAATTTGCCCTGCATGTGATAGGAGTCTCTTTGACTTTAGATTCTTCCTCTTTAAAATGAGGCAAAGAGATTACATGGCCCCCAAATGTCTCTCTGATATTATTGTTTACGTTATCAATGTCTCCTGCCAAATATTTATTGGGCGGACAGAAAAATAGTAGATACTCTTAAATTATACCTTAAAAAATCCAAATGTCTTTTCATCTCCCCATCTCTGCTGTAGCCACTTACCCCTTCTGTAATGGAATTGGCATCTGAGATTATAGTTCTTATCGAATGGATCTTATCAAATTAGAGATAAATGCAGGGGAAAAAACTATACCAGGAGGAACAGCGTGGAGCAAATGGATCTAAGAAGTACTTAGAGCAAAGTGAAAGTGCACCAGCATTTTGAAGGGGAACATGTATCCACCAGTTCTGAGTCCTCATCTGTCTTCATCAGATGGTCAGTGCCACCATCTGCCAGGCAGTCTTGCCACCATCTGTGGGGGGACCAGCCGTGACCTGCGTATGCCGGAGTCCGCGATGGAATCCTAAGCACCTGCCACTGCCGCTGCAGGGACAGCCGTCAAATGCGGTTTCCTGGGGGCGTGTGAGGCGGGGGGAGAAAGTGGACGCGTACCTGGAGTGTTCATCAGTGAGTGAGGAGCAGCGTGTGGGCAGACGGGCCGTGTAACCCTGTCTAGTCACACACCCTCCCCCAGGGCCACCTCCTGGGGAAACTGCAAGGGCCACACTCCCCGTCGTCCCTGTGAGGCCCCGGCACTGCGCATGTCTCTGCATGGCCCCACGGCACCAGCTTGTATTAATTCCGTGATGCCCCAAACTTAGCACCGACCTTCAGCTAAATAAGGTGTGGAAAGAATGAACGCACGTGTGAATATTCTATTGGTATTCTCCGTTCTGATTCACAGCCATAAGCAGTCGTAATAATTAAAAAAAAATTTGCTGCAGTCGTTGACTGTGTACTGTCAGTTTAATAATCACCGATCTTTGTCTTGTTTTGCCAACGTGGTTGTGAACTCCGGAAAGCTGAAGCTGTGTTTTTGGCTTCTAGGTACAGCCTGTCGTGCCCTGGCCCCTAACAGGCTTTTACCTGTTCGCTTCTTTGCTTTGCTTGAGATTTCCCCTGTGAACCGCTTTATTCCAAGCAGTCAAACAAGATGCCACAGATCTTCTCGAGCAAGCAGACAAATATCTTTAAAAGCCTCCTTTTTACATTTAGAAAGCTCCGGTCCTATCTGAATTCTCCCGTGTTACCCAAGCCCCTTTCGCACCGTGCACATCTCCGCATGTCCAATAGCAACAGAGAAAATCATTGAGGAAGGTGTTCCGTGGCAAAGCGGGGAGGCCGGATGATTGAATTACTTTCCTTTAGATGGATCTGTCTGTAAGAATGTCGCCCGGGAGATCAGACAGCCTTGTGTGAATTCCTCACCGGCCGCGTGCTCGCTGTTGGCAGCTGGCGTGGGGGGACAGGTGAGGGGCTTCATTATAACCCCGGGAGCTGGGAACAGGCCCCCGCAGGCGGCAGTTTTAGTGAATTATTAGATGCACTTTAGTATTTGTGAATTTGATAATAGTAGTTTGTGGATGTTCATTACCCGGACAATTCCATATTACCACCGAAATGGCCGTAATGGAATGCTTTCTGATACGGGCATCCAGAGGTAATTTTGAACCATTAAAGTTGTGAGACCCACTCTCCCTGGTGAGTCACAGTGTTGGTGGCGTGTGCTTAAGAGGAGATAATTAAGGACCAGGCAGCCCGTGATCGTTCTCAGTGCCTCCTAAATCTCATTCTGGCGAACAACTGTTATTTCAATCTCCTCATTTGTGGAATACAAGCTAATTGCTTAGCCTCATCTGCGGCGTTTCTGAGAACAGGAGGACGAGACAATGCTGATTTGATTAATCCTGGTGCACTCGCAGAGGGAGCCAGAGGACGCTTTCGACCTCGAACGTTCGATATTGGATTTGTGCACGTTACTTTTTTACCCAAATGGCCCCGGTTTGTATCAGACCAACCTTAATTATTTAGTCGGAGTGGTAAGACAAAAAAACCCTTAAAAGATCCTAAGAATACGTATATAAATTTTCAAACGATTCAAAAAATCTTCAGCAACTATTTCCCTGTTCCCTCTTAAATATATCCCAACATAACTCGATATTTCTGGGCATTAATCTTCTAGAATGAGCAGGAAGACTTTGCTCAGGATAGCTTTCCAATAGCGTAACTATACTCCTGTGTTCTGCACATATATGCAACGTAATCATTAGATAAATCTCACTGTACCTGTTTTTCCATATTGTAAATGTCAGGTCATAGCACAAGTGCAACCTGAAACATTAACCCTGTCATCATCTGTATTTTATTAAAATACCAGGTTATTCACCAGCATAATTGCTTTTGGATATTTGAACACAATTCATTGCTAATTTGCATGGCTCATTTCGTAGAGTAATTTGCATCCAGTATTCAACGAAATCAGTGAATAATATAAAAATACTGTTTTAAGACACACAGAATCCCCCTCCACACTCGAAAGACAACTTAAAGTTTAAACAATCTCTCCGGGTGCTCCTAATGGATATTCATCCATCACAGGCTCTCTGAAGCCTCTCCTTTATCTTGGGTCCTTACGATTTATGGCTACGCCGCCATTTTTAAATAATGAACACACCTGAAAATCAGTAGAAAACTCAGGCCTGGCTCCTCACCAGCCCAAGCGGAAAGATACTCCCCGTGCATTTCCTCCCGGGTTGGGAAGTACACGGCGAATTCTGCCCCATGCATGCTCAATAACACACACACACACACACACACACACACACA
>CM052451.1:22361285-22397444 GCA_028533085.1 Varecia variegata
GCATAATCTTTGTGTTGAATAACAGTTATAAGGTTAGCCCCCAGCCCTGTGGAAGGAGATAGAATAACTTACAATTCTAAGGACAGGTTTTATATAGAACTGCCCCCCCTAATAAAAAGGGATGTGAATATTTGTTTAACTCCCAAGTCCAAATCAAAAACTTCCTGCACATAATCCACTTTGGAGTGTGACTCATTTGCACGGCTTGCTTCACCATGGAGAATGAATTATGTAATTGTTACAAAGTCTTCACCCTGGATTCTGTGTAAAAGGAATCTGTGCAGATGTTATGCATGTTTTGAAACTTTAGTTACACTGGATCGATATGCATCATGTAATTATCTTCCTGCTCAGTATTTGCATAAATTGCCTCATACGTGTACTAGAGCAGCGGTCCGCAAACTGTTGTCCACAGGCAAAACCTGGCCCGTAAGCTAAGAATGGCTTGTACATTTTAAAGTGTTTGAAAAAGCGTCAAAAAAGATAAATATGTTGTGAATCAGAAAAATAAGATAAAATTCAAATTTCAGTGTCCATAGAGAAGTGTTATTGGAACACGACCACACGCATTCTGCGGCCGCTCGCGAACTGCGATGGCCAAGTCGAACAGTTGCCACAGAGACCACAGGGCCCATAAAGCCTGAATTATTTACTACCTAGTCCCTTACAGGAAAAGTTCACTGACTAACACAAAACATTGTTGTGGGTAGGTATTTGGAAACACAGATGACAGTGAAGAGGGAATTTGGGTTTAGGTGGGGGTGGAGAGTGAATTTGTTTATGATCATTATTAATGTTGGAATGGAACTAAAATGCAATTCCACCTAATTTTTCACATCAGAACCATTCCAAAATAATCTAATTGAGAAAATATATATTTTTAAAGCAACAAAATAATAAACTTGGATTTGATTTATAAAAAGTTCCTTGAGTACGTACAGAGAGGCAAGCTGCATAGACTGTGAGGCTTTTGAATCTTGAATTGACTTTTCCTTTGTACTTTTTACACAGTTTGTACTTTGGACATTCTCAGTATTAGGCAGTGAGGCGTGTGACCTATAGAAGTTGTAAGATAATCTCACCAGAAAAGAATAAAGGTGATTAAATGTGTCTTGGAGTCAGCCTCAGCCAACCGTCACCAGTCAGTGCTACACAAATACAAGCAAATAGGCGAATCTGAGCAGTGCATTTCCTCTTACAGAAGATTATTTCAAACAGTGGCATAAACACTGTTGCAATTGGTTACAGTCAAGGTTTGGCTTTTAACTTTAAATGGATGCTGAGCCTTTGTAAGCCTGGCAGTTGGAGTGGAGCACCCTGACATTAGAAAGCCCAGCTCCCTATTCCATGCGATCCTGCTTCCTCCAGGTAACGGAATAAATAGGGAAATGCTCTGCACAGGTGACCTGTTCCCAGAAAATCTTCTGCATAGAAATAAGACGCCCAGCTTGACCAGGAAGCCCACCAGGATCACCACGGTTCCTTGGGTTCTGCTAAGAGCGAGTTGGTTAAACCCTTAGAGATAACCTACACTAATACCCATTATTTTGAAAACAGATTTGGTAACTAAGATGCAAAATATAAGTATGCACTGTGTGACCACACGTAAGTCACATGAAGAACGTGCTGCACGTTCATTTACATGCACGTCTGTCTCATCTCTTTCAACTCCTTGATGTAGGTGTTTTCACGTCCAGTTAACAGATTGGGAAACTGAGGTTCATAAAACATGACCCGACTATGGGACCTCAGCCCGTGCAAGGCTGAGCCAGCACACAGTCCTGGGGCTGCAGCGTCCAAACCCGATGATGCTCACGCCACTGGCCAAAACTAGATGTATCCCTGGTACCTCTAACGGGCAAGAGCCTTATTATCCGAGAAGGCTTCTACTCCTAAGGAATCACACGTTTTACAAGTAAAATGCATGATTGCTTCTGACAACTAAACCACATGCTGTAAAGTGAGCTAGATATCTTAAACAGCTTAACCAGAAATTGATTGTATCTTATTTTTAAAAAGATGAATGTCCTCCTTTCGTACAACATAGTTTTATTCCATTTCAACTCTCCTCCACAGTTCCTGTCATCAATCTCCTCAATGCCCATCTTCCTTACCTTGGTCGGAAAGGGCCAGGTTGTGAATCCCGCAGATGGGTCTCTGGGAATGTGGCTGCCCAGCATGACAAACAGCTCATTTGAGTCTGCTTCAGGCTAAATGGAATCGCTAAGTGTTCAAATAGAGAAAGGCAGAGTTTTATCATCTGCCTGTTTCTTTTTCTTGTTATGACTCATTTTGATTGAAGTCCTAATGAGAAGGACTGAGAGATCCAAAGAGAATCTTCTCACGTATCCATCATCCATAGAGAGGAGTCGAAATGCCATATGTTTTTGAAAGCCTTCATGCCATCAGGGAAAATGGCATTTATATTTGGGCAAAGATAAAATGATCTGAATCATGTTAAGGTTTAAAGACCAAGAAATGCCCTCTGTCTTCAGCGTCTCGAAATGAAGAATGTCAGTAATCCTGTTTTCAAGCAGGTTTGATACAGGACATTTGCTCTGTCGGTTTACAAGGGAGATTTTTTTTTCCTCTTTCTCTTCTCCAGGCTGACGGGCATGAACCTCCCCTCCCCTGTCATCAGCAGCAAGAACTGGCTACGCCTCCATTTCACCTCTGACAGCAACCACCGACGCAAAGGGTTCAACGCTCAGTTTCAAGGTAAGAAAGCATTATCTTATAGGAAAAAAAATAGCAGAAAATATTCTGGTGTTTTCTAACCCTGAAAGTTTAAGATCTTATTGACAATGCAATAAGAGATATAAATAAGCTAGAAGATGCCTCCTATTTCTTATGAACAGTTAACTTATACAGGTAACAACTTGAAACTTATTAGTCCAGCTTTATTATTATCACAGTATATAGTACATGTAGAGTTTCTTGTTTGGCTGGAAGAGTTTCTAAGTTTTAATCAATAAGTATAATATTTATTAGCATTAATTTTAATTACCATACACCCAACCTGTAAATTTGCACAGTGGGGTGGTTATTGCCTTTACTCACGTGCTAAGTAAGAATTGTAAGGCAGATAGGTGGTGTGAAAATGCACAAAAATATTGCAATATCACGTTTAGTCCTAATGCATCTTCATACTGTATAGACACACGAACCCAACTACCTGACTTAGTAATTTACACGTAATGAACCTTAAAAGAAATATGCTACATTTTCTGTAGCTGGGCTAAATGGAAAATCTGTAGTCGTTAGCATGTAGTTTGAGTCTGAAACTGTCTCTTTGTATGGAATTTCTAGTGTTCGTGCATGAATAGTATTGCATCATGCCCTGTATGTTTCTGGTAATGAATAATCCTTACTAAGATAGCAGTGGAATCCTTATGAATGAAGCAGAAAGCACTGCACTTGCATTTGCAAATAAACATAATATGTCTACACTCAAAAATAATATACCTTCCCAAGAGAACTTCTCAAGCTTTCCCCAAATCGTGACCAAGAGAATGTTGATTCAGTCAGGGCAGCTTTCCCTGAACACTTGCCACATGCCAGTCAGGATGCTGAGCCATGCAGTGGACCCAGAACAAGGGAATTTTAACAACCCCTGAGCTCCAAAAACCAGCAGGTCCAGAATGTTTAGAGTTTGTAAATAACTCCTACGAAAGGCAGAATGCAAAGAAAACTCATCACAGCTCCTGAAGGAGATTCTAGCGATTTTTCAACAAACTAGTCTGAATATCTCTTATCTTACACATTTTAAGAACTTTAATGCTTTTATTGTTTCCTTTTGGACAAGCAGTAGAAGAATAAGAGTAACTGGCAGGGAATGAAGTCCGGGTGTTGCTGAGAAGCACACACTGTGGCCACCCAGTCCCTGGGGCACTTGAGCTCATGCAGAACTCGCCTGACTTAGGATCCAGGGGCAAATTTGTTTTACCAAGTGTGTTTTATACCTCGCCGGGAGCATTGTCCGTCCCACCGTGTCTTCTGATGTTTCCAGAGAGTTCTTACCTTGATCCCCTTTGGTTGCAAATACGCAGTCCTGAAGTTTTATAGGAATGAAAATAACACGTTGTCACTTCCCCTGTGACCCAGGCAAGGTTGATCTTTTCCTTTTACATTCCTGCCTTTGTCTGCTTGATCTTTCGAGGCCCTGCCCTCTCACAGTAGTTAGAGTAGAATACATGTGGGAAGGACACGGTGGTGGGGGGGCTGGGTCGCACTGGGACAGGGGGGTGAGAGGGAGGAACACCCCACGCAGGCTGGTGGGAAGTTCCACGTGAGGCTTCTCTGCACTAATCCACATTCTATGGGCATATCCATCCCTGATTTAAAGTAACCGCAAGTCAGTATTTAGAATATCAATGGACTGTCCGTGTAGTTAGGTCGATTTATAGAGTTGTCTCTGAAGTGTTGATTGATCTTCTCCAAGAGCCTTCATTAATTGACGGGCATTGAACAAAAGAAAAATTCCTAAGTGTCATTGCTCAAATCTGACCAGTGCATTCCTCACTTGTATCTGTGCTTAGAAGAGAGGTTAAAAATGGAATATCAAACGTGAAGATTCTCCAAGCTGGTTGCTATAAAAACCATACTGGTTGGCAGAAAATTGCAATAGCTGTGATGTAGCAGTCATTGATTTTAAAAGTAAATATACATGCAAATATGTAATGAATTAATTAAAGCATTATAATGTGCATATTTAAATTATATAATTAATATAAATTACATTATTAAAATATATAAAGTACACATATACTTATTTATGTATAATTAAATTATACACCGAATTTAATTATATATATATAAAAGGAGACATGAGCAGAAAATTTTGCACCTAAGTCAAAAAAGGTAAAAAGGTACAAAAATATACACAGGGCCCAACAATAATGTATTAGAAACAGTAACCAGGCTTAACAGTAATGTGTTAGAAAACCATTTCACACTGACTTTGAAGGTCAGCTCCCTGACAACATGGTGTGATGAACCTGCCTCACTCCGTCACCCCGGCTGGAGTGCAGTGGTTCATCACAGCTCACTGCAACCTCAAACTCCTGGGCTCAGTGACCCTCCTGCCTCAGTCTCTGAGTAGCTGGGACTACAGGTGCATGCCACCATGCCCAGCTATTTTTTTCTATTTTTGTAGAGTTGGGGTCTTACTATATTGCTCAGGCTGGTCTCAAATTCCTGGCCTCAAGCCATTCTCCCAACTGGGCCTCCCAAAGTGCTGGGGTTACAGGCATGAGCCACAGTGCCCAGCCTGCCTTCGTTTGGTTATGACAGAGGCTTCATTTAACAGGGGGTATCATGCCTAGGACCACAGCTAGGCCAACCATCTCTGGAAGGTGGGGTTCAGTACTAGATGTCACCCTTTTGAGGACATTGACCAAACACAGAGTAACCAGGAGGATGACAAGACACATTCAAAGGAGGACACAAAGCAGCTTAGAAGGAGCCCAATGTATGTTATGCAGAAGAACATTACACTTACGTATCTAGTTCCAGAGGGTAGAACTGTCGCCAATGAGTGGAAGCTACAGGGTGGTCACTGCTACTGCTCCTAGAACATACCCAAGAGCCGTCCAGATGACCACCTGTCCACATGATGCTGACCCGACTCTGCAGGTTGAGGCCTCACGGTTATCCACTCTGAGGGCAAATGGGGAACCTTCTGTCGTAGAGGGAAAACCTGTTCTTCATTTAAATCTTCCCTTCTTCCTGTGTCTAAACTGAATACCAGGAAACCCAAATGCATTGATGGGAAGAAACCCACTATTGTTCTTGCCAACACAATTGCAAAGAAGAAAACATAGTTGACTGATATTCTAGAAAACCAATAAGACAACGATAATATTAATCACACTAGCAAAAACTTACGTAGTGTTGACTAAATACTGTTTTCCTATCTTTGCAAATATTCTGTCAAAGAACTTGTCTTTTGTTTGTTTGTTTGTTTGGTGGAGAAGGGGAACTTTAAAAAAAGAACACATATTTTTGTGTTCAACATACATCTTTGTACCTTTTTGACATTATTGTAGTCACTTTTATCCCTTATGGTCACTCTTAAGAACATAAAACTCCGATCCATATTATCTGGAGTAAATATGGTAGCAAACTATTTGGAATTCCTGCAGAAACTCTCAGTGGTCCCCAAGCTGCCAGTACAGCCCTCTGGTGGCATTTCTCTGAGAAACTGCTTTGTGATCCAAGAGTGTGATGCATGGATAGAATTTTATAACTTTTTTTTTAAAAAAAAAAACAAAGAATATATTACTTTTAACTTCGTTCTCTTCTTGGTCAAATAAACCACCACCACCATACAATATTCTTTCTTCTCTTTCTTTATGTTTTTAACTTTCATCTCCAAATTCTTTATTCCCTGAGTCTGACACTTTCTTCTTTGCCTTTCACCTCTTCAATCATGTAATCATGTCCTGCCAAAAGCAGTGGTGAGGTTGATTGACAAGCAAAACTGCTCTGTAGTTGCTGCTCCTGAAATACATTCACTTCTAAAATAGCATTGTGAGCAAACAAAGTGGCAAATGCAGTTTTAAAAATCCCACTTGATATATTTGCAATCCCTCTGCATACCTTGGGCTCCCATTGAATGAGAGATTTATGTAGGATGCATTATTTCTTTAAGTCAGCTGAAAATTGAGCCCATTCTTTATGTGTGGCCTCCATCATTAATTATAATTAAATAAGCACCTTGTTAGCGTAATCCATCATCTAGACGTTTTCAATGTCGAGATGAATTTCTTAAAAATATATTAGTCTTGAGCCACGAGGAATTCTTCACTGCTAAATAGCTGTGCAGATGGTGAGCTCCTGTCTTACATGTGTTTACCTGGCTATTTACAAAATTAAAATTTTTCACAAAATGAGATTCGCATTGATTTTTAAAGCCGATAAATCATTTTGAAAGAAAGTGTTTGTAATAAAATTCCAATTTATATAGGGAACACTCCAGCTCATCAATCAAGGGAAAACCTCACCATGGCTATGAAGATCGTGTTGACACAAATAATGAGCTTGCTCTTTAGGTTACAGTTCTGTATAACTATCGATTTTCCTTTTTATTTGAAATGAAGACCCTTATACAAAATGAAGACTTTCATGTTATTATAAAGGTATTTTCAGTAATTGAAAGCTTCGAGTTCCCAGATTAATTCTAATCTGAATAAAACATACGCGTCCCCCATTCTCCAATGATCACGTTTTCTGCCACCTGAGCTGCAGGTTCCAGGGCTCTGCCTAAGGAGGTGACACACCCTGGTTCTCGTGCCATGCACGTGTCTGTCTCTCCTTTTAGAACACAAACTCTGCGAAATAGCATGAGCCATTATCTAGTACTGAGAACGTGCTGGACTAATATTCGTTGAGGAATGGAGGAAATCAAGCACTCTCTCTTCCCAAGGCCCCACAGACATTGCTCTGCAGAATGAGCAGAGACCCTCCAGCTGGGCTCTCGACTGTCTGTGACAGTGCCAGCATCACCCTTCCTCCTACTGAGAGGAGCTGCTAGGTGGGTGTGCACATGTGCAGTATTTTGTCCCTCAAAATCAACTGGTGAAATGTAACCTTGAACTTCTAAGTCATTCTTAAAACCTCTAAACCTCTATAAGGAAAATGTATTGAAATAACTGAAGTAGCAATTTGTAGCTTTTGAAAAAGCAGTTGCTGCAGAGAAGCAAAATAGTATAAAATTTAAATTCTATAAAATGAATACCTGTGTTGCATTTTCCACTCTGCATGTTGTCAGTGGTTCTGTTTTTCACAGATTCCTTTGTATTTCATTGATTCATTCAGCGACACACAGAAGAACCCCCCAAAATTTTAATTACAGGTATACTGAATTATAATAGAATCTCCACATTAATTTCCATGCTGTTTTTAGAGATAAATGCCATTATTGTATGAAGACTGCAATCAGCATTATTTGCTTCTGAGATTCTTCAACTTACATACTTTCTGAATTGCTCCTAATGCAAAATGTCTGCATTATTTTTACTAACAATTGAAATTCTTTTACATGCTACCCATTGATCTCAGCTCATTCTAAAATCTGTTGCTATTGTCTTGACGAGTGTGGATCAATAGTTTAATACTTATAATACTCATTACCACATTTGGAGTCCTTTCAATATCCCTTATTCAAAACCTTTATGAGATTTGCAATTTCCTTTACCCAGGAAATCTTATTTTCAAAGTAATTTCTTGTGAAATAAAGTTGTAACAGATGATTCTTTAGGGATTAGTCTTTAGGGTTGATTTCACTAGCTAATTTTAATCTGATTAGTTCTAGGCAGGAAGCCTACAGTTTTGCATGTTCACATAATTTTCTTAGCAACAGGTATACCAATAATAAGTAGATGAAGTCCTTATTGGACTAGTTAACAGCTTAAATGATAGGTATCCACAATTACAAAAATAAATAAATAAAACTCATTGAATGTTCTCACTTCTAGAGAGAACATCTCACTTTTTCTAGCTATGTTAAAGGATTGATATTGCCTTTCTTTGGTCCTATAGAAATTGAGTCATGTTTTATAAATGACAAACAAACTTTATTTGCAAAGCCATGCTCAAAAAAAGATTAGCTTAAAAAATAGCTCTGGGAAAACACATATATAATAAATCCCATTTCAAATAACCTCAGTGAAAATATTTCTATGTAATAAACCCAAGGCCTTTTTCCCCCCTATATCAGTAGTTGAGCCTTAACACTTTATTACACTGAATTCAAGATGCACATGTTTTTACATTTTGATGTCTCCAGAAGAAAGATCATGTATTTGGCAGCATTTTTTCTTTGTTCTTTCTTTGTGGTACATAAAACAAAGCTGCGTCTTACAGTCAGGGATGTCTTAGGTTTGCTGCAGAGCTGTACTCACTGATGTGACTTTAGACACTTCTCTTTTCCTAGATGATAAGACCCTCTCTGTGTCACTCCCTGTCCCTTCCTGCCTTCCATCCTCAGCCCCACCCTGTGCAGATCCTAGAATCTTCTTCGTCCTTCTGCCACGTGCTTTTCCTGAGACAAAGAACACGGCATTCGGAGGAAAGTGAAAGGGCAAAAGGAAAATCCTGAGGCCTTGGGGGAGGTATAATTTGGGTTAAACATGAAAGTAATATAAATATCACATCATCTGGTACAATCTTACAATATAGGAATTTAAACATTAATAGATTTAAATGTGGGCTGTAAATGTTCAGCAAACAGATCTTTTTGAAAGTCTTAAAGCGTTAATTGGTAGAAAGTTGAGCATGCACAGATTGAATCAGCATGACTTTTTTTTTAATTGACACATAATTGTACACATTTATGGGATATATAGTGATATTGTGATATATGTGATACAATGTATATACACATTGTCTACTTGATACAATGTATATACACGTTGCCTATGCAACACAATGTATATACATAGTATCTATGTGATACAATGTATGTACACATTGTCTACACGATACAATGTTTGTGCCTGTTGTCTATGTGATACAATGTACATGTCTATGTGATACAGTGTATACACACATCTATGTGATACAATGTAGATACATGGTGTCTATGTGACACCATGTATATACATTGTATGTGTGCTACAATGTGTATACACATTGCATATGTGATACAACGTACATTGTATCAAATCATGGTAATTGGTAAATCTATCACCTCAAGTATTTATCATTTATTTGTGTTAGGAACAGTCAAAATTCTTTCTTCTGGCTAATGAAAATATATAATAAATTATTGTTAACTATAGTCACCCTACAGTGCTGTAGAACACTAGATCTTCTATCTGGCAATAATTTGATATTCTTTCTAAAGACACGCCGCAGCTTCATCAGAAGTTCCGAAAGATGAGATCAGATGCCTGGGAATAAAGCGTGAGCAAGGGGGAGTTGCATTCCTTTTGGATCCAGTGTGCTTTCAGATACTTTAAGTACAAATATTTTTTAAACTTACACAGTAAAGTCCCACCATTCTGAAATTTCACCTATGTTAGGTGAAATGTATAAAGCAAAAACAAATAACAAAGAAGGAAAGACATAATTACAGTACAACAAAACATCTCTACAGAAATCATGTGTTAAGTGTGAATGTGCCTTTTTGTCTATGGCTCGTGTGCCCATTAGCCAAGGACAGGGAAGATTTCAAGGCCTTTTAGATTTTTATTTATTTATTTATATTTTGTTTTAATTCTATTATTTTATTTTACATTTTTTAAATTTTTTTCTTTCAGCATTTTTAGAACACAAAATATTAAGTGGTAAAATTTCAAGGAATAAGCAACATTTATTGATACTTATTTTAAAAAAGATAAAAATGGCATCATGCATATGGTGGTATCTGCATAATACACCCCTTTCACAAACATGGTTTTATCTTACGCCACTCTGAGTTCATCTTTGGAGTTAGGGTTGATGACCACACTGTGACGTTTTTTATGTTCTCCTTTGAACTCAGCTGTAAGTCCTAGCCAGGATCCAAGCCCTATCCAAGGTTTGTCTTCTCTTAGGTCTCTCTGGTAGTGACCAGTGTCACCTGGAAGGGGCTTTGCCATGTTCCATGACTGGAAAACACAGCTCTGACAGGTTTTTCTTTGACAGAGGGACCAATACTTGCATTTCTGATCATCATGATCAAAACTCAAACTTCAATAATGTATTCACTGCAAGTATTAGATGGAGGTAAATTTCTACCCAAGATAGAAAACAATAAAATTTGCAATAGCCACCATGTGTATTTTATGAAAAGTATGCACGATTATAGCTATTGTCTAGGCCCCAATGTGTGTGTGCGTTGTAAGATGTGTGGAAGGAAATATGCAAAATAGGCATACAGACACCTGAGACTCTTCTCTTCTGTCAGTGTGGTATTCATTTTTGCTGTTGGGGCTGTCTTGTTTTTTAAGTAGCATAAAATCCACAACTTCACCTAATTTCTTTCTTTATTAAACTTATAGAACAAAAGTCATAGTAGGTTTTCTTTTTTTCTTTCTTCCTTCTTTTTTTTTTTTTTTTTTTTTTTTTGGTAGAGACGGTGGTTTCACCATGTTGCCTAGGCTGGTCTTGAACTCCTGGCCTCAAGCAAACTTCCTGCCTCAGTCTCCCAAAGTTCCGGGATTATAGGTATAAACTACCATGCCTGCCAAAAGGCATATGTTTTCTTGAACATAGCTACTAAGTGTATTTATTAAGTAAAGGTGTGTGTTAGAGTTCAAATAAGGGTAATGAAAAGAGACTATAGCAATCATTTACTTTAGTGTTTGAAAGTTATAAGCACCAGAAAGGAAGACATGGTTCATTCCACTTCATGAGTACTTCTGCAATCTCTTACAGGTAATTTAGTTGTTTCTTATAAAAATTTCCCTTGACCGTCATCTGCCTTTAGTGTTAGAAAGCAAGCCAGATTTTAAGGAAATTCTCACTTTGCAAAGGTTAAGTAAAGACTAACTTAACATTAAATGGATTACATTTTGGTAGTTTTAAATATTACCATCTTGGCTATTTTTGTTTTTCTCCTCTGATTTTATATCATCTCATGCAAACATAGGAGCTAAAAATGAATGCTGTCAGAGAATCTTTAATTAAATATCACTGCCTAAATTTGGAAGTCAGAGACCTGAAGAGAAGAAATTGATATCGATTTTCCTGGACAGTGTAGCTTGTTGGGGCATCCAAAGTAGCTTAAGAAAAGCTTAGTAACTGAGAGGGTGTTTTCTCTTGGCAGCATCTTAAATTGCCATAAGAGGAAATACACTACTCTATGCAAGGAGATGGATAAACAGAAACCAGTAACAGTGTGAGTAAAAAATGTTATAATCAATAGAGGAGTTTAGCAACAGACAAAACAAAATGATGACATTGAACATTTTATTTTCGTATGACTCTTTAATTCTAAAATAATTTCAACTTCCCTTTGTTACTAAATGGATTCTAGAAATTAAACAGCAACAACAAAAAAATCCACAATGAGTAATGTGATTTAGAAAAGAAGGTCACATTAGGAAAATCAGGTTTGTGGTCAGCGATATCTTCCTCCCAAAAGGAGTCCCATCAGTTTACATTACCAAGACAAACTTATAGGTCATTACTACTAATCAGCTTATCTGCAGAGAGCAGAAAATCAATGACTATTTCTTAAGACAGCCATTATTTGTGGTAAGGATGAAACTGCAATTTTTATTAAAGCAATAGTCCCTGTTCTCGTGTAATTTAAGACATATATATATGTGTGTATATATCTGTATATATAAATATGTAGCTACATAATTATTTTATATAAATTAACACTTACTGTCAAATTCATTCAAAGCATATTACCATCACACCTAATCCTTTAACCACAGTCAAGTGTTGAATGTCTTCTTCTTTTTTGTTTTTTTTAAATATAGCTTTAAAGAGTCATCAAGCAATACTTTATTAAAATTGACAAGATAATGTTTAAGGACGATATTTGGTTTTCTTATACTACTAGAAGCCACTAATTCCAGTTTATACAATGTATTATATGAGCAGAGGTTCTCTGCATTAAACATTAGGCTCAAAATACAAAATCATACATATATACAATGAGGCTGATATTTACTTAATTGTAGAAAGAAGTATGTCTTCTTCCGTGCACCAAATCCAGGAGAAAGTGTCCACGGCTGTGCATTGGGGGAGGCACCTTACCCAGAGTGCAGAACATCCTAACGGGTCTCACAGAAAACTTTCTATGTGCCAGGTGCTGTTTTCATCCATTTATACGTAGACATATGTCACATCCCAGCAGCCTCACAAAACAGCCTATTTATGTTATTGCCACTTTTCAGGTGAGGCAGGAAGGCGGAGTCACACGGCTGACACGTGGTGGAAGTGACTCTGCAGCCAGGCGCTGGGGGCAGCCTGTGTCCCTGCCCACAGTCCCTTCTGCAGAAGCAGGAGACCTCGGGGAAGAGGGGCACTCAAGGGCTCCAGGGGCCGGGACCCAGGTTGGGAAGGAGGTAGACAGGTTCCTTGGAAGAGAAATTCTGTTCAGACCTTAAGAATGAGCAGTGTATGTAACTTACGATTTTTAACTACCGGGTGATAGTCTGTTGTTTGAAGAAAACATTTACTTTTCCATTCCCCTCCTTGGGGAATGATGTGTTGTGCCCAGTTTTTGTTTTCCCAGAATATTGCATGAAAGGCAAGTTGCATCAATACACGTAGACTATGATGCAGTCAACGAACCCATTATCACCGTATGTTTTTTTTAATAGATGCGATGACATTAGAGGGTGTTATGCATATTAGCAATTTAATACATGTAAACTGCATACGGTGGTGCTTGAAATGCCATATGTGTTATTGGTCCGATTCACACCCACTTCAGCATGGTTCTTTGTATTTCTCTTCCCTCATTTTTTCCCTCAAGTGCTTATTCCACTGAAAACCATGTCTCTTACCAATTCGATTTACCTATCTATTGTTGTTTTCACCCAGAAGGAGAGCTGTAGGAGGGCATAGATTTTTGTCTGTTTTATTTACAGAGCTATGTTGTCAGTATTTAGAACAATGTCAGGCATAAATGAGACAATCAGTACATATTTTCAAAATGAATAGTGTTAGGAAATATAGTTGGCAAGGTTGGCAATGATCTTGCATATTATCTGTTATACTATGAAGGCTGATGATGGGCTAGTCCTTGCTCAGGATGTGTTTCTACTGCCCACGTCTTTAATCCTGACAACAAATCTATCTGCAAGGTAACCCATTACGCAGCCAAGCAGAGCAGGCACTAAAAGGTTAAAACTCACCTGTGGAGAGAGGTAAATAAGTACCCAAGTCAGGGTTGAAACAAGCTGGTCTGACAAATTAAAAAAAAAATTTTAA
This sequence comes from Varecia variegata, assembly GCA_028533085.1. Classification (NCBI taxonomy): domain Eukaryota; kingdom Metazoa; phylum Chordata; class Mammalia; order Primates; family Lemuridae; genus Varecia; species Varecia variegata. Next base: position 22,375,164 of record CM052451.1, read on the forward strand.
TGTAGAACTTGCTTTTTACTATAGAGTTTGACAAAATCAGTAGCTATTACACACATAAACAGAAACATATTGACACAAAGAGACTTGTAAAAGCATTTTGCATGATATCTGTGTATCTAGATGTATTCTAGAGTCACCTAGAACCCTTGTAAATTATACAGTTTCTCCAATCCTAAGATTAGAGATTCTGCATCAATATTAACAGAATCTGTATTTTTTAAGCTTGCCAAATAATTCTGATGTCTAAGCCCAATGCAGGATACTTAATGAGTAATATCCCTCAGTATCCAAAATCAGGGAAACAACACCACCAACAACAATCATTAAGGAGCCAAGGGTAATATGCCAATGATGTGCCCTATTCAAAAGATATTTGATTTGTGACTCTGTCAACTGAAGGACATGCTATTTACTGATAAGGGGTATTTTGCCAGCAAACGGTGTTTCCACCTGGCCACGGTCGCTGGATAATTTCCCCTCACTCGCACTCATATCACATATTCTAAGTGTAAAAACATAATTTCCTCCTCACTCCCCGTGTTACACACTACTAGGGAGCTATTGGTGTTCTTAGAACGAGAAGAGAGGCTATTTTGGAGGCTCAGGTAGAGTGATGGAAGAGTTACGCCTGCAACCAGAAAGGTAAATTGTTTACTGTGGTCTCGCCGCTATTGCAGCGTGGCTGCTGGAGACGTGTTCTCACGGGAGCAGCAGCCGAGGCATCTCTGTGCTCACGCCCCCCCCCACCGTGAGGAGCAGAGAGATCCGATCACAAAAGCAGCAGCAGCATTAGGCAAGTGTCTACATCTTAAATTGAGCAACATTAGGAATGTTTCTAGTCAGAGGCAAATCCGTTCTTTTATCCTGTTGTCAAATAGACATCATCAATCTGTTGAATGTCAGTGACGGGACGAGACAGCACAGACGCCGCGTGCAGACGCCAGGGAGGGATTAGAAGGTAAACAGGTAACTGCTGATGTGAAGCTGAGAGTTCCGCTTCTCAGCCTGAAATGCAGCCTTCATTGCATCCATCAATCAAGTGTTTTAACTGGAATATTAGTAACGGTAATAACCTTGAATAATTAAGTATCTTTATCAAATATTTAGTACGTTGGAACTCAATGATAACAAGTTCACGTTTAAGACTCTTCCTATTTTTAAACATCTTGCATGTGCTGTCATGCCCACACTCACACAGAAGTCCCCCCTTTTCCTTGGGGGAATCTTTCCAAGACCCCCGTGGATGCCTGAAACTGCAGATCATACTGTTCTTATACACATTATGTTTTTTCCTATATGTACATAAGCAATGATAAAATTTAATTTAAAAAATTAGGCACAGAAAGAGATGAGCAGCAATAACTAGTAGCATAATAGAACATTACAACAATGTGCCAGCATCACTCCTCTCGCGCCCTGGGGCCATTACTGAGTAACACAAGGGTGACTTGTGCACAAGCACTGCGGTGGCTACAAGAGACTCACGGGTGGGCAGTGTAGACAGCACGGATAGCTGGACAAAGGGATGATTCAGGACCTGGGTTGGACAAAGTGGGATGGTGTGAGGTGTCACCATGCTACCCAGAACGACATGCAGTTTAAAACTTATGAATTGTTTATTTCTGGAATTTTCCATTTAATATTTTCAGGGCACAGTTGACTGTGAGCAACAAAGCAAAACCTTGGATGAGAGAGAACTGTTGTACACATACACTTAATCAGAAATATATTACTAAGGTTCTCTATCATTGGAACCAGATTGTAAACAATTTATAAACTCTATTATAAATTTCTCAGTGTTAACACAAATTTCAAAATAATTTTGAATCACTGTATCAGCGAACACCTGCGATGAGGCCAGATTCACAGAACAGTTTACATTTCTTACAGTCATTGGGACTTGACTTTTCACCAAGATAGTTGAACACTGGGCTTAACGGGTTTCAGTCTTGAAGGCTCAGTTCACCTGGAATATCTTTTGTCATTTCTTTTTCTTCTTTCTGTCTTTTTAAAAAATCAATTTGGGGTTGGATTCTGTTCCAGCAGGCAAACAAACAGAAAGGTCTTGAAGGCGAGGGTTGCTGAACACCGTTTCCCGGTGGGCTGCCCAAGCCTACAGCCAGTGTTTTTACCAAGAAGTTGATGGATTTTCAGTAAATATTTTCCATCTATCACTGTTGGGTTTATGGTTCTCCTTATTTTTGTACTGAATCGCTATTCTGGAGGAATGACTACCCCTAGTGCGACTTGTTCCATTATTAATCTCATGGAAAGGTGCAGCTGGAAAGAGTCCTTAGCAATTCAGCCTGGGCAGGGTGTTTTGGTGAGACTGGGAGCCACCAAGGTTGAATGGCTCGTTTGAGATTCTGTGTAGCAGAAAAACTTGAAGCTTCCCTAAAGAGTGCAGCTTCCTATCAAGTATTTTCCCTGGGAGGTGGCCCCAGGCACAACTGCTAAATTGACGAGTCAGTCTCTTCCCTGAGACTCCCTGTTCCCAAGGCGACCACCACAAGTGACCGGAATTCGGGGCTTGCCTGGGGCTTCCGCTAGGAGCTCCCTCCTCTGAGGCCCCTTTCCCAGGCAGCGTCCATTTCCGTTAAGCTCTTTGGTCACGGAAATGGAAACTCGTTCAACAGCCTCAAAAGAGAAGAGGGTTCCATGTGAACTGGCACAGTTTGTCCCAAACACATTTCAGGACTGTACGTTCTGCCCACCTTGTGCCACTGCTCTTTGGATGTCTGCTGAGTTCATGAAGAGGGCAGGGTTTAGAACTGGTTGTCTGGTTTCAAATCTCAACTGGTTCACTTAGGGCAAATTAATTAGCTGCTCTAAGCCTTGGTTTCCCCAGTTACAAAGCAGGAATAGTGATGGAAACTTACCCACAGGTGGTGAGAGAGATGTGAAAGGCTGCACATCTAAAGCATGAACACTCCACGCGTGCTACGATGACGAATGTCTGTATTAGCGGTCATCTGACCCAGCCTCTCTACCCTGCACATGTCAGCTTTGTGCTTCGTGACGTCTACCCCTTCCTAACTTCCGCTTCCTCGGTGTTTGCTGGCCTCGTGGTACAGAGTCAGATTCCTAACTTGTTTCCCTACGCCTTTTCAGCCTCAGCCTTTGTTCCTAAAGTTCGTATCACTTTCACAATCTTATTTTAAATTCTCAAGAGCTGAAATCAAATCATCCCAGCCCTGTTGGCTGCACTGGGTCAGATGTTTGGCCCTGAGTTGCCCACCTGTAGCAGGGCAGGCTTCTGTTTCCTCTGAAGAGACCGCACCTGGCGGTCACGATTAACGCAGCTGGTGGAGAACGCCACACTCGCGCCAGGACTGTATTTCCACCGAGACTGACTATTCCTCCCTCTCCTCCCTCCAAGGGAGGCATTCAGGAACACTCCATTTATTTAGGGAAATCCGTAAGGAAGCATGCAAATGCTTGGCTGCCAGGAGCTGGGGAGAAGGTGGGGATGTGGAGAAACAATTGAATGGGTAAAAGGTTTTGCTTGGAATGATGGAAACATTGGAGCTAGATAGAGGTGCTGGCTGCACCACGCTGCAAATATTCTAAATGCCGTTGAACTGTTCACTTTAAAGTGGTCAATTTTATGTTATGCAAATCTCCCCTCAATACTTTTTCAAAGATTTACGATATTATGAGAAAACTAGACCATTCCATACACTCTCACCTAAAAAAAAACTCCTCTTTTGAGTGAAACTGTGCATGTGGCTGAGAAAGCCTGCGATAAATACCGCTACGTGGGGGAGGAAAAATCTCTCCTCCGCCCTCGCAGGTTCTGGGCCTGAGAGTTACATGGACATAGGGCAGATTAACAGGAGAAACGCATACACATTTTCTTTAATATTTTTACATGCACAAGGGAACCATCATAGGAAACATGAAGACTCAAAGAAATGGTTAGGAGCAAAAGAGCTTATATATACCTTTTTAAACAAAGAACAATAAATTTGTGGAGAAATGACCAAAAAAAAAAAAAAAAGGCAAAGGCATTCAGGTTTCTAGGAGCAATAAATTATGGGCCAGTGACTATGTGGGGAAGCTAATGGGAGTTGATTGTTTTTCCAGTAGGATTGTTTGTACAGACGCGTGTTGGCATCAACTCCCAGCATCCAGTGTGAGGGATGTTCTCCTGCGGGCACAGGGAGAGCACCTGTTTCCTGGGGAGTCCTCTGACCTGCTTTTCGATAGAAAGGGGAGGTCAGAGAACCTTTCCTCACCTGCTGCTTCTCAAGTGCCTTGAGCTCAAGGTAATCAATACGAAAAGTGGTGCCTTTGGTGCAGCACGCTCGGAACCCCTTTGTACACAGAACGTCATAGCACCCAAGCTTGGTGTATTAATAGCTTTTTCCACATTCAAGGAACAAGCGGAGTATTTTCCATGCCTGGACAAGCCCCTGTTGATGCCGTATCCCCTCTGCTACCTGTGATCTCCCTGCACCTTCCTGAGCTGCTCCTGTGCTGGCAGCCGCCCTCCTGGCACCCTCCTCCCTTTGCCCCTCCCTGGCCCGGGGCTTGCTCTGCACAGATGGGGAGGGCGGGCGGGAAGGTCAAGTCCCCTCCCGCACGGGATTGCAGGGGTGGGGGCACATCTCCCCACCTGTGCTCCCTCAGGGTTCCCTCCACGCTGTTCCCAGAGAGCCCCAGGTGCCCAGAGCAGTGTTCAGTTCATCGGTGGGTGTTTTTTCCCCTTTCTTGTTCCATTTTTCCCACTTGCTTTCTTTTGGTTCCCGGGATCATTCCCAAGTACAGTGAAGGCACCCAAGTCCTTGTTTTCGGCATCACCTTTTTGATGGAACCAAAGTTAAACCTGTGCCTTGTCTCCTGTAAGCCCCACAGTGGCCCTAGGAAGTCAGTGTGCGTCTTAGAACTTTTTGCATTAGAACAGGAGAGTCACAGCAAGTGCAAGGGGTTTGCCCGGGGACCTACGGTTACTAAGTGGCAGAAACCCACCGAATTTAGTATCCATCTGTGCCACTCCCAAGCTCATATTCGTAAACCCAGCACTGTGTTTTACATACGTGTATCTAGTTACGGTATTTTCTGTCCTGGTTGGGAGAAGGACTGTCACCTTTTTATAGCCTCTAATAAAATAATGGGCCTAGATAATCCTCATCAATGCTCCTAAAATCACAACAGAAGTACAGAGCAGACCTGTGGAGTGTTCTTGTGAAAACTTGCAAAACCCGAGTCTCCTCAAGGCTTTACCTCACTGACAATTCACAGGACATTCAAAGGATGGAGAAGCGTATTAAGGAACCCCACAATCACATGATTAGCAAAATCTAGGAGCGGGAATTTCTATAAAATACCTAGCCCATTTTTGTTCAATGAATGAATTTGATAGTAGAGGGAGGAGGAAGAAATGGAAAGAGAATCTGTGGAATTTTCAAAGACACTTTCAAGACACATCGACCAATTAGGATATCTACACTTTATTTGCATCTTGAATGGGTGATTAGCTGGTATTATAAAATGAGATAATCGGAGAAATTTCAATCCCCACTGGATATTTGCTGAATTAGGAGATTATTGTGAGTTTGTTTATGTATGAACATGGCATTGCGATTATTTATTTTTTAAAGAGTTTTAATCTTTTAGAGATGCATGCTGAAATATTTATGGACTTATTTTTATGCATTTATGGTCTGGGATGTGCAGCAAAATAACCTTGGTTGGCAGGGAAGTATGTAAGGATATAGGTGGGGGGAAAAAAAAGCTATGATAATTATTGCAGTTGAGTGATGGGTGTGTGTGATTCAACACACTTTTATCTGCAGTTTTGTGTATGTTTGAAATAAATTTTCCACACTAAAAAGGTTTTTTAGAAAGCAACCTTTAGAAAGACGGCACTCTGAAGCAGTAAATTATTCTACCTATTATAATGGCTAAAAGCACTTTCTCTTATCATCTCTAGCATATTTTTCTTAATATCTGGCATAATATGAATTGTGTTGTTTTTGAAGATGTCACAATATTAGGTTGAGAGTTTCACCTCTGAGTGACACTTCCGACTCTGCTCCTGTCTGCGTGGAGCTGTGAGTGAGCTCACGGGACTGTAAAATAGAACACGCACGTGCCTTCTGGTGAGGTCAGTGAGTGTTGGGGAAGGCCTGTCCTTTAGAAGAAACGCTAAGCTTTTTGGAGGAAGGGTGCCAGAAAGGGGCACATGCAGGTCTGAAAGCATATGGAGTGCAGGGGTTCCCTGGGGGTCGCACGGCTACCCGCATGGCCCCTCCCGCCAACCTGGGCACCAGCCAGCTAAGGGACAGAGGCTGTGGGAGCCATCGAGGGCGGCATTCTTTGCTCTGAAAGCACAGAGGTTTGCTTTGTCAGTGCTCAGTGGTGACTGGGAAGAGAGCAAATAAACCCACTCGTTAAATTTCCTGAGATCCTGAGAAATCTCCGGGCACGCACGTTTATCCGCAAGGAGAAACGGCTGAGTCCGGGGTGGTCCGTGCAGTGGGGTCCACGTGGTGGAGACAGTTTCTCCGCTGGCATCTCACCGGCGAGGTCGCCAAACACACTGCTCAGGAAGCCTCATTATCTGCTTATCTCAAATCACAGTGTCAGGCGATGCGATGCAAGTGCTTGGAGCTGTCGAGAGGGTCACACTGTCTCCTTCTAAGTTGTTACATTTGCAAATGGGAAGGTTCTGTTGGGCTCTGGAAGGGCCAGGGCTGGAAGTGAACAGGAATGGAATGTTCCAGAGCCTCGGGCTGGCCGTGCTTGCAGCCCTGGACCAAAACCTTCTCTGCTCTGAACTTTTACTTTCTATTATTATTTTATCCATTCTTCTGTTTTTTTAAATATTTTATTTTTCTTAGATCCCCCTTACCTATCATGTTTTATTTTATTTTTAATTGACAAATAATACTTGTACATCTTCTGGGGGCACACTGTGATGTTTTGATACACATATACATCGTGGAATGACCAAATCGTGCTACTTAACATATCTATCCATCACCTCAAATACGTATCGTTTCTTTGTGGTGAGAACGTTTAAAATCCTCTGAGGCTTGGTGGAAAAAGTGATGCAGCTCTGGGGACAGGGTTTGGAAAAGGGACATCCAGTCTTCAGATACCCCCTCGCGGGTCCCACCCCTTCCCCGGAATGGAGTTCACCGGTTCCTTACCTCCAACAAGTTGTCATGACGACACACTGTCCTGGTATGTTCTGGTCACTGTCAAGATGGGCTCTGGTTGCTTTCGAGTGGGTTCTACAGTCTACCTTGCTGGGGGCTGCCTCTATCCCCAAGTGCTGGAGGGACATTTCCTCTAGTGGCAGATCTTACATTCCTGCTTTAGGATGCAGACAGCTGGGCCTAAGAACTGAGGAAGGACCACTGAGCCTAAGGCTATCGAGTGGTGGCAGAGCCCAGATCTGCAAGGTTGCTTTCTGAAGTCCACCAGGAGACAGAGTCGACCCCGCATGGTCCGGGGCCAGCGGGTGAGATATCCCCAGAGCAAACCCTCAGTCCTCATGACAAGGACAGGGAAGAGTGTCCCTTCCTGGGCATCGTCTAAGGTGGCAGTTGCTTATTGCTTGTCAGGAAGTCTGGTCACAAACAAGTTTGCCAAATATTCCACAACTTAATTTTCTGAAAGCTGGTCCACTTTCGCTCTAAAACTGCATTTCCCTGGTGGACATGCTCGGATCCCATGGGAGCGACCGCCAGAACTGGGATCAGAGGTTTGGCCGATTGATCTGGAGACTCTGCTTGGGGCACAGCTGCACCATGTCCACCGTGTTAGCCCGACTAATAGTTTAACAACAGTTATTTGCAGTATTTTATGATTAATGATTAAGAATGCAGTAGATGATGCTTTTAAAACCATGTGGAAGTAAGTGGCTCTGCTGTAGTCCAGGCATCCGCTTGAATACAAAGAATAATGCTATTTAAAAATTAAGAGGGAATTATCAGGCAGAGCTCAGAATAAACGTCATATTTGATGTTTGAAATGTATTTAGGATTCAGCTCTAAAATCAAGGGCTGATCATTCGCACACTTTTACCTCATGCAGTTTGCTGGATTGCAAGAGAACCAACTCTGTTTTCTCCTGTTTCACCCACGCTCCCTACAACACTGCTCCAGGGTGGTCTCCAGAACAGATGCCCTTTTATTGCTGTTGACATACAAGCCAGTCACTCCCCGGAAGCACCTGTAGAACCTAGTCAAAGCTATGTTTATATTTATGTTGAAAGAAAGGAGATAAGTCTCATTATTTTTAAATTATTTTTTATAACTGTGTTGTAATAACCATGTCACAAAATTTACCATCTTAGCAATTCTCAAGTGTACAATTCAGTGGCATAACCACACTCACATGACGCTGCCGTCTCCACCATCCGTGTCCAGAACTGCTTTCATCTTGCAAAATCTGAAAATCTGAAACACTAACTCCCCATTTCCCGTCCCCTGGCCCCTCTATGAATTTGACTCAGTTTGTCCTATCAGTGGAATCACACAGCGCTTGACTTGTTTCACTTGCATAATGTCCTCGGGTTAATCCACGCTTCAGCACCTGTCAGAATTTCCTCGGGATCTAAGGCTGAGTAATAGTCCATTGTACGTACAGACCACCTTTTCTTTACCCATGCGTGTGTCTGTGGACACTCAGTTGCTTCCACTCCTTGGCAGTTGTGGGCAATGGTCTTTTGAACGTGGGTGTACAAATCTCTCTTTGAATCCCTGCACTGCACTCTACTGGGTATATACCCAGGAGCGGAAGTGCTGGGTCCTATGATAATTTTATCATTAATTTTTGAGCGACCTCCATACTGTTTTCCATAACAGCTATATCAGTTTCCATTCCCACCAACAGTGCAGAGGGACTCTAATTTCTGAAGCTTCATTAGTTTTTAGTGCACACATTGACACGCCTCATGTTAGTATGTCAGACAGAAAAAGCCCACATGGGGCGAGGTACCCAGATGGGGGGAGCCCCCACCCAGGAGGGGCTGCCAGCCTCAGCCCCGCTGTCACCTTCCCTTGCGGAGCGTTGGGATGCGCTGCGCTGCGGGTCACGGGGGCATCTGTGCCGATGTGCCAGCTGCACCTCCAGCGTGAACGCGTGCGTGTTTGCTGTTCAGGGGTCAGCCTCTTCATTCCTGACCATTCTCAGAATCGATTATTAAGACAAACTAAATTTGAAATGAAACATTCAAGTGGCTGTGTCAAAGTAACTCTGGATTTAAAATGAAACCCTTTTTATATATTACAATATCATAAATAATTTGCATTATGGAATAATAATATATTGGGCAACATTAAATATCATTGCTTTTATAGAGGGAGCCACAAAGGATATACACTATTAACAAATGAAATAAAGTAAATGCCAACACCGAGGATGTGAATTCACAGTTTTCACTGATGGGACGTGTGCTCATAAACGTAATACTGCACAGTTTAGTGAGTAATTGCTTTGTCATCTACGTCTGCCGTGAGACAGAGATTTTCTAAGGTTTTCCGAGAGGACAGGGAATGAATCGTCAGGCCAGCCGGGCACCACTTGACAGTGACTGTATATTAAAAACACATTAGGCGTTTTCTTTTTCAAAGTTTGTGATCAACTGTTCACTACAATCGAAGTGTTACTTTGTCAAAATATTTATTCCTTTGTGTGTCATGCTAGATTCCCATGGATGTAGCTGATCATTTTTATTTTGTAAATACTATCTACCTTTACATAAACTATATCATAATAAACTATTTTTGCATCACCAAAAAATAAAAAAAAAAAACACACATTAAGTGTTCTCACAACTAAGGCTGAGGACCCAGAGACAGACAGGCTAGTTTGTTGCAATGCAGAATCTGAAATCATAAGAATAAACTTTCTGTACTTTAGTAAACCCATTGGCATAATGAATTTGAATAAATATTTTACTCATGCATGATTTTGTGTCATCGTGCACAGACCATCTTGAAATCATTAGTTCACTGAGTTATGTAGCCCTTCCAAATGGTTTTGTCAATATCTAAAAAAAAAAAAAAACTATTGTACAATAATTTTAAAAGATCACATTTGCTAATATCACCACTGACCTCATCAGAAAAGTCTTTAAATATCAGGAATTTGCAAAGATCACAGAGGCATAGACTAGCTGTCCAAAATTTTATTATTTGCTTGAAAACTCAAATATCATCCTCAGGAAAAAGACTATCCAGTGATTTTTTTCAGGGAATGATTGCTGATTGTTCATTTTCAAGTAAATATCACCAAATGCTGGACTGCGGATAGCTCAATCAATGTCTGAAGTGAGAAGCACAGTTCTAAGGTAGTCCCCAATGATTTATGCCCTTGCATAGTGTCCCCACTGAGTGACTGTGATGAGGGGTCCCCCTGTGCTTAGGGCATCTTACATGGCACAGCTGCCATTGAGAAGGGGGGACAGTCCTCTGTGCCCCCGACCAGTCAAATGAGCACTTAGAACAGGTGTTCCTGGGAAGAGATTCAACTTGGGAGATTCTCCATCACCTTGATGATGGAGGGGACGGTGGGTGGCTTGGAGGAACTGAGAGTGTCCCCGGTCACTAGTCAGCAAGAATATGGGGACCCCAGGCCCAGGACCACAGGAACTGGACTTCACCAACAACCTGACTGAACTCAGAGGGAAGTCAGCTCACCAACTCCTTGAGCGTTAGACCTGGGTCAGAGAGCCCAGGTGAGCTGCACCTCCATTTCAGACCTGCAGAATTGTAAGGTCATAAATGACTGCGGTTTTAAGCCTTTAAGTTTGAATCTAGGTCATTAAATATGAAATGTCCGATTTCAAATCAGTGCAGTTTATCATGTCTCAAACAAGAAGCAGTACAATTAATCAAAGTATGTGCCTAAACTATCGACATAGTTTTCCCATCTTAATGGTAGCTTGTTCATGCCAGTAGCAAAGGAACCTGGAGAGCAAGTGGTGATGACATAGTGAAAGGCGTTTTCCACAGCTTGTTGAGAATTGAATATTTTTCCTTGCAATAAGTGGGCCAAGGCCTGGAAGAAGAGGTAGTCAGGTAGTGCAAGGTCTGGTGAATACGGTGGATGACAGAGAGTTTCCAAGTCCAGCCTCTGTAGTTTGAGCAGAGTTGTTTGTGCAACACGTGGTTGTCTTGCAGGAGGACTGGCCTGTCTCTGTTGACCAATCCTGGCTGCTTAATCGCAAGCATCCTCATCATTTTGTCCAATTAGTTGCAATAGATATCACTGTAATCAATTGGCCAGGTTTCATGAAGCTGTACTAAGTAATACCAACACTGGAACACCGAACAGACGCCAAATACTTCCCCGTATTTAATCAGGATTAGCAGTTGATGAGTGCGATGTGCACTGTTGGGGGAATGGACACCCTTGAGGCTCAGTCTCGGGGGGTTGGGAGGGGCATGGGCAATATACTTAACCAAAACGGTTGTACCCCCATAATAAGCTATAATAAATAAAATAAAAAAAATGTGGATTTCTTAGCTACTGTGGTTGCACACTGCTACAGTGATCTTCATTTTCATCTTGGCATTTATGAAACTTCAGCGCTGTTATCTTTATTTTTCTTCAAATGCTTGTTTCCCAAAATTGAAGATACCTACATTCTCATCCCTTGCAACTGTTCCCTTAAGTTATTGATAAATCTGTGCTTGTAAAACATGTAGTAACCCCACTGCATTTACGCTGGCTCTGGGAGGGTTTTGGTTTCAGGAGTGAGGGAAGAGGAAGGTGCTGGGTGCCCCTGTGGCAGGTGTGTGCACCTGTGCCTGCCCCCACAGACAGTCGGCTTCCAGGCAGGACTCTGCAGTCTCTGCTACTTTCTTTAGCACCTCTCAGAAAATTCCCTGCAATAATTTCTCTAAGATGGCTTATGACAGTGGCTCATTGAGAGATAAATTTTATTATTCCTACGTAAAGAATTTACAGTTCTGTCCCTTTATTTTTCGCCACATTAACTTTGATTTAATATGTCATTTAATGAAATTAATGAAGCCTTTCCAAAAAGCATTGGGGGGGAAACAGCAAAATAATGGTATTTACAAAATAGGAATTATTAAAGTAGAAGAGAGAAAAGAGGGGAAAACTTTGAACTGAAAACATCATCCTAATTTAGAAATGAAAGGATTCTCAGCTTGTGCGTGTCCTCAGGCCTTGCCCTGGGCTGCTCTCGGTGGCCTTGTCGGTGGCTTATGTCACAGTGGTGAACTCGGCCCCGTGACGGCCAGTCAACGTCTTGGCGTCCGGTGGTGCAGCCCCGCTGAATCGTCTCCCAGGACTGGGCACGGAAAGCTGGGCTAGAGCTGTTGTTGAGTCCGTTTCCGTCCGTCCTCACTGCTGAAAATCTACGACCCCAGTACCCGCTTGCACACACCCACGTACGTGCCCACTCAGTCCAGATCCTGGGGGCATTGCTGCTCACAAAAGGAAAAAATGATCAGATTTGGAAGTGTCACAAAGGAAGTCACATGCGTTTGAAAACTGTGCAGAGCCTAGAGGAAGAAATGGGTGTTTTGGTGCAGCCTGGTCCTCCGTGACTCAGAAGGCACAGCTGTCAGGTAATCACATCTCCAGACGAACAGCGTCTGAAGGCTTTGCAACTTTGCTGCACTCAGTAGAGCTCCCAGGATTCGTTTACACGCCTGTCGCCAGGTGTCGTTTGAGCTTCCCCGTGGGTCGTGCAAGAGAAACATGCTGTTATTCTTTTTGTGCAAGAATAAAGGCTTTGGCCACCAGTTCTGTGAGCTTTCTCCTGCTGTGAGATGCCGTTCCTGCCTGAGAGGGTCAGCCCTCGTGAATGCAGGACACTGGTTAGGGGCAACCAAAGGTTATGGTAGCAGGAAAGAAATGATTGTCGTTGAATGTCGTGTTAACCAGTCTGAAAGGACACAGGTGTTACAGTGAGGTGTGTCCACACACAGCTCACACCGAGGTGGCTGTGGGCGAACAGCGTCTGCTATTCCCACAAGGGGAGGCAGAAGTGGGTCCAGGTGTTGCCAAAGGGATGCTCTGGTAGCTTCCCTTCTCTCACACTCCTCCCTTTCTTCTTCCATGAATTTTAGTGATTTATCGAATGACAAGCACGTGCCAATTTCCTGCCTGTTGGAACTGAAGATGACAAGACGTGGTCCTAATTCCTTGGGGACAGTCCTCAGGGAGTTTACATTTCCATCCCCAGCCTCCTGCATGTGGTGACCTTTCAGGGCAAAATCTGGGGGAGGGGTTGCAATAATGCTCCACGTTGAGCCCCATCGGGATTTGCAAAGTTTTCCCTTTCGTACAGTAACGGCTCCACCACTTCAATCTGCGTGACCCCTGTTAGTTATTTGACTTCTTTGTCACTCGCTTTTTTCCTGTCACTGGTTGTAGTAATAGCATTAATCTTACAATTGGAGGAATTAAATGGGATGTATACAGAGCATTTTTCATAGCATCAAACACATCATAATTTTTAAAAATTAGTACTTATCAATAACACAATAATGGTAATGTTTCATTAGCCAATTACTTCTATGGGCTGTGTGACCAGTGGAGTTACATGGGAAGTTCAACTGTATGGTGATAAATAATAAAACATCAGATGGCAGCACGCAGCCTGCCGTCAAGGAGGAGCAGCCCATGAAGTAGGAGGAAAACCAAGAGAGGGAAACTGAGGACGTCCTGGAAGCTAAGGGCAGAAAGGGAGGAAGTGGAGACTGTATCGTAGTGCGGAGGGGAACTGGGAACCGACCAAGAGGTTAGCAACAGGGAAGCTACAGCGGACCGGAGTCCAGCGAGACTGCGGAGAGATGCACATAGAAACCATTCCTTTGACGAGTTTCCTTCCCACCTGCCCAGGAGAGTCAAGAGACAGTGGTAGCTGTGAGAGGAAGGTGGATCTGAAACATTTCTGCACGTCTGCTTGCATGCTTGCACGCCTTTAAAAAATGTATTTGCTTTGGCTTAGTTTATTAAGATGCAAGGGAACAACATCTTTGTATAATAATTGGGTTAATCAAGGAAAAAAAGAAAAAAGTGATTACGCACAAGAGAAAAAAAATCCATGTTTTAGAGGCAAGGAGTTTGGGGCAGATCTGGGGCTCCGGTGTTAGCCTGGCAATGGCACCACCACGCGTGGTAGGAGCCACCATGGGGCATATGTTTGTGTTAACGTTTACTGTGTGTCAGGAATGGCACACTAATAATAAGCAGAGATATGAAATTGGGCCAATACTTAGGAATTTAATGAGTGTCAGGTTGTTTAATATGGAGGCACTTTGATAGTTTTTAAAAAATTTAAATGTGTTTAAAATACAAGGTGATCTGAATTTTGATGACTCGTCATTAACATAACAAAATTTAATGAACAAAAAGTTAAACAACTGGGGCTATGCAACTGGATCTGCTAAGGAAGCAATTGAATATGTTGAAAGCAATTCTAAATTCTATTTGAAAGCAATTCATAAAAGATTATGATGAAAATGCTCCTAGAAAAAAAAAAGTGAGTTCTGTAATAAGTAAATAATCAAAATTCCTCAAGGCGTATTAGATTCAGAACATTTATTTTTTTTCTTAAAATGAAAAATGTTGACAATAGTCTTTGAGATAATTCAAAAAATGTTTAGTTTTCCAATGTTTATTATTTTCCAATAATAAAGGAGACAGAAAATGGTCCAAAATAAACCATGAGCCATACAAAAATCTGAATAATGTCATTTGCCCAATATAAGAATAAGCTAACATAGATAATGACATTTTAAGCAAATCATATTTGCTGTGATAATATAAAAGGAAAGCATAAATATCAAACAATTAGTAGCTTATGGAAGGTAATTGCTTACTTATCAAACTTAATGGAAAGCTATTGATGAAATAATTGTAAGACAAGTTAGAGAATAAGAACATTTCTGGAACAAAAACATTTCTAACAATAAGGGAGCTCAATAGATTCATTTGTATATGTTATATCCTTATATTTTATATTATATATTTAATACACAGAGCTACATATTTTATTACACACACACACACACACACACACACACATCTTTATAGCGAGCCCTTGGTGATTCTAAGGATTTCCAAGGATTTCGCTATTATTGCAAAATAATCAATAGCAGTGAACATCCTTTCGGTGTGCCACTTAAAGGGAATTTGTTAGCTTGGCGAGGCATTGATAAAATTATGATAATCCTCTGAGTTAAAGTCTAATAAACAGGGTTTAAATTTATAACCCATTTATTTCAAACCCTGAATTCTTCAGATTTGGTCCGCATACATGAAACAGTTTCCTCAGTGGTTTGTGAGGTTTTTCAAAGCTTTCTGTCCTCATATTCAGTAAAGTGAATTTGTTTGAAACAATGTTCCCTTTTATTGGTTTATGTGGGACTATCTGAGCTCCCATCATAGGCAAAGCATTCTTTTAGACGCAGGAAGGTCCGGGGCACTAGGAGCAGAGGACAGGAGCCGGTTTCCTGAGAGAGGTCTCAGGAGCACAGTGGAGCCCAGGGAAGGTCCTGTCTGGCTGCTGCGCTAAAAAGAATAACAAAAACCCCGTGTCATTCGGTATAGCAGTGGTTTCCTCACATCTTCAGACTACCTAGGCAAGTGCCTTGGAAGCTAACCACTGAGAGATTATAGTGATAGCTGCTGATGCAGAAAAAAGGGAGGAAAAAAATAAATGAAACAAAACTATATATAGTTTTACTATATATATATACTATATATAGTGTATATGTATAGCTATTACTGTGATTTTCAATCTTTTCTACCATTAAACTGAATGTTTCCCCCATAAATTTTCATCTTCCTAAATGTTGTTTTAAGAAAGGGGATTGATCCTATCTATTTGAGGTTTTTGTTTGGGGATTTTTATTTGTTTTTACCTCATATGCTTGTTTATCTGTGGCGAGAACACTTAAAATCAACTCTTAGCAATTTTCAAGTACTCAGTACCTGGTTGTCAACTGCAGTTACTGTGTCACACAACAGATCCTTCCTGTGCAGCTGAAACTGTATCCTTTGACCAGCATCTCCCCAGCCCCTGCCCAGCCCTGGTGGCCACAATCTGTTTGAAATTGTTGAATCTGAATTGCTGAGGAATCATCTTAGCCGGGATAGACCAGGAGTCTCAGTCTCTAACTTTACCATGTAGCGAATGCCCTTTTCTGCCAACGGAACAAAACTAATGAACAGAAAATGAAACAAAACAGACTCAAAACCAAAACTAGGTATCGGCTGAGAGATGAAGCTTTAAGGCCAAGCCTAGCTGCAGAGGTGGTGATTTAGTAGCCTGAGATCAGACACAAGAATTAGCATTTTTGTCAATCAAAAGGGATTTTTATTGTTCAGTTTAAGTTTTGACAATAAATGGCTAAACACTTGGATTCGTAGGGCAGTGCAGGTTGTTGGAGGAATTTGCTGTGGGTTCTATCTGCCTCTTTCTCTCCTTTCTTTGCAAATGGAAATCTCTCTGCCCAGCCCTGAGGGAAGTTGGAGGGAAGAGGAGGAGGAGGTTTCTGGATGGAGGAAAAGAAGAGCCCCAGAGGGGTGAGGAGAGGAAAGAGCCAGACACGGGTGGAAGGAGGACACGCAAGTCACCTTCCTTTTCTGTACAGCCCTGCCAGGAATCAGAGCTGTCTAATAAGAGAACGTAATAACTTGAAACAAATTAGAACTCAGTGGAGCAGATCGTCTACAGCAGTATAACACGATCTTATTGAAAAGTAATAAATATATAAATAAAAATATCCCAGGTGGAAATTTAGCTTTGCAGAGCTCCAGACTCTCATTTGCAAAATTATGGAATGTATCAGCTCATCGTGCTGTCAGGCCCTGTGTATTCCACACCTTGATCACCCCCCGAAGGCTACTCAGTTTTCCTTTTTATTTTGTGAGTGGATCGAGTTCTGCTTGTTTTATCTGTTTGTGTTGGGTGACATTTGCTTTGAATTTTATGTTCTTTATCATCTCCCATTGATTCTCCTGTTCATTATTTATTGGGCGTCCACGGCCCCTCTCCCGAGTGACTCCGAGAGGAAGTTATTTCAGACAGTGTGGACGATGGCGGACACACATCAGGGCATTTCCCATCTCAAACTAAACCATTATCCCGGGGAGATCTTACGGGGACAGCCGAGGGTGCAGCCAGCAGGACTGCAGCAGTGGGAGCAGATTCTAGATCTCAGTTTCCCTTTTCATTGTTATTTGTTGCCACAGCAAAGAGATAAGGGTGAGAGAAAACCGGGCGAAGAGTCGGTAGAGAAAGAAGAAAGACACGGGTGCCTGCCGCTGGGGTCTGTGCACGTCAGTCTCTGAGTGTGCAGGACGGAGGCCCAGCACAGCCGCGGGGGCCGCGGGGTGCTGGGGGCTGCGGTCCAGGTCCAAGTGGCCTCTCTCCTTGGTCTTCTATTTCCAGAAGGACCTGGGTGAGGGGTCTGTGGCTGTGCACGCTCCACCCAGCCCTTCCCGGGGGGATCTGACTGGCCCAGCTCCCTCTCCCCGCTGTGAGCAGAGTGTTTTTTAATTTCAAAGCTTGGTTTCTACAAAGGATGTAGGAAACGGCAGTGAGTCAGCTTTCATTCTATTACATCAGAAAGAAAAGCTAAATTAAAAGTATCAATAGCTGGTCCTTTCACTTTAGTGAGTGACAACCAGGTGACTTTGTGCCTACTTGGTCTTACTTATGTAGGAGTAATCCACGAATTTAATCCGAGCGTGGCTGAAAGTCGTGTTTCCTGCTCAAACGCACTCAGAGCCCGACTTGGGGGGCCGGGCTGGCCTGAGGGTGGGCTTTGTGCTAAAATAGCTCCCACCACATGAGCAACACGTGTTTGACTGCGTGGCTCCGCTTATGCGTGAATTTTTAAAAATACATATGTTGAAATATTTTTTGGAGTTTGAAGACAATTTAAAAAAAATTAAAATGAACTGTATACCCTAGAAATATTAAAAAAAATAAGAAAAAGGTATGTCATGAATGCATAAGATATCTGTAGATACTAGTCTACGTGTTAAGTGTGTTATCCAGGAGGCTGTCAGTTCTTGAGTCTGTAGGGAAACAAGAGTTACATGCAGACTTTCAGATGTGCAGGGGACAAAACAGTGCCCTGATGCCCACAGTGCTCAAGGGCCAGCTGTGTGTGCTCTGTTTATATGAATCTCTTCACGTGTGTGTGCAAATACAAAGAGGTTTATTCTAAGGAACTGGCTCGCTGCTCATGCAGGTGACGGGACCCAAGGGCTGCAGGGTGGGTCGCCCGCTGGAGGCCCAGGAGGGCCGATGTCCCAGCTCAAGCCCATCGGGCAGGAAGACTCTGTCCTCAGGGGAGGGTCAGCGTTTGTGTTCTAGCCCGGCCTTCCACTGATTGGACGCGGCCCACCCACATGGGGAGGGCCCTCAGCCTCGCCCTGTTTGCATGTTTAAATCTCATCTCAGACCCTCGCAGACAGGCCCAGAATCACACCTAACCAAATATCGGGGCCCCTTGTGGCCCAGTCAAGCTGACACGTGGAACTCACCGTCCCACCCGTGTTACAGACACGCGAATGGGCTCAGAGTTAGGTAACTCACCCAGGCCCCGTAGCTGCCAAGTCGCAAGCAGAGATTCAAACCTGCATCCGCCTGCTGCCAGCGACCCTCAGTCCAGCCTCACCGCGGACACCAGACGTGTCCCCGCAGGCACTTAACACAGCCAAGTGTCAGGTCTCTTAGAGAATCAGATCACGTTCTATTTTCTTGTCACAAAATGCCTCCCCCCCCCTTTGTTTTTCTGGAAATGAGTAGAAAAGTGGAGCTTCTTAAAGTGTTTAAGGCAGGCCCCAGAAAATCAAGAAACTTATTTGAATCTGAGAAGCGTGACATGACAAACCAACACCCTGTGTGCCTTTTGCGTTGCTTGTAGCTCGTGATGTTCCGGAAGGACTCTTGTCTCACACCCTCCCTCCTGCCTCCACCCAGGTCTGCTGACCTCTAGGTGATGACATGAACATATGAATAAATGAGTGAGCAACTGGTATTTTTACCTAAGATTTTTCATGAGTGTAGCAAATTTAGAAACTCCATAGTCGCTATGCATAAATGGAGACAGTGATCTGCCCAGACTCTCCAGTGAAATGACAGTGATTTGCAGACTCTGCCATCGCCAGCCGTAACTGGGGTGGACGTGTGCGGTAAACTGCAGCCCACGTCGTTTCCACCTTCGGACACGGTTGTCGTAAGACACGATCTTGCTGTGCGATAGCCTCGTGTTAATTATTCACAAGCTCATTCACTCCATTTTCTTTGCATCGTTAGCCTTTTAGAGCATGTCCCACTCTCAGGGGTCGGTAGGAGAGCAGTCATGATGCGAAATGCGGTGAGGACAAAACAGTGTTTTATGATCTCCAGGTTTCACCTGCTGATGGCTTTATTTTGTTTCTTCCAGTGAAAAAGGCGATCGAGCTGAAGTCGAGAGGCGTCAAGATGCTGCCCAGCAAGGACGGCAGCCACAAGAACTCCGTCTGTGAGTCACTCTGTCTGCGTGGGGACGGGAGTGCCAGTTGAAGGGGTAGAGGAGAGGGCGGGACAGTCAAGGAGGAGTAATTTTATAAACTGCTTTTCCCACTTCAGCCCTTTCATCTTTTCCATGTGCAAAAGCACTTTGTTGGAGAAAGGACATGCACCGGCTTCACACTTTTGGGTAGGGGTGTCATGTGGATTCCACCTGCCAAACACGCCTCAAATCTGTCTCCACCCTCGGCCCTCAGGGGTCCTCGTCTGAGGCGGGGCCTTGCCGATGTCTCTCTTAAATAAATGTCCCACCGTCCGGCGTCCTGACGCCAGTTGGTCTCCATTCTAGGATACACAGCCCCCCGCACACACCCCAGGCCGACCTCTGGAAAACAAGTCTGGTCCTGTCGTTTGTGTGTGAGAACGTTCTCAGCCACCCACTGCCTGGAGAGTGAAGTGGCTTCCGGGCCGTGTCTGCGTCCTCCCAGGGAGACCGAGGTCTGCAGACCACGCCCTGCTGGGTGTGCTGGCACCTGCCCAGCCTGCGGCAGGTACCCGTGTGTGGCCGTGGGGTGCGTGGGGGCATCCTCCACACCTGCTGTTCCGGCGTGTTCCCCCGGCACCCCTTGTAATTGTGCAGCCGTAGGACACCTTGCCGGTCTTCAGCCATGTCATCGTGCTTCTCTGCCAGATGCGCCCTCTGTCCCTCGGCTGGATGCCGCAACGCCGCGTCTGGCTGCTCCGGCACCGTCAGCTTCCCCAGTTTGTCTGCCCAGCCCTGTGCTCTCTCCGCTGTGACAGCCTTTGTTTCCCCGCAGCCCCCTGTGGGTTTGCTTGTCCCCGTACATGGGGATCCACAGGCTCCGTGGACACTCCACGTGGGTTGACACCCAGTGTGGCCCTTGCTCTGCGTCACACTCTTTCTAGGACTTTCAAGCTGCTGGGGGGCCTTTTCCACGCGTCCCTGGTGACTCCACTTGTGGTGTTGTCACCACCCGCTGTGGGTGCGCCTCACCCGGTGTTCTGGGGCTGTGCGTTTTGTTTGCTTCCCCGCTGTCGGGTGGCTGCGGGAGGTGCAAGCAGGTGGGGCAGACACCCGAGCAGGCAGACACCCGAGCAGGCAGACACCTGACCGTCTGCAGGTCGGTTGACTCTGATTTCGTCTGTGTGCTGTGCCAGCTTCCTGCATGAGGCTTTCTCTGTGATAAACATTCCACTAAAATGAATACACAGGTACACAAACGATAAAAATCTTTTGAAAATCACATTGTGGATTGACCTGCTTTCTCAGCATGGCCATTTTAGGGTTTCCTGGCAGTTGTCTGTGTGACGACAGCCCGTTGCCTGCACCATGTCCCTGTCCTGTGTCACTTGGGGAGGACAGGGAGGTAGACTCACCTCCCGGGGTGACAGCTCCAGACACAGGTGGGACCCAGCAAATGCTGACGGTCCCCTCCCCCCAAAAATCAATCTGTAAATGTTTTCCTTATGGTTTCTGTTTAGCAGTCATGGGCAGTAACCGTCAAATGCAATTAGACTAAAAAAGAGTGGAAACAAGTGAAGGAAAGAGGAAGGAAGAAAGGGGTTTTTGTCTTTTTAAATAAAATTTTAATATTTTGTTCTTATTAGCTTTTAGTCCAGAATGTTCTAGAGCGGGAGATACAGTATTTACGATAATTTTGCAAGTGATTTTACGTTCATGATTAAAAACCCTGCAGAAATGACCTGAAGCTCAGTGTGGAACTGCACACCAGCTGCAGCCCTTCCGTTGAGTCTCTATGAGGTCCAATACCAGGTCAGCTGGACATCAAATTGATCAATAAGTGCTTCCTAGAGGGAAGGATGTAGGATTAGAAGTGAGGGAGACAAGGGTTCCACAGCTGTACAAGCACGTACCTTATTCAAGTTTCATCCCTCGCAAAATTAATACAGTAACCATGTTTATAGGGTCGCCATGCAGATGAACCGAGGTATTTGTTAAATTGCCTATTCTGGCGGACGAGCTGCAGTGGGTGTCTGTAAACAGGGCCGGTAGGAGCTTCTCCACACACGGCCAGGGAGGAGGGAACAGCGTCGGCGCTAACTGAAGCGAGAGTCGAGCTGGCGCGGGGACCCCGCTTTGGGGCGGAGGTGAGATGAGGCAGCTGAACGCACCTCCTGCATCCCGGGCTAATCTCGGGAAGCGGGGCCCGTCCAGGGAACATTCCAGAGCGTCCAGTGGGCACTCAGGTCTGCCGTGACCTGCACCCCGTGTTCCGTTCCGGCTCCTCGTGGAGCCATGGCCGAGAGGCTGCACGTGGAAGTTGCCGGCACTCCACACACGAGACCCGCCACAGAGATCTCCATCGTTGGCATCATGATTTCATCACGTGTCTCCAGGGGGTGGATGCCGCTGCCTTCACGAGGGGCCTTATTCTTTTCCCAGCCAGTCAATAAACTTCAGTCTCTACAATTCGGCTTCATCCCAAGAGCTGGGTTTGTCTTCCAGACCAGCCCTTGCTATTCCAGATTAAATCCACGCACAGTCTCTCTTGCACAGTTATGTGATTGTTCCTCCAGTGAAGGTTTTGCTGTGGATATGACTGAATTTTCATGATAAATGCCCAGCGTGGGGTCTGCTACAGCCACACGGTGCCCGCTGTTTACCCGTCTTAGGATTTCTCTTGCTGTAAGCTCGACATGTGCTCTGGTGTGCGGCTCTCTGCTCCGTCCTCGGGAGTAGAGCGTGAGGCGGCCGCCGTGAGTCCCCCTTTCCCTGCGGGGTGTGGGGCTGTCCCCCACGGCTGACTCCTGAAGCCCTGACAAGAGTGGCC
>CM052451.1:22397944-22422358 GCA_028533085.1 Varecia variegata
GGGGAGCCCTTCTAAGGAAATGAAGACCCAAAGACGCAGTGGAACCCATCCTTAGTGCCAAGTTGGACAGGTGACAGCAGCCGTGAGATGTGGCACAGCCGAGGGGCGTGGGCGAGGGGGACACATCGGGCAAGAGAGGAGGAGGGTAAGGCCAGTTTAACAAGGTTGTGCGCACAGATTTCCCTCAGCTTCGATTTTCCCTCCTTCATGATAAGAACGTTGCTTTTCTTTTGGTAGAGGGAGGGAGTCTTTCGCATGGAAGTTTTATCTCCTGCGTTTAAGAAACAGAATGAAGTTCGGAGTGCTCTTGTTGCAACTGCTGTTTTTGTTAAGTGTCTTTAATTCAAAATAAGCTAGAGCAGCGTATTTTGGGGTGACTTTTTCTTAACTCCTTCACCGGCAAATAAATAGAAGAAGCGGAGCCGGAAGTGGACCTTACAGCTGATGTGGCCTCACCTCCCTGTTTGACAGAAGTGAACACAAGCTTAGGGACTGGGGGCCCTTCCCTAAAGTCACACTGTTAGGTACAGACAACCTGCCTCTCCTGGCGTGTATTCCGTGGTGCTGCCGTTATCCGTGAAGCCCGTAATTCAAGTGGATGAACCACACTCTGATTCTACAGCAGTGAGCTCAAGCTGAATTTCAAAGGATAATGTATGATGTGTAGTGAAGATTCAGGGAATTTCTACAGTGGAAAAGGCAGTCGGAGAGCTGATTTGTTAGACTTGACTTAGTGGATGCAGTTAGCCTTGAGGCAACTTTATTTTGTAGCCACTATTTTTGGCATGAAACAAGACCAGTGGCTTCACTTTTGCAACTTGGGATCAGATTTTATCAATTTAAATGTTCCTGGATCAATGACATCAAAATACTGACTCCCTAAATCCTTGCACATATTTTCTATAATAAGCCCAGAAAATTGATTTATAATAAAGAGATCTCTTATGTTTGCCTGAAAAAGTGGGCTTGGATTATGTTGAACCTTCTAAGTGGAGCTCTCCAGAGACTAAAAATGTTGGTTTCAGAATTAACATGCGTAGCACACTTGATTCCAAAGGTCATTTCATAGTCAGTTTTGGCCCAGTTCTTCTCCACACTGCTACCAATTTCAAATAGAGCATTTAGAACTGCAATAAAATACGTAAGAATTATTAATGTAATAAATGTTCTGATGGAAATGCTAGAATTTGGAATATGATCTATAGCATTCAGAATGAGGTTGAGTAATATTCTACTGTAGTAATATCATGAATCTGTTTTACTTCCTATATTAGTGTCTGTGATCAGGTTCAACAGTGATCGATACAGGAGGAGGACGGTGCCATTTTTTTAGATGACACATAAAAAGGGTAAAACTTATGTCCATAATTTGGCAAGCAGGAAAAAATGTAAAATCTACATCTAAATAAGAATGTTAAGTACTAAAGGGTCATTCTAATGAAAAAAATATATATATATTTGAAGTTGTTTATTCTCCATGTTTAAAATAAACCGTCCACAAATTAAAGTAGAAAGACTTTGTCCATTTGGTGTTAAATTATTAATTGAAATATGCTCTCATGCCTTAGGTCATGTTTTCCCTCACCTGAAACAAAAACTTTACATTCTTCCAAATTTTCTATAACTTAGTATTCTAATAGTCATTTTTAATCAGTAAGTAACAGCAAATAAAAATGCACAAACTGCTAGCTTAAAATTCATGAAAATTAAAATTCATTCATCTTAAAATGATCGGAAAAGCATTTTGGTATCAAGTCAAAGCAAAGCAGATGTGATTTAACTGGAGAAACCCGAAACTTTACGTCTGAAGACCTGGGTTTGTCTCCAGCTCACTAGTTGTAGGAGCTTTGGTAAATCATTGCTCCTCTTTTTTTCTCATGTGGAAAAGAGATGACAACCCCACAAGATAATTATAGGTATTAAATTAACAGAGCAGGTAAATGTTTTTAGCGGAAGACCTGGCACGAAAATGAAATTCAAAAAAAGTTCTTTAAAAATATTTCATTTTTCTTTTGACTCAAAATGATCCTTCCACACCAGGCAAGAATGCCCCCAAGTTGGAAGAGTGCTGACAGGGACACGTGAACACGGCTGCAGAAACAGTTGTATGGTAATTCTGAATTCCCTTTAGGCGGACAGTCTCACATCATTAGGTGTAATTGCTTTAGAGAAGAAGTGACAAAGATGCCATGCTCACGTGTGATTTGGTGAAGGAATAAATAAGAGAACGGAATGAAAGCACTGTCTTTGCTGATCCACCCCCTCCTGCATCCACAGGCGAGTCTCGGGGACCGTCGTCATTAAATATTTACAGAGCGCTTTGAAGGCAGGTGACACCCAGGGGAGACCCTTAGTTGGTTTACTGAGCCGGCTTTTCTGTTCCTCAAGTTCATTCCCTCTTCCTTTTTCCTATACAAAGAGCTGTTTTGAGAGATGATGTCTGATAATGGAAGAAAAAGGGTCAAATGGATAAAACAAGGTTGTTCTGAGTTAGAGGATTTCATCGAAATACTGAGTTTTATATCATTTTCTAGTTTAAAAATTGCATGTATGTTCTGGATAGGAGTTCGTATTTCAGTTTTCCAAAGTTACAGACTTTGCAGAACAAAATAGGTGAACTTTCCCAGCTCTGGGCAAAAACCCCTAAGTGCTAGAATTCCTTTTGTGTCAACAGCTAGAGGTTCTGCTTGAAAGAGTGGTTCTAGACCAAGGTGGCCAGTCCGACTCCTGCTTACTGCAATCTGAGGGGTCTCCAAGCCCTTCTGGTGTGACTCCCTGAGGCCGGTCACCTGGGGACGCCGCGGCACTGCGTGTGCTTTGGCGTCTTTTCTGGCGTGCAGACCAGACCTGTGCTCTGACTCAGCCGGTCCCCAGCATCCTGTGTTATAGGGTCCCTGGCCGATTCCCTTCTCTTGCAATGGGCAGGGTATGCTGGACTCGGTGTGTTGTCTCATACAGGAGGTAAATAATTGCATATTTGTTCAAGAATTACTTTTAAATAGCTCTATTTGGTTATCAAGTCATTTTGTTACATGAATCATTAGTTTGAACAATAACTTCTGGGAGAGAAAAATCTGATGCACACTATTAATCTTAAACTTTTATGGGCACTTTTATTATGTTTATTTATATGAAGCTTGTATACCTATTTCAATTATCTCATGGTCGATAGAAATGTACGCTCACCTTTAGGATATTGAGCAGGATTAGTGCACTTTGCCCACGTGTGTGTGTGTGTGTGTGTGTGTGTGTGTGTGTGTTGACCACCCCCAGGCTCAGGTCGGCCTTTTCAGGGAGCAGGTTCCCTACAGCACCCCTGATTTTAAGGGTCTGGCAGGGCAGACCTACTGTTCCTGTGTCTAAGACCAGCGTGCTTCTGGGATGCAAAAGGTTTTCAGGCATTGTACGAAACTCAGTACAATTTAAAATGAAATAATGTTTACGTGACCAATGTGAGCACTTATCAGGTGCCTCTCACGTGCCAAGCGTGGCACCTGGGGTTCAGGTTGTCATCTCCTGTCGTGACATCTGTCCTGCCAGGCAGGCCTGCCTCTCCGCTTTTCGGGAAGGAACACTGAGCTGAAGGAACTTGCCCTGGGCCACACAGCCAAGTTGTGCCCAGAGACTGAGGGGAGAAGATGCTATTTCTTCAAGTGTTTTCATCCCCGCGTCCTTGCTAAGTAATCGTCCTGTACTGAATAATGAAATCACAAGTCTTTTGTTCGGTGCCTGCCGAGTTTTCAGTCCACCTGTTGTGCTGCATTATAGAGGACATGGAGTGGGGAAGAGGAGGGTGGAGAGCAGATGTTTGATGGGAATGCACACAGTTAACTAGATCAGAGAGCCCAAAATCAAAATTTGCTTCTCTGTAACAATAACTACATAATTTATCAACAAGGTGATCATCTCTGCAATTTAGTAGTTTTTATTATCAATTTCTCAAGAAGCTTTAGGAATAAACATAATAATTTCACTTTGCTAGGCCTCCCTGCTGTGTAATAGCATACAATTTTGCTTCGTAGGAATAATTTCCTGGATCTGTAACAAGTTATATTTTAAGGATTTATGTACTATTTATGTAAATTGTTCTGAAATAATTAGATTAACATTTAGATCATCAGAACGAATTTCCAGTAGATACAACAGCTCCATGTTGAATTAGATGACAATACTCTAAAGACCTACAAGTGTTTTAGGAGACTATACTATTAATACCTGGTCATTTCTACCACATGAAAGTTATACTTTTTTATGCATTATGTGGTAGGACAAAAGTGAAATTATTAATTGAAAAAACAAAACAAGAGGCATTCAAAATAATCCCCTGGAACTGAGAGGAAATCCTCAATGTTATAGATAATAATTCTAATAAATTTTTGAAAAGTTTAAATTAAAAAAGTATAATGAATGCATGGTCATTAAAACATTACTAAATTTACTTTTAAGATTGGAATGGTATGAAAATAGAGAATACAATCCTTATTAAAGAGATGTATGTAAAGCTGAGTAGTCCTTGAAGTAAAAGCGTATGCAAGATCAATTGTTTATACATGTATTTCTTTTCATTGAAAAGAAAAAGAAATGTTTTCTGCTCCAATACATATTTCACATACTTATCTTTCATTTTTCATTAAATGAGTGTCATATTTGAACTATGTTTACATAGAAATATCTTCTGGTGTTGCATTCTATGAGAAATGACCTACCGAAGTTTTTGAATTATCTTTATTTTTAAAATAATATTAGGTTGGTGCAAAAGTAATTGCGGTTTTAGTGCTGTTGAAATTTACTATTTGATATTGGACTACATTCTTAAATGTGGTTATGTTATATATCATTTTAATGCACATTTATCAATTTGTTTTTTTGCTAATGACTTGTTATTTGCTCTTTATGTTTATTTTACACTATGGAAATAATGTTACACAAAAAGCAAATTCAATCAGTTTTCTTATTCGAGTTTAAAATGGGTTGTAGGCAGTGGAGACAACTCGCAACATCAACAATGCATTTGGCCCAGGAATTGCTAATGCACGTGCAGCGCAGTGGTGGTTCCGGAAGTTTTGCAAAGGAGACGAGAGCCTTGAAGATGAGGAGCGCAGCGTCCGGCCATCGGAAGTTGCCAACAACCAGTTGAGAGCAATCATTAAGCTGATTCTCCTCTTACAACTACATGAGAAATTGCCGAAGAACTCAAGGTCAAGCGCTCTATGGTCATTTGGCATTTGAAGCAAATTGGAAAGGTGCAAAAGCTTAATAAGTGGGTGCCTCATAAGCTGACCGAAAATCAAAAAAATCATCATTTTGAAGTGTCATCTTCTCTTATTGTATGCAACAGCAACGAACCATTTATCAATCGGATTGTGATGTGTGACGCAAAGTGGATTGTATACAACAACCAGCGATGACCAGCTCAGTGGTTGCACAGAGAGTCAGCTCCAAAGCTCTTCCCAAAGCCAAACTTGCACCAAAAAATGGTCATGGTCACTGTTTGGTGTCCTGCTGCCGCTCTGATCCACTACAGCTTTCTGAATCCTGTGAAACCGTCACATCTGAGAAGTCTGCTCAGCAAATCGATGAGATGCACCAAAAACTGCAACGCCTACAGCTGGCGTCGGTCAGCAGAAAGGGCACAATTCCCTCCACAACAACACCCAACTGCACATCCCACAACCAACGCTTCCAAAGTTTACTGAATCGGGCCACAAAGTTTTGCCTCATCTGCCATATTCACCTGACCTGTCGTCTACCAACTACCCCTTCTTCAAACATCTCGACAACATTTTGCAGGGAAAACACTTCCACAACCAGCAGGATGCAGAAAATGCTTCCCAGGAGTTCCTCGAATCCTGAAGCATGGATTTTTTCACTACAGGAATAAACAACTTATTTCTCATTGGCAACAATGTGTTGATTGTGATGGTTCCTATTTTGATTAATAAAGATGTGTTTGAGCCTAGTTATAATGATTTAAAATTCATGGTCCAAAACTGCAATTGTACTTTTGCTGCAACCTAATAATATTGTTAGCAAATAAAGTATATATATATATATATATATATAATTTCAGAATATTACAGGGGTACAAATGTTTAGGTTACATAAATTACCTTTGCCCTGCCTGAGTCAGAGCTTCAAGTGTGTCCATGCCCTAGACAGTGTTACACCACACCCATTAGGTGTGAATATACCATCCCCTTCCCCCCTCCCACCTGCCCGACACCAGATGAATGTTACTCCCATATGTGCTTGTGTTGATCAATTAATACTGATTGGATGGTGAGTGCCTGTGGTGCTTGTTTTTCCAAGTGATACTTCACTTAGTAGAACGGGCTCCAGCTCTATCCAGGATAATATAAGAGGTGCTAGATCACCATTGTTATTTGTGGCTGAGTGGAACTCCATGG
This sequence comes from Varecia variegata, assembly GCA_028533085.1. Lineage (NCBI taxonomy): Eukaryota > Metazoa > Chordata > Mammalia > Primates > Lemuridae > Varecia > Varecia variegata. Next base: position 22,404,352 of record CM052451.1, read on the forward strand.
TATACATATACCACATTTTATTAATCCATTCATGTATTGATGGGCACTTGGGTTATTTCCACATCTTTGCAATTGTGAATTGTGCTGCTATAAACATTCAAGTGCAGAAGTCTTTTCTATAGAATGTTAGCATTATTATAGTCAGTATTAAATGCCGCTATGTTGACCCTTTATATGCTGGGTATTTCAAGGTGAGAATTATTTTTCTTGCTCCCAATCCAAAATTTGTCTTTACAGGATATATTTGATATATCTGCCACTAATCAACAGTGAAATATTGCCCCTTCCCTCAACAAAAAACAAAGAAAAGAAACATTTGCAAAGAAAGTACAGAACGAGTTTAAAGCAGATTTTTGTTTATAGTTTTCTTTGTTTTTGTTTGAATGTCCGTCTAAATTCTAATTAATGAGCGTGCTACATTATCATCCCAGGTTGTTTGTCCTATCAGCGTTTGTTAAATAGTGTCATTCTAGTCTCATCAAGAGAATTTGTTACAATAACCAAAAAGCAGAATAGAAAAGCTTTGTTTAAGGAGTTTGCAACCCGTCTGGCTGTCTCTTGCCTGGGGCCTCTCCCCTGGCCGGCTCCTGCTCTGCCCTGGCCCATGGCCCTGGCAGCTCCGGCTCTCCTAAACCCGGGGCTCCCGCGCCCCCTGCTCCCGGCTGCTCCCTTGCCCAGCTCTGTCACCAGGCAAAGTCCTTCCAATGTCCTGTCGAAATGCCCTTGCGATTTTCACCACACACTTAGCACCATGCCCGATGACGTGCAGTAAGATCTCAAATTTTTGCTAGTAAATTGCTGTAGGGGGTTGGGTAGATGGAAATGTCCTCAAAATATCACTCACCCAAAAGTCTCTTCCTCTGCCTCCAGCAGTTTCCAAAGCCCACTATTTAAAGTTTATTCCTTTGAGGTTTAAAGATGTTTCTGTCCTGCTTAGAGCTCAATATAGATTTTAAATGAATTTTGCAAAGCATTCATGGAACCCACCCTTTAAAAAAGAACATGCTATTTTATATCACAGTGGGCCAGACCCGTTAAATTAAAATTTCTTTCACCTAGGAGGATAAATTAGTCAAAATATTTTAAGATGCTGTAAATAGATTTAGTGTATCTTCATGGTGATTTTTAAGAATATAATACTGTCATGGAAGGAGCATTTTGCTTTGGGCATTTCATTTTTAATTCAACTCTGATTTATTTTGTATATTTATTTGAACTTTTAAGGAAACTTTTCAGAGAAGCTGTTGCATATCCATTTGCATAGGCCAAGAAAGTGTTAATGTGCTTTATGGTATGGACATAGAAAAGAAGATAATATTTATAGTCATTATCCTATTCAGCTAATGTATTACTGTTACTGTCATTACATAACATGGTTCTTAAAGAGAATTATAAGTTTGGACAATTTCCAATATACTCTTTGTGTTGTAAAACGCAATGTTTTTGCCCCAGCCAGAAAGGTGTGTAGCTAGGGGGTGGGTTCAGGGATGGAGGGGAGGGATCGGGGGCTATCCCCGCATCATTTCCAAATCATGGCTTGGGTTTTATGCCAGTGAGTTATATTATCCGGGGAGGGTGAGGAAAATGAGGAAGGAGAGCGGGCTGAGGAGAGAGCTCTAGAGGTTGTTGGTCTTTGAGAAGCAGACATAGGAACTGGAGCCTGATGAAGGAGGAATAAAAGGAAACAGATGAGATGCACAGAATAATACCGGAAAAGTCAAGGAAAGAGAGAAACAAGACAAGGGAATGTTGCAAGTAACAAGTGCCAGAAAGATCAATCACATAACAGTTGGAGGAAGGCAGGTGGATTTGGCAACAGTGAGAAAAAGGCAAATTTAAATATTGAGCCAAAATAATATTTTTCTTTCTGAAACCCCTGCTGGGCACTCTTCAGTGTTCTTTTAGCCTCTTCACTTGACGTTGCAAACTTCCTTTCCTTCTTCACAGGTGCATTTATGATGTATCCTATTTTCTCGGGACTTGTCTTACTTTCAAGCCGGTAAAACCCAACTTAAGATGGATGATTTCCAAAATAATATTGAAGAGAATATCCAATTTTCAGAAATGTCTCACTTTTTGTTTATTTTTTTAAAAATTATCAAAAGTAAAGTATTTAAATAGTTCCCTAGAATCCAAATGTGCTATTGTTTAATGGCTGTGCATGCCAATGTTTGGCCTTCTGTAGAGCTGTCCTGGCATACGGGGGGTTGCCATTTACGGTCAGTTTTAATGTGGCCATCGCGAGCAGGAGTGTCAGAGAGAAAAAGTAACCGAACTGTCATAGGACCTCAGTGTGCTACAATCTGTCAGCCCTGCGGCCAGTTTACGAGTAAGGGGTACAGTCGGCTTAGAGCACGTGTGTGGTGCCCGAATGAAAAGTTGAAGTCGTGCAAGGAACACACACACTCAACAACGGTGTAGCAGTAGCGGGACCTGGCGCCGTGATTGACCTACTTAAACTCGTTTTCCCTTTAACTGGTTAAATATCCCCAGGTGTAATGAAAGTACATCCCCACATGCCCACGGGAGGACCTTCCTGTAGGAGTTGCATTTACTGCTTCTGTAGCCAAATGCCAGGGCCAGGGTGTCTGTTTTTGTAAAATCACATCTTCATGAAGTTTTTATAAAAGCCTAAAGGCATTTTTTTTCTCATCAGGACACAAACAACTTATGACGTTGTTCTGGCCTGCGGCAGAGATTCAGGCTTATTTTGCTACAATTACTTCTTTTTTCTTTTAATAGGAAGATTTATTTGTTTATTTACTGCATACAGAGTCAACATTTTTTATGTAAGAATAAAACCAACCAACAAGCAGGCACTGCACAACCCTAGGCTGCCAGCCGATGATGTTAGGACAGGAAGAAAAGGAAGAAGAATAAAAATTTAAACCTTTAAGCATTTTATCCAAAAGCAAGCATAGCAGTCTTAGTGCCAATTTGAGAACTGTCCTCCAGTTTTGAGCTAGCTTCCTCTTTCTAAATGGTTTTTGTTCGCAGTGGGAAGTTAGACACGGAAGATACCCTCTTATCACTGCCTGGTGCTACGCCTGTCTGGCCGGCTCATCTCTGCCGCCCAGGAGCCCTGGCATTTACAAGTTCCTTGAATAAACGTGGTCCTCAATTCACAGCTGATGCACAAGCTGTGTCCCCTTTCCAAGATAACCTTTTCTCTACTCTTTACCTAGATGATAACAACATATTCACTTTAAAAATTATTTTTAATTGACAAATAAAAATTGTATATCTTTATGTTGCACAACATGATATCTTGAAACATGCATACATTGTCAAAAGGCTAAGTCAAGGTAATTAACAGATGCATCCTCACACACTTTTCATTTCTTAGGATGAGAACACTTAAAATCTCTTAACAACTTCCAAGAACACCATACATTGCTATTAACTGTAGTCACCATGTTGTACCTTAGATCTCTTGGACTTGTTCCCCGTGTCACTGAAATTTTGTATCCTTTGACCAACATCTCCCAACCCCACCCAGCTCCTGGCAACCACCATTCTACTCCCTGCTTCTGTGAGTTTCCTACTGAACATTGCACAGGTGAATGGAATCGTGCGATATTGGTCTTTCTGGGCCCAGATTATTTAACTTAAGTTATTATCCTCCAGGTTCATCCATGTGGTTGCAAATGACAGTTTCCTCCTTTTTTTAAGGCTAGTTTTCCATTGTGTATATACTATATACAGGTTAAGTATTCCTAACCTAAAATTTCAAAATCAAAAATGCTCCCAAATCCAAAACATTTTGAGCACTGTCATGACACTCAAAGGAAATAGAATTTCAGATTTTTGGATTATTGATGCTCACCTGGTAAGCATAGTGCAAATATTCCAAAATATGAAAAAATGTCAGCCTGACACTGACTATTTATCTTTTTAAACTCTACTATAAATTATTGCATCATTTTATAAATTTTTACATTTCCATTTAACCTAAGTATTGGCGAACAGCGTCATTTTAAATCAGTCCACACAAACTACAGTTTACATGCATTTCAGGCAGACTGAAGGCAAAGGCTGAAGTACTTGAGAAGAACAAGCTGCGGTGGTATCAAGATGAAGGGGCGGTAACATTGTTTCCTGAAAACGCCCTCTACTCTAACAGAAAAGAGACATTATTACAGGGATTTCTGCCTAACTAGATGTCGTAGATTCGGCCCCTCCAAAGCAGTGACATGTGCTTTTCACATCAGCGATCCAAGTTCAAATCGTATTTTTTATGTGACAAGAGCAGGCTGTCACGGGTGAAATGAACTTGTCAGTTTCAGACACAAGAGCAAGTGCTGATTGTGAACACTGACGCTGCCGGGGTGAAGTCTGTCGTTTCCGGGAGTGAGGATGAAAATTAATATGTAATTTAATCTATCAGATGCGTGTGGGTCATCAAACTTGTGTTACTGCTTAGGCATAAGTCACGTTGGGGACCCTGGTGTAGCAGCAGGAGGATGTGGCTCAGCCTCCACTGGAGTCCTCATGCGTCGAAGGAGCCTCTACAATTGCTGCCACTCGGCTCTGAAAACTGGCCCTCAGCAAGCTGCATGGTCTAAAGGAGGGATGGCCAATCTAGAGTCACCATTACCTCACTCTTGTCACACATTCCCTAACTTAGCCACTTGGTATTATTTACATGAGACAACATACAAATAAGAAAACTCTAGAAATAGACTATTTTTTTAAAGTCATATATTGAGCTGAAATTTAAAAAAATTCAATAAAATCATATATTGAAAAAATACATTAACTTTGAAAAATATAACTTTATGGTGTTTTCAATTGATAAAGTATATGCATAGAGAAGAAAGCTCAACATTGATGAATGAGTCTTAATGGAGTGCTATTTTCTAACAGAAAGCATTTGTAAGTGCCTTTTATTGGGTTTTAATATAATTTGAGTGTTATTAATAGTGAGTGCCAAGAGTGCTAATTATACTTTCAAATAGTTTCAAAAAGGGGAGGCGTCAGTCTTCTGTGATGTTCATTTATTCATTCAACAAATATTTACCGAGTGCCAACCGTGTGCTGGCACGGTTCTTGGTTCTGGGAACGCAGCAGAGAACAACATAGTCTTTGCACTCAGGATCTTTGTGTCCCAGCGTGTCAGGGAAGGTGACAGAAACAAGTCAATATGCATTAATAGTATATCAGATGTGGAATATCAGTGGAAGAGGCAGGGAATGCCGGGCTTGGAGGGGTCACGCTAGTGTCCTCTGTATAGTGGTCGATAAAGATCTCATTAATGCAGTGACATTGGAGGAGAAGTTTGGAAAAAGTGAAGGGCCAGTCATGCAGCTTACATGGAGGAAGCGTGTGCCAGAAAGAGGGGTCAGAACCTGCAAAGTCCCTGACGCATCATGTGTGTGGTGAGTTCCAGGTACACCGTGAGAGGTGGTGACTGGGAGTGACAGGGAGACGGCAGACAGAGCTGATGTGTGTGGCGGGCGAGGACCGGATCGTGTCTGGGCTTAGGAACCAACGTGAGGATTCCGGCTCTACCCCAGGTGATCAGGATCCTCTGGAGCATGCGGAACAAACGAGTAACGTGACCGTCTTGTGTTTGAAGGATCATGTCAGCCATGTAGAGAGGACACTACTGGGAACAGGACAAGGCAAAAGCAGAAAGGCCAGCAAGGAAGCTATTTCTGTAGTGAAGACAAGACAACGGTGGCTTGGAGTGGGGTAGCAGATGGTGAGAAATGGCCGTTGTGTACGCATTTTGAATGTGGAGCTACTAAGTGGGATCTTCTGGTGGCTGGAGCTGTGGGATGAAAAGAGACAAAGTTCACTGCAAGGTTTTGGTCGAAGCAAGTGAAGGACGAAGCTGTTGGCAACAAGGAAATGCAGAGGGGAAGCGTGCTAGCAGGTGCGGGGGCAGAGGTTGAGAAGACCGTCAGACGTTCACCGAAGGAAGCCACGTGGCCAGTGGGTGTTGCAGGCGCAGGGGAGATGTCGGGACTGAAGACGGTACGAAGTGTCTGAACCCACGAGAAGGGGGCGATAGTGAGACACCTCTACCGAATAACTCACATTTATGTGTCGGGAACGAGGGAGCGGTCTTCTAATGGAGTCTTTGCTCCCCTTTATGTGTGAAGCGGACACCGTCGCTCCACTCAGTCCAAACCTGAGAAGCCACACACCTGACCTCCTCCCTCCCCACGCCCGTAACCTGCACATTGACAGTTGTTATTTCTCCTCTGTTTTACATTCTGAATGATTTCTTAACATCTATTTTTGAGTTTATTAAATGTACATCCTACCTTTCTTTTTTTCCTAAATTTCAACTATTAATTTTTTTATCTCTAGAAACTTACAGATTTTTTTTAAAAAGTACTTATGGGTACATACTCAATATACTTGTTTTGTACACTGTTTCTGATAAGCCCACACCTGAACTCTCTTGTGTCCACTGTCTGTGACCCTCTGCCCCTCAGTCGGATGCTGTTGCTCTTGTTTGGTTTGGAGGAGGCTTTTCTCCTTCTAGGGTGAACCGATGTTCCTTGAAACTTTATTATTGGGGATACTTTGAGGCCTGAATGAGGGCCGTGTTCCTCCAGAGAGGACTTGTGTTTGCTGGGGTCGGTACTTAGGAATAGCCTACGAATTCCATTCTCCACTTGAGATATTTAGGGCCACGTACGTTCCTTGAATTTGGGCTGTGAACCATGTGAAAGACTTAAGGTTGACAGATTCTTGGTGGTGATTTCTTCTTCCACACAGCACCAGGGTTGAAAATGGCAAGGTTTTTTTTCTTTATTTCTGAACTATTTTTCCACAGTGGGCTTATTTCTTGTCAACTCTTTTCCTGTGTGTGTGTGGTGCTTTGGGGTCTCATCTTTTAATATATATTTTAATGTATATCATTTTATATACATATTATGTCCAATATATATGATATATCTTGGTCTCTGTATATGTGTAAGTTTAGACTTTCCATTTTGGGTGGCTTATCAGTGGAAAAACTGAATTCTACCAATATATTTAAAGAGGCTTGTCCTGAACCAGTAGGAACGACCACTCTCCAAAGAGCATCATCTCAAGGCGGCCTGAGAAAGTGGTCCCAAGGCAGCCAGGTTGCAGTTGGTTTTATACATTCATGGAGACAAAAATTACAGGTAAAATCACAAATCAGCACATGGAAAGTATATATTGGTTTGGCCCCAAAAGGCAGGACATCTCGATGCGGGGGGTTACAAGTCATAGGTGGGTTTTAGGGGTTCTTTGGTTGGCAGTTGGCTGAAAGAGTTAAGCTTTGTCTAAAGACTTGGCGTCCATAGGAAGGAGCGCTTGAGCGGGTGGAAAGTGAGCCACATTAGACTGAGTTAGTAAAAACAAACTGTTTGGTGAGATTTCGTGGTCTGTAAGGTGTGAGTCACCAGGCCTCTTAGAAAGGAATTTGGGCAAGAGAAAAAGGCTCAGCGCTCAGTCCTCAGGCTCCAGACCTTATCTGCTGTGTCCTACGTCCTCGAGTAGATCCGTCAAAGAGGAAGTTCCCAGTGACTGCAGTTGGCAGATTCTGGGAGGGAGAAGCCCGACTCTTAGGACTGTAGCTCTCACTTCATTTGTGTCAGGGATTCATTTTGTGCTAGTGTTTCTTGCTTACCTGAGTCTGAATGAGTTTACACAGATTGCCCATGTCCTGAAACCTGATTGAAATTCGCTCTACTAAGAGTAGGAAAAAGATGGTTGGTTTGAACAAAGAGACGGGCAGACGTATGCTCTACCCAGTGGGATGTCACGGCACAGGGGTCCCTGAGAACCAGGAGGGGGCAGAGTGGCTGGAACCCCGAATGATTAGCAGGGAAATTACTGACATCAAATCTTTCCATTGAGCCTGGAGCCTGTTGGAATTCCTGGCTTCCTCTTTACAAGTAAAAGATGAGTTTGAAATCCCTGCGTGACCATGAACACCGGCATTCTCTCAGAAATGCTGTGCCGGCCTCTTGGGAGATAAGCAGCGTTTCATATCAGCGGTATACATCTTGATTTTTAAAAGAATTTTCTAGTTTCATACACTCCTTTTCTTGTGTGCTGAAATAAATAAGTTTACCCAAGAGACCAAGTTATACTTTAAGTGTCTACATATCCTGTCAGATAAAAACCGCTTAATAACAAAGTAGGAAATATGTGGGTTTTGAGAAGAACAAGATTTTTATTACTGCGTCTAAGATCTGCTCAGTTTGAGGTTGTTACATGAGGTGGTGAATGAAATGCCCCAGATGGGATTCTTGGTTCTGTTGTCAGCGACTCATTGTTTCTGCATCTGGGCAAGGCAGCGGGGAACGGCCACCAGGACTGGCCCGGATTTGCTTAGGGATTAATGAGTCACACGGAAGAAGCCGAACGGAGAGGCTGCAAGAGGCAATTTACTCCAGGAAAGCTTTTCCCCGTTTCCCCTTAAATTGCATTTTCAGAGCACTACTCTATCCTTCTGCAGTACCTTGAATCCTGCTTTTTTTTTTTTTTTTAAGACTTTCTCAGAGGCCTGATTCATTGTAACTTTTGAGGCCACAAATCACACACACCAAAAAAACCCTAACAGTACATGAAAATGAAATAGGGAATTTAGAAAGACAATACAAATTATACAAAGTTTATTTAACATACAATGATGTTAATTTTATTTTTCTTTCACAAATAAGATAAGATACATCTAGCAAACCATGATTACTAGTATGCATTGGATATTGACAACATTAACAACTTTTTAAAAAATATTAGCGACATAGGACCTGCACGGACATCTGTGTTCCTGCAACCCCCCTAAGATCTCCTCTCCCACACAGGGGGGCTGTGAACGAACATTTTTCAGGGCCAACATAGAGTTTTTACAAAACTGGTTTAGAGACAGAAATTGCCTTTTTTTTTTTTTTTTTATCTAGTGTTCTGACCATGAACAAAGGGATATCTAATTTACTTAGCAGGAAGGTTGAGCTCTCAGAGACTGCTTTTGATTTTATGGGAGTTCATGGAAAACATGTGTTTTTTGTTGTCCAGTGCAGGGAGAAAAAAAAAAGTTGAGTTGATTCTTGGACATTTTTCTGAGATAACCTACACAATTCTCCATTAGTTAATTATATAAAACTGAGCAACTGTTTTTGGAGTTGAGAAGGGAGTCAGAGAAAATAGAAAAGATGGTCTCTGGTCTCAAAACTATGAGGCACCATATTTAGGTGGCTTCCTGTAGTCCCAGCTACTCAGGAGGCTGAGGCAGGAGGATCGCTGGAACCCAGGAGTTGGAGGTTGCAGTGAGCTGTGATGACACTACTGTACTCTACCCAGGGTGACAGAGCCAGACTCTGTCTCAAATTAAAAAAAAAAAAAAAATCAATGGGAAATAAAAGATTTCAACATTTGTATAGTGCTTTAGGGTTCATTCCATTTATGTTTAAAAGCATTTTCAAATCAATTGAATTTATTGATACACTAATTATACTGTTAAAACTATGTGTATCATAAAAATATCAATTTAATATTGCTGCTCTTTTAAAATTCAAAAAGAATTTCTAAGCATTTTCTTACTATACATTGCACTATGGAAAATAAATATTAATCAACTCTATGATATAAAAATATATGATAAAATATTCATATTAAATGCTATTGATTTACTAATGTCAACATATATCTAAATATATTTATATAAATAAAGGTATAATTATGTTTACTTGGATATTTATATCTATTCAATATGTATTATAATAAAGCTTAAATGACTTTATTCTCCTATTCTGAATACATAGGTAATAGAAATAAAAGTAATAAGATAAATATATACATAAGTTGTATAATATATGCTAATATCATTTATATTTACTGTGTCAGAATGCACTTAAATAAAAAATTATGAAATCACTTATATACTATTATCAGAAAGAAACTTTCTATGGGAGCTCATCATTCAGATCATTAATATTTCCTATGTTTTTAATCTAAGAATTGACAAAAACTTTAATATTTAATTATATTTAATATAAAATATTTGAATATAATATTTAAATACAAATTTAAAATAAAAATATGTATTTCTGAGATCAGTTATCTTATACAATAACTTCAGCATTTTCCCTTTGCTGTCAGATTTCAAGATGACTGGCCTGGTTTTAGATCCTATGCCAAGTAACATAAATTAGCCCAGCCAAATGCTCTCTTCACTGTTAGAAATCCATGAATAATTGGGCATCCTGTAAGATGTCTTTGAGTGAGCCCTGAACAATATTCCTGGGTCCTAAGTTCAGAGTTCTTAAATGTGCAAAAAGAGACCAGAGCAGGGATGACAGGCTGGAATTCCTCGAGCTAAGCGGGTGTTCTCTCTGATGACGGTCACTCTGCATTCATGGGAGCCCGCGGAGGGCACAGAGACAGGTCTCTCTGCTGCTGCCAGTACACATTCGAGTCGGCATCTCAGAGCACGGTATGGAGTTGGACAGATAGCAACGAGGAAAGTCCTCAAGGCTCTTGTAAAATTTTCAGTGCCATTTACATTGCGAAGGTCATTTACACTGATCTTACACTAGAATATTCTTATTTTTCATTTTGCTTGAATAGTAAATAAGCATCATGGCTTAATTTGAGTTTACATCAATAAAATAGTCCCTCTTTGAACATTTGCTGCCATAGTGATTCATTAGTTGGAAGGACAATTATTAATATCAGAGCCTTATAAAAATCTTGTTTTTCCCCCTGGTAGAAAAACAGTCTAGGGGAGATAATGTTAAAGAAGAAAAAAAGAAGACTTAATAGTGCTAGAATTTGAAGCATTCAAAATTATCCAGACAGTGGGATTCCTGTGGGTAGCAGGTAGAATAATGTTGGAAAAACTTAAGGTTTTGAACACTAGTCAAATAGTCTTTATTTATTGGGCAATCGTCATTTTTTTTAAATTTCTCAATCATGTCTCTGAGGGCATAGCATTTGAAGCCAAAATGTATTTTAAAATATATAGTACTGTAAACTAAGAGAGTTTAATACCATGGCAGTACAATTGGAGAGAAGGAAGCATTGGTAAAATTTGCCTATAAAATTATGATAATTGTTCAACTACTGGTGTTTTACAAGTCAACGCACTAAGACGTGCATTGAGAGAAGAGAGGGAGCTGACAAAAACGTGTGGTGTTGTAACAAACTAGACATTCGGAAAATCCAGACCATGGCTCTCACACACACAGGGCTGCAGGTTCTTCAAGTCCAGTGGGAGAACCACTAATATGCAACCCAAAACAACACATATAAAAGCAGTACATTTTTGGCAACTCATTGCTATGTAAACTATCATTTAAAACCTCCCATGTTGCTCTGATAATAAGAATTTATCAACCAATTGTCAACAATTCTTATTTGTCCTATTTATATAGAGCTTGTAAACATTTGTTTACTACTGTGGGATAAAAACCAACTATTTGTACTAGAGACTGTACAAATATTCCATAAAAACAGAGAAAAGTGCCAAAAATTATGGATATGGACATAAAAACGTCTCATGTGATGCTCTAGGATAAGATATTCCTGTTCTACCTATGTGAAATAAATTATTAAATATTAATAACAAAATGTTAACATGGAAATCATCATCTAATCAACTTACTGGTTTTTGAGGAAGGGAGAATATAAATAAGTTTCATTCTTGATGAAATAGAAACCTCTTGTGAATCAAAAAGGGGAAATATGTTAAAAAGTAGATATTGTTTTTCATTCTGGTGAGGAAATACCGAGTCTGTTAAACGTTGAAGGGAAAAACGTCAGCGTTGACTTATTTCAAACTGAGTGTGGCAGGAAAGTCTGAAGTCTGCAATATCCCCGAGCACAGAGCCTAGAATGGGTTGTCACTCATGCAAAGGTCACCGACAGAGTGGGGATATTGCCATTAAGGAATTTTGAGCAGAATGTGTTCTGTATAACAACGGGGCTGATTGTTATGCAGCTAAAAACATGTGTCACCTCCCTGAAGGTTTAAATGGTTATAGTTCATCTCAAAATTGATCCAGCTGAAACGTGGCTGTAGGTCTCTAAAGAAATAAGTGTCACCGATGAAAATATCCAATAATAATAAATTACAAGCACCATTGCGCTAAAAAGGGCAAATTTATTTAAATGGATTTTATTTTTGATCACTTATTCCAAATATAATCCAAAATTTAACTCAAAATGACAACTTACATAGAGATTTATCATTCACGCCGATTCATAGCTCTAGTTCTCTAAAAGTGGATAATGTCTTCTGTGGAAAGCCTTTGAATATTTTTTTTTTCTTTTTTTACTGAAAGAAAATTGCTACCAGATGGTTCGAACTGAAGTCTCCTGGTTCAAACCATATGGCTTCCCATGTGTGTGCTGGTTGAGAATATAAATGAAAACACCTTTTTACTCCCTCCCCTTTTTGATGTTCTGTGTCCTTTTATTATTAAACACATTTTATAAAAGAAATGTGCTTACTAAGTATTTAAAAAAAATTTTATTAACCAAAATCCTCACTTTTAAACCATAAAGCCCTTTAACATACAATGTCTCATTAGGTCACTGCAGTGAGTGTAGGGAAAGGAACTTGGATTTTAAATTAACTGGGTCAAAACTCCAGCCTCAGTTTTTTTACCTGTAAATGGGTTTTATAGTAAGAATTTATAGAGTGATTACATGGAGTAGATTTAAAAATGTGCAAATGATACCTGGAGTTTCTAGCAATGTTATATTTAATCTTCCATCATCATCCTTATTCTTAGCACTTTATCTGTAGTTATTTCTAATTATTTCACTAGTATAAATCTTATCTCCACTAATTTATTTGTCTCTAATCTCCGGAGGAGTGATTGTAAGATACTTCTTTTGTATCCTTACTTCCTTCACTGTAGCACCTGGTCTGGCTGTATAGTTTGTTGCAGATAAATTCACGTTGAGTTTTAACTGACATTCCTAACACTCATCCTCAAAGAGCAGGGTAATTTGATGGAGAAGCGTAGACTTTGCTCTGCCCCACAATGGCACGGGTCTGGTGCAGATCTGATGAGGTGTGGTGAAGCAACGTGCTTTGAAAAAGCCATTTAAATATATACTCTATACTTGTTAAATAAAATTCATTCAGAGTCTTTTACAAACTCTCTAATTTTTATCTGATCATCCACTTGCATAATTTTACGTCTTGCTCTAGTATTAGTTAATGATGTGTAATGAACTCCTCTATTGAATATTTTCAGTTTTGATTTTTAGCTACAAGGTTTTGACTAAAACTTCATATATTTATTAATATCTATGCCATGTGTACTGTGAGCTTTCAAAAGATATGATTCAACAAAATTTGAGTTTAAATGATATTAAGCCCAGTAATTCCTCTCTTTTGAAAATGTTTCTTTGAGGCGCTGGGGATTCCATTTGCAGTGGATCGATCTCTGTGACTCTTTCCAACGCGAAAACTTCGGTTTTCAGAGAAGTTAATTACACGTGATGCAGCTAGCCTAGGTAGTTGGGATTTATGGAGCTAATTGTTTGCTTGGACTTGCCCTGTTTGTCACCGTGCTGCTTCTGTCACCTGAACACATTAAACACCCATCTCTGTTTCAGAAAATTACCCATATTTTATGTTTAATCTCTCGTCACACTTTTGAAATCTTCCACCATCTGCAATCCATTCAGGCTTTCTGATTCATTCTGTGCTCGCACAGAATCCCAGTTGAGTAACCTTTCTTTAATAAGTAAGTGACTTTGGCGTTATCCTGAGAAAGACCCAGAATGTTTTAATTTGTCTTGGGTGGGCACATCCAATTTGTCTCAGAGCTTTTTCCACGTGAGGAAAAATAGAACAGGGAAATGCAAGTGAACCTTTTTAAGCCCTGGTGTTGTGTTTTGACCAGTTTGGGTACCTCAGAATAGGGGCTAAGAACCACGCTAGCGTATACTACTCTGACAAAAAGAACAGGGATGGCCACTCACCTTCATGAACTGCATTGATTTGCCGCAGCAATAACTGTCTTGCTTGAGGGAATGTAGGACACATCTAGCCGGCGATGACAGAAAGAAAAACTATGACCTAAGTACCATTCTGCATTAGAGTTTGAAATTATTAAAACTAGATGTATTTAGGAGATAAATTTTAGAGAGTCAGTAGCTGACCACTGCTTACTGATTAGAAAGTTTACCTTAGCACGTAATGCAGACTCTGAAAACCACTGGATTGGAGAAAAAAGTAGTAGAGCTATATTACAATGGTAGAAATTTATGTGTGTGTATATCTCTCTATATGTGTGCATATATAGGAAATATGTATATATAATGCATATATAGAGAGATAAGATATCATATTTACTAATTTTAACCATTTTTAAGTATACAGTTCTGTGGCATTAAATATATTCACATTGTTGTACATCTATCAACATTATCCATCTCTAGAAAATTTTTGTCATTCTCAGCTGAAACACTGTACCCTTTAAACAGTAACTCCATATTCCTTCTTACCCCCAGCCCCTGCAGCCACCATTCTATTTTTTGGCTCTGTTAATTTGACTAGTCTTCATTCTTAAGCTCTGTGTGTCCATAGATCTAAAGGAAGTCTCTTGTGGGCAACATACAGCTGGATCCTGTTACTTATTTATATATTATTTAATTCATTTTACCAATCTATGTCTTCTGATTTGGGAGTGTATTAGTTTACTAGGGCTGCTGTAACATCATACCACACCACAGGCTGGATGGCTTAAACAGCAGACTGACCCCCTCACAAATCTGGAGGCTAGAAGTCTGAGATCAAGGTACTGACAAGGCTGGTTTCTTCTGAGGTCTCGTCCTTGACTTGTTGATGGTTGTCGTCTTCCTGCTTCTTCACGTGGTCTTTCATCTGTGCATGCAGGTCCTAATCTCCTCTTCTTATGAGGTCGCTCATCAGACTGGATCAGGGCCCACCCTTTTGACTACAATTTAACCTAATTACTTCTTCAAATAACCTATCTCCAATGACAATCACGTTCTGAGGTCCTGGTGGTCAGGATTTCAACATATGCATTTTTAGGGAGAGGGAGATAGTTTAGCCTGTAACAGGGATTTATTCCATTTATATTTAAAGTAATTACCTATAAGAGAATATTTAACTATTTTACCATCTTCTTATTTGATTTTTTTATGTCTTACAGATTTTTTTGTCCCTCATTTTCTCCATCACTGTTTTTCTCTGTGTTTAATGGATCTTCTTTTGCAATGACATATTGTTATTCTCTTCTCATGTCCTTAGTGCTTATTCTATAAATACTGTCTTTGCAGTTACCATGGAGATTACATATAATATCCTAAAATTATGACAATATCTTAAATTTAATACCAACTTCAGTCATATACAATAACTGTATTCCTTATGAGTCTGCCCCCTACTTTATGATATTGATGTCATAAATTACATGTTTATATACTATGCACTTGTTAACATAGATTTTAATTATTTTTATCCATTTGTCTTTAAATACTGTGGAAAATTAAAAGTTGGGTTGTATGCCAAAATTACTATAGTACTGTTTTTCATAGTTTTTCATGTATTTTCCTTTACTGAAGAACCTTTTCTTTTTATATGGCTTCAAGTTACTGGCTAGGGCCCTTTCATTTCAACTTGAAGGACTCTCTTTTACATTTCTTTTAGGGCATGTATTCTGATAATAAACTCTCTCACTGTTTTTTTATTTTTTTTATTTTTTGGTCTGGGAAAATCTTAATGTCTCCCTTGATTTTTAGGGGCAGTTTTGCTGGATATAGCAGCCTCCATTGACATTCTTTTCTTTCAGCACTAAAATATGTCATTCCACTGCATTCTAACCTTCGAGGTTTCTGCTGAGAAATCTGGTGATAGTCTTATTAGGGTTCCCCTGTTTGTGACAAGTTGATTTTCTCTTCTGCTTTTAAGATTGTCTATTTTTCTTTGGCTGTTAACGGTTTCATTATAATGTGTCTCATTGTGGATCTCTTTTGGTTTATCATACTTGGAGTTCGTTGAACTCCTTGGATTTTATATCCATGTCTTTTCTCAAATTTGGGAAATATTTAGCCATTATTTCTTCAAATTCATATTTGAATAGTTGTTTTAAATTTGTTGTCTAGTAAGTCTAATGTATATGTTTCTTCAAAGACTGTTTCTAGGGATTTATTTTGTTCCTTTGAATGAGCCCTATTTCCCCATTTCTTTGTATGCCTTGAGATCTTTGTTAAAAAGATTAGGCGTTTTTTTTTTTTTTTTAAATCAACCATCTCTTGCAGTCTTTGCAGAATAAAGTGGAAGATGATCACTAATTAGTGAGCCTCTCAGTCTTGAGAGCAATCTGGGGCAAAGACTTAGAGTCTTCTCAGTCTTTTCTGGATATGTGTCCAGTCTGGGTTTGTGTGTGTACTTTTAAGTTTGTTGTTGTTGTTTGCTTGTTTTTTCCAACTGCTTTGAAATATCTTAAATTCCAGTAAGCCTCAACTCAGCTTCTTCTTGGGGCCTTAGATGCTCTATTGTATTCTTCTGCCTTTAATCTGTTACTTACAGGTACCCTTGGGTCTGCAGTACTGCTCAGTTTTCTTCATAGTGGCACACACTGCTGCTTCCCATAGCTTCCAGCTGGAAATCCAAACTGTGCCACCATTCCCCATCTGAGCTCCAAGTCAGGAAAGAAAGAAATCCATCCCTCAGGCAGCCCTCAGAGAAACTAGAATGTTGCCAAATAGTTTTTTCTCTGCTTCTCTATTCGTTGAAAGGAAACTGGTAATTGGGCTACTTCCTCTCAACTGCACTGTGCCACGACAGGGAGAGTGTGAGACACGAAAGAGTGAAAACCCCATGAAATGTCCTACGAATTGGAACGTGGCATTTGCTTCACTGGGCATTTGTGTGGTTGCTGTAGATCTTTGACCAGTTCCCATAGCTCCTGTAGAATTGTTTCAGTCTGGTGATAGTTGTTTATTTGATGTTTCCATGGAGAAAAAGAGGGTCTGGAGCTTTCTCTCCTACCACTTACTGATGTCACTGCCCAACTTGCTAGATTATTTTGAAATGACATTGAGAAAATTAAATATTTAGAAAATAAAATGTTGATGTTTAATATAATTCTCACACTATCCAGCAAAATAATTCTTAGATGTTATTAAAAACTTGATTAAAAATAAAAATCTATAAAAAATATAGGTTAACCCATTTGGAATAGTGAAGTATTTACTAAGAATGAAATCACTTAATATATTCTAATAGGATTTTTATTTATTAAAGGGTTATATCCTCACCCAATTTTATCATAATTAAGCAATGAAAATATTTTGTATAATTACTATTGTTTTTATACAAAGTTTTAATAAAATATTTTAGGAATTCAACATCTACCTAGACATACTTTTTTCTTCTTATGGAGTCCCTTAAAAGATGTGTGAGAATATGTCTATTTGTATGTACACTTTTCAATTGCAATTAATAGAATCACTTATTCAAATGGGTTTAAACTAAATATATGAGTCATTCAACTGGATGTTCAGAATTAAAATAGATTCCTGAAATGGTCACTTTTCTGTCTCAACAATGAGATGGAAGGTCATATTCCATCCATGCTGTTGCCTCTATCCTTGGATTATATAGCACGATGGCACCAACAGTTCAGTGTCCAAAATCTAGTTGCAGAAAGGTTCGGAGTAAAAGAGATATGTTCTCTGTTAACACACAGTAGCATTTCCCAGAAGAACTCCTATGGAGTTCACCTCACATTTCATTAAACAGGATTGGGTAATAAGCCCTCTGTTGAGCAAATTTCTGGAAAGAAACAGGTAATCACATTGGTTGGATCAGACAAATTGTACAGGGTTGAATGGAAGTTACAGTGGTGGCAACTCTACCCAATAAGGAAATGAACTCTTTGCAAACTATTCTGTGATGGCACAAACGCCAAAGGGAGGGAAGCCCCTTCATGGAATAGACTCGAGAAACAAGTCAGCACACCTGAGCAGAGAGACCATTAGGGTTTTTAGTTCAATGACAAGAACATCCAATGTTTAAAATATAAGC
>CM052451.1:22422858-22448800 GCA_028533085.1 Varecia variegata
CCACTGTTTTCTTCCCTTCCTGTGGCTGGAGGAAGTTCCCCAGAGAGAATCGTTGGTAAACAGTCGTTAGCAATGCCAGTGAGTTTGGTGCAGGGCTGTATCAGCTGGTAACACCTCAACCAGGAATCTGTCAAGAAAAGAAGCTAACAGAGAAAAATGCTGGTTTTCTGTTATCATCTAAAATAGCTGTCATTTGAAGACATTCAGGAATTTTATCTCTTTTGAAAACAAAGCAAATAGATAAAATTAAACATCCTTCCAAGGGATTTCCATTCTGTGTATTCCTTCCTTGAATTAAAGTCACCTATTTTGTGTCCCTCATTGAGGAAACTGTTGCTCATGCTTCCTTTCCAAAGAACCTGTGTGCATCCCTGCGTTAAGAGTTGACGGCAATGAGTCATCACGAGGTGTTTGCATGTGCATTTTCCCGCCTGAAGTAAGCTTCCCCAGCATGGAGCTGGTGTCTTACTTATCTCTGCTTCCTCAGTGACTAAAATAGCGCCCGGCACAATAGCACTCAATACCCATTTGCCAAAAGCACTTTATTTGTGAGGGGTACTGTCCATGCACTATTGTCACCCGTGAAATGCTTCCCGGGAATCTAGAAACTTCCTTGGTCTAGGTTGTAGGGCTCAATTGTAAAACATAGCAAATTAAATTATATTTGACAATACTGAATTCTTCACTTTGCATCCCATGGTGAAGAGAGCTAGAGAAAATGCTTAAGCTTCAAAAGTTAACAGAGAAGTTATGAACATTTGGGGCCAGTATCTATTTTGCACAAGGGCAATAATGAATATTTTATAGTCTCCTGGGTGAATATGCTGGTATTTCATTCTTAGCCTAATTTCTGAAGAGGAGGTTTAACTGTAAGGGCTGTGTTGATCGGGCTGGGGTGGGGGTCGCAGGGAAGCCAGGCTGTGCAGACCTGGGCCAGTCAGGGATGGAACGTAGAACCTTCCCTCAGAAGAGACTATCTTTCACTTTCTTAGTTTCTTGGGGTAACTCTATGGGGTTTACATGTCTCCAAGTTTGTGGCAATGGCAATCAATTAACATAACATCTGGTAAAATTAATTTCAAGATTATATTTTCTATTAAATACAAATGCAAAATATTTTTATCATCTATAGAGGATGTATATGTGTGTATACAAATATACACATAACCGTGATAAGCTAGTTCTGGTAGTTTTCAGTAGATTTCATAGGACTTTCTCCCTAGATGATATTGTCATCAGCAAATAGAGTTTTAATTTTTGTTTTCCAATCTAAATGTCTTTTATTTATTTTTCTTGCTTGTATTCACTGGCTAGGAACGATAAGATTTAATAGAAATGGTGAGACATCCCTTTCTTATTCCTGCGCTTAGGTGGAAAGCATCCTGACTCTCATCTTAAGTATGAGATTACATGGAGGATTTTCATAGATGCTCTTTATCAGGCTGGGGAAGTATGCGTCTATTTTTAGTTTGTGGAGAGTTGTGGGGTTTTGTTTTGTTTTAAGTCAGAAGTGGATATAGAATTTTTTCAAAAGCTGTTTTTTTAACATCTATTGGGATGATCTTTTGTTTGTTTACTTCTATGTTTAGTTTGTTAATATAATTATTTTTTCAGTGTTAAAAATCAATTGCATTCTAGGATAAAATTAATTTGGTTAAGATATGTTATCCTTTTTATATACTGTTGGATTTGACTTGTTAAAATTCTGTTTAGATTTTTTGCAGATATGTTCATGAGCCATGTTGAGCTATAGTCTTTTCTTGTAAAGACATTGGTTTTGCTCAGAGTAATAATGGTCTCATAAAATTAATTGGAAAATGTTCTCACTTCTGGAATATACTAAGAGAGTTTGTATATAATTGGTAATATTTCTTTCTAAATTGTTTTGAATAATTCACCAGTGAAACCATCTGGAATTGGAATTTTTTTATGAGAAGATTTTTAAACTACAAATGCAACTTCTTTTCTACTTCCGGGCTTATGTACAATAGGTTGTCTGTTTTTACTTGAGTGTGCTCTGATAGTATGCACCTTTCAAGGGATCTTTAAATTTCATCTAAGGTATCAAATGTATTGGCATAAATGTATTCACAGTATTCCCTTATCATCCTTTAAATCAGTAGTGATGTCACAGCTCGAATTCTTTTTTTTTCTTTTTTTAATTTTTTTTTATTTGAGCATATTATGGGGGTACAAAGGTTTAGGTTACACATGTTGGCTTTAGAACAAGGGACAGTTCTTAGAACATGGGGCCGTAGAAGCCACACGTGTTTATATGCAGGCTGGTGGGCCACAGCCGTGTGAAGGTGACGTGTGACCCTTAGATGCCCTTAGTACAGTGACACACCGGGCAGGTCTGCAGCCCGGGAGCACCAGGCTGGACCACACAGCTGAGGTGTGCGGTGGGCTGCACCATCTAGGTGTGTACGGGCACAATTTGTGAAGTTTGCACAACCCCGAAATCGCCTGAGCAGGTGTTTCTCCAACAGCATCCCTGTTGCTAGGCGAGCACCTCTGCCCTCCCCCACACCACAGCCACTGCCGTGGGACAAGGGGCTCTTCTCACCCGTCACTTCAACTCGTCCCGGCATCTGTGTGTGAGGACTGCTGTTTCTATACTCCCCTCGTTACACCATGAGGTTCTGAAGCAAAGGGAAGAGGTCGTATTCGTTTTGTTTTTCCTGACTGAGCTCAATACATGGTAGATTCTTTTTCTGTTGAATTCGATTAAATCGACTCTAAGAAGCCTGTCCCTAGGTTGCGTGATCACCCACCTTAGTGCTCTGCTAAACCAGGTAAGTCAACCACTGCTGGTCAGAGAACAGACTGGCGATTTTTCTTTAAAAAAATACATGACCTCTGCTCAGAAGGGAATTTGGGGGTTGGAAGAGTGATAGATACGACTTAAAAACTGAACAGTTAATTTACGTCATCAGTACGCACATGTTGCACTCTTTATCTCCCAAGGATCTTGTGTTTCTTTTTTTTTTTTTTTGCTGTGAAAATATACACATTTTATTTCAGACCATTCAGATGTTAGCACAGAAAACACAATTAGGCGAAGATAGGTTTACTGTGTAGTTTATCAGGACAATATAACAATTGTAAACTTGTAAGCAACTAAAAAATGGCATGAAAATAAATAAAACAAAATTGAACCTAAAAAATTGAAAAATTCTCTACCACATAGAGGCAGACTTTAAGGGCAATATACGTAACCTAAACTTTTGTACCCCCACAATATGCTGAAATAAGAATAAAAAAAGAAAGAAAAAAAATAACTTCACATTAAAAAAAAAAGAAAGAATGCCTATTTTCTAAATTGTTGGATACAGATATACATGTATATGTATATGTTTATTCCATTTACCCTAAGGTTTCTTTTCTTTTCTTTTATTTTCTACACATGCTTTATAAGATTAGGGGTGTCAAATGGAATTAATTGTCATCAAACGGAAGGAGAAACTGAAGTAAATAAAGGAAAAATCGTATAATCAGTGGGAAGTAGAAACAAATCCATAGCCCAAATTTCTGGGTACACTGCTTCTCATTTCTGATTTCCCTATTTCATGATCCTCCTTTCTTGCAAGGCATTGCTAATTTTATTTATAGTTAGTACAGTGTCGCTGCATGGGTTTATTATTTCTCCACTGTGGGTCAATGTCGATGACAGCAGAGCCTCTGCCTCCCGTTACATGAAACTGTAAATAATCGCACCTACAGACAGCGTGTAACCAGGGAGTAAATCTGGTCTTCCTTTCCTCAAGAATTGCTTCTTATTAAGTTCCGTTATTAAATTGTTTTTTAAATCGTGAAGGAATGAGGGCCACACGGGTGCACTGTGAGCCACCACAGGCTTTGTTCCTTGTGGTGTCCGAGGGTGTCCCTGTGAGAACATCGTCTTCTCACCTGTGGAGGGAACGGTGGAGAGACACCTGGGGACTCCGGTCATCGACCTCCTGTACGTCCACCTGCTTTGGGGTTGCTTTGGTTCTTTTTCTTGGCGTCCTATTTTTTTTTTAATTTGCTATGATGGAAAATTCAGTTGTACTCATAAAGTTGGAGCAGGTGCACACACCTGTCTTTACATCCTGTGTGATATGGGTTCTCCCCTGCAGCCCGTCTTTATTTCTGTGCTGCTGTCTGTCTGCCATGATTTGTTGCTCCCTCCTATCCTCAACAGGATGCTGAGACATGTTGTTGTATAGGGAGCGTGGACGGCAAGACCCTGGCACGACTCACGCCTTCACCTCTTCCCGTGTCTGGCGATGCCCCTCCTGGCCGTGCCGTGCACAGTGGGCCTTTCCTCCCCGCGTCCTCGCTCCCTCTGACCTCCTCTCCTACTTCCTGTCACTGACCGCCGTGGGAAATTAGGTGCATGCGTATGTCTGCACTTTTATTTTAATCAGCTTGGCGCATGTTTAGGCATCATCTCTCTCCCACAAGAGTGTCAGTCCCAAAGAACAGAACTTTGTTTTATTCATGAGCACCTTTCCAGTGCCCGGCGTGGCGTCTGCCTCACCGGGAGCGCTCAGTCATTATTAGTTAAATCATTTAATATTACTTTATATAAGGCATGTATTTACATTTACATATTATAGGGCAATGATACATGTTGATTGGGTAAATTGATAAATTTTCAGGAATATGATTATTCCCAAGGAGACAGCTACTGTTTCTCTACTTCATGTGCTGTCCTAGGCACTGAGCCCCCTCAGTTCGCTAGATCATTTGTGCACATTTTTGCTTATTTTAATAACAAGAAAATATAGGTGTTGTTACTACTATTACTATTAGATCAAAGGATTATTCAGCCTACTTTTTCTCGTCAATTAAAAAATCAGATTACTAATACAAGAAGCATTTTTAAAGTTAGAATCAAGTCCGCATTTGAGGTTTTGTTAAACAAAATTTGGAAACTCTGGTGAAAGGAGTAGGGAATTTTAAAAAGTATGCAAGCTCAGTTTCTTGTTGGAAAACTATTCCCTCCTGACATAATCTGTTTGCACTCAGTGCTCCTAAGTGCAAGTCACAGAAACTCTTGTATCTTTTGAAACTGAAGCATTACCTTAGTTCTCCCACCAGCGTTTGTTTCTGTAAATGATTTCTTTGCTGCTCAGTTGCGCCCTGAGGAAAACGGAGGAGGAGCACGCAGTGTGGACGGGCGTTTGGTCTGGGTTCGCCACGTGGATAAAGCAGGTCGTTGGTGCTTACCTTTCTTGACCTTCCGCACTGGAGTCCACAAACCGAAGTCCCCTGACGTGGTCCAGAGTGTTTTTACAATTTGAAAAAAATTGAGGGGCATAACACGTTTCCATGCCCTTAACCCAAGGCAGGCGAGCGGCTTTCTAGAGATTTACGGCTGCTGAGGACTGAGCCAGTCGAGGAGAAATGCTGTCAGTGACTACTGCTCTCTCAGAGAACCTCAAGTGTGATTTTAAGAACCATTTAAATACCACAGCCAGTATTTCCCTCCTGTCCCTTCGGAAAGGGCACCCAGTGAATGTTCCGGATCTCGTGTATCGGGCTAAACCTGCTTCCAGGAAGAATCCACGGAGCAGGCCCTGTGGGGTGTCCTCCTTGTCCCTTCCACAGTCTTTAAAATACCCTCAACAGAAAAATAATTTTTTCTTTAAAATCAAATATCCATTTAAACAGTTTTCTGGGAAAACGAATGATTGTTATTTAAGCACGCATTAATTTGTTAGCTTCAAGATGCAAAAGAGAGCTGATGGAGTAATTAGCCATCTCACCAGGACAGTCAGAGACGGCCGTCGGGGGCTCTTAATATTAATAATCCCCAGTAATTCAGTCCTTCCTCTGAGTCCTGCTTCCTGCTCTGTAAAAGAATGGGTTGAAATATCAGATGTGGTTATTTCTGCAGTGCATTAGAGGTATAAAGCTCTCTGGCTCTTAGTCATGCTTTTTGCCAAAATCTATTTGAGAATAAGATTCTGCAAAAATCCCATGGCTTTATTTAGGGCTCGGGCAGCCTTGGGGGCGAAGGCAGCTTGGAGAGCACCCCCAGAGGCAGCACACGAGCTGCCAGCTTCGGAACCCTATGAAGGCGTGAACATGAAATAATCAACCCGTGCGTTTATTTGGGGGCCGTTCCCCTGCTCCCTGACCTCCTCAGTTCCTGTAAAAACTCTGCAGCATCGCAGACGGTTCATTCCGTCTTCCTCTGCGTCCTGCCAGGAACGCGCTGCAGGAAGGGCGGGAAGGGGGAGTTAGTGTGACCTGCCACCGTTCTCCTGGGGCCTGGACGGCGCGTCAGCCCCTTCCTTAGTGCAAGGATTCTGGTTTAATCGGTCAGGAGTATGGCCTGGGCATTAGGGTTTTTTGGTTTTAAATTTTGATTTCGGTAAAATGCACGACATAAAATTTAGCATCCGAGTCACTTTTGAAGGTTCCGTGCAGTGGTGTTAGGTACATCCGCGTGGCTGCCCAGCCGTCACCGCCGGGCGTCCCGTCCGTGAGACAGAGCGAGCCATGCCCGTTGCCCGCGTGTCCTGCAGGTGCACGACCCAGGCGTGAGCCAGGGGTGGCCCAGGCTGCGGACCCTGCCGCTTCCTCGTCCTCCAGCTCTGACACCTGGCTGTGCCCTGGCTCCCGCTGCAGCGAAGAGAGGATGGGCTGTAAAACGCCTCCTGGCCTGACAGTTTGGGGGGTCCCCTGGGCTTCCGAGTCCCAAGTGGAAGACAGGCTCGGGGCTGCGGTCCGCGGTCACCGACAGTCGTCAGGGGGAGGGAGGGGCCCCTGCCTCCGTCTCAGGAGGGGACAAAGCGGGGAGACCTGGCTTGCGGGGCAAGCTCCTTCCCCGGCCTTGATTGTCCCCGTTCCTGCCACACCGAGACCCCTTCCCCGCCTGCGCCCTCCTGAGTGTGCGACTTGCGGTGCGCGGAAACGCCCCGCGTCTGCGTGATCAGCTGGGCGGTGACCCCGCGGATTTGATTTTTCACTTTGTGCAACCGAGTGTCCTCATTTTTGTCAATAGCGGCCCCCCTGATATAACAGACTTCGGAGATTTAAATGAAATCTCCCCGCAGGAGAATTCACACCTCTTGTCAGTGCTCTGAGAGCGGGTCACGGTGCGGCGTCTGCTCCGGCTCCCGAACCGCCTCGTGTCCATCGCTGTCCGGGGGTCTTTGCCGCGCGCCTGCTAACTCGCAGTATCTAAAAAATCACATGAAATACGAGTTTCCTTTCTTTCCCGAGGCTAGAGCGGCCCGTCTACTCTCTGATGCATTTGTAGCCGTGCTGAATTGCCGTAAGGCTTGAGGAGATGGGTCTAAAAATTGTAGCTATAAAAAGAAAAAAATGACCCAGAAATGGCACGCTTTGTGTGAAAATCAAAAAGGGTATTAAAAGGCATTGCAGTGGCCACAGCAGCCGCATTTGTCTCTTTGACGATGGCATTTTCTGCAATGCTGAGCAAGTCGGGGGATGTGACAACGTCTCCCTCCTCGCAGGTGCCCAGTTTGTTCACTAACTGTCTTTGCTGCTCCCTTGGTTCCATTGATTAGGGCCATGTCCCTAACGGCACCTCTCACGGACACCATCGGTGAAGTGTCCAGGCTCTTTTCTGAGTGGTTTGTTTTATTTCAGCATATTACAGGGGTACAAATGTTTAGGTTACGTATATTGCCTTTGCCCCACCCGAGTCAGAGCTTCAAGCGTGTCCATCCCCCAGACAGTGCACACCGCACCCATTAGGTGTGAACATAGCATCCCCTCCTCCCCCCCACCTGCCGGACACCCGGCGCCTGCCCATGGGGCTGCAAACTAGTGCAACCCCCGTGGAAAGTAATGTGGAGACGCCTCAGAGAGCAAAAAGCAGAACTAGCATTGATGGAAGCTGTTTCGAAACAAACGGAGTGAAGGATCTCAGCGAAGCATGAGCTCCCTGCCTGCCCAGTGGGATTCTGCCCTGGGGCTGCCTTGGGTTTTTGCTCCCTAAGGCCTTCCAGTTTGACGGCTTTTCCAGCATTTTAGACATGGTCTGAACTCCTGCTCTTGCCTCCTGGCCTTTCCTGCCCATTCATCCCACAGATTTCAATTACAGGGACGTTAGAAGCCCAGTGCGCAGAGCTAGAGGCTGGGAGATTTCAAGGGGAATAAACGCAAAGCCTTCCGTCCCCGCCTTCCCTGGCTGGGGCTTCTCCCGGCCTCCCAGCCTCGCATGCCTCTGGGCTGTGGGTGGATATTTCTCAAACTAAACCTGACACGGAGCAGTAAATGAACTAAGTTTTGTGCCTCAAAGTGAGAGACAGGAGCAGAAGTTGAGGGAAAGGATGTCAACCAAGGCCACCTGTCTATGGAGGAGGAGCACAGGTGTGGACCTTCCAGGTGGGAAGGCCTGGCACAGCCTCCTTTGGAATAACCGCTGGAAAGTTCTGTTCCAGAAAAGCCAGGTTACTTGCATTTACCCGAACAAACCACCAACTGTGAAACCAACAGGGTTTTGCTTTGGTGAGTTTTTGATCTAGGACACACATACCCATTTTGGGGGAAAAAACACAAAAAACTGCTATGGATCTTTCAAGGGCCAACCCAAATTTCGGTTTCTGGCAATCACTTTTTCTTACCTTTATACTAAATGCAAAATCAGTTGTTTTCCTTTTAATATTCCCATGGCAGTTTGTATTTATTTAGCACATTGCCCAAGAGCTGTCTGGTGCAGCGTCTCTCACCCCTGCTAGCTCATCAACAGGAGGTGGGTTGGTCACTGTCACCATTTCTCATTCCCGCTTTACCTACAGCCTGACGGATAGAACCGCGGGAAAGTGACTTTCCTTAATTAGTTCGCTCAGCTTATATTCACTGAGTGTTTAAGGCACGGGGGATATTTTGTTCGTAGGATCGGGACTTGAATCTAAATGTTCTCAAGATGTCGAAGAACATCAGAGATGTTCCCGGCAGGTTTTCATTTCTCTTTCTCAGATCAAATGTCATGTATCTTATTCTAAAGTTGGAAAAATACCTTCAGCCTGTTCTATTAATAATAGAGTTGTCGGTTTTTGCACCTTCCTACAGTAACTGCCTGTATAACTGATTCTACTTGTGGGGAAAACAATTTTTAATGAGGAAAAAGAAGGAAGGAGAAGGGAGAGAAAACCAGAAGAGGAAGAGAGAGAGTAAGAGAGGGAGACAGAAGCAGGTGGCAAAGCTGGGAGGGAGACCCGTGCTCGATGAGAATGGCGATGCTATTTGCAAAGTAAGCTAAAATGCGTTTATGACATTGAATTACAGGTCCACAAGTAAACGTGGCTTTCTTTATTTGAACTGTGATTGGTAATTAATTTCTTTTTCCAGATCCCCATATTGTCTGAGTCAGAAAATTTTATTTATTCAGCCTTGGGAGAGTTAAAATTCAGGATTTCTGAGTCAATTGGGGTTAAAATCAGCGGTCAGCGTCCCTCCTCCGTCCCTTCTCCGTCCCTTCTCCGTGTCTCAGGATGTGACAGGCCAGGGCTGGGGAGAGGGCACGTCGGCCACCGTGGGGGACTGAGTCTGTCCCCGACCCTGTGTCCCTCTGCTGTCCACGGCAACGTCCCCATGCATCTGCCCGGGAACTCCCTCCTCCCGGCTGGGCGAGGGCCCCGTGGCCACAGCCTCCTCTCAGCAGACGGCTCTGCCTTTAGGGGGGCAGCGGCCCCTGGGTGGGCTCAGCACTGGGCCCTCCCAGCCAGGGCTCCCCGGCTGCCTCCCTGTTCTGTGGAGGCCACACGGTGAGACGCAGGGATGCTGCTGTGAGGCCAGAGCTGGGAGACAGGAAGGGGCCCTGCATGCCCTGGACACCCCAGCCCAGCACAGGCGGGTTCTCCCGTCCCCTGTCCGCACCCCAGCGTGGCTCTTGGTCCCACGTGTGCTGGGCAAGACCAGGCACTGGATTTGCACAGCCTTCTAGCCGCCGTGGTTCCAGTCCTGCCCCCAGTCCTGTTCTTCCCGGGGCTCCGGCTGAGCGTCCCGTCTGCCGTGTTTTGTTCCTGCTTCTTACAGTGGGGGGTGAGGGGTGGGGACAAACGCATCGTCACTTCTCCTTTAGACACGTCCCGTGACTTGCACACGGATGACCCGAGTGAATTTAGAAGCTCGTGATGTTAACTTGTGCTGTGCCGGGACAGAGGCAGTTGGTGTAGATAAAACACAAGGAAAAGAAAAAGAGGTGTGTGTATGATTGCATGGACACACACGTGTTGCGTGTGCCTACACATGGGCACACATGTGCACACATGCAAATGGATACACATTCTTGAGCACTTCACACTTCATCCTGCCATGGCCCTTGCTCAGTTAAGCAGAATTTCTAAATCTTTGACACAGTGCACTTGGACGCCATTCCCCCACGGCGCCTAGATCTAACAATAAGATGTATTCCTTTTGCATTTGTGCATACTCCAGTGTGCTTTTTGAACTGGGTTTGTCAACACAGAGGCACTCACCCGTCCTTCCATGTCTGTCAGTCTATCTGTTGGCTGCGTCCGCAGGTTCAGTGGATGCTGAGCAGCAAGGGTTGAGAAGAGAGGGCGGATCCCTCCGTCCGGGCAGCCGGGGAGATTAGCGTCATCTCTGGTGGGTGGTGGCAGCTAGACGTCACAGCTAAACCAACCCATATCCTGTCCTGGACTCTAAGCTTTGAGTCACTTCAGATTTTTTTTTTTTCTAAGATAGTGATAGTACCCAGGTTGAATGAATCCACAAATACCCACTCTCTAGGTCAACCATATTTAGAAATAGTCTATTCACAGCTAGACTGTTCATATTTTTAGCAGGTAAAGTGAACTAAATGGTGATGAATGAAATGTCCTTAGAAATCAAGAGTCAAGTCATCAGCTTTTCTGAAGTGCTAAGCAGTGAAGCAGTGAAAATGCATGTCTTCTATTGTATTCTATTTAAAAGTTTAAGTTGAATTTTGTCATATGGGTGTTTATTTTCAACATGCAGTATATCTTGATCTTATACAGATCAGTTCTCTGTTATTTCTTACAGTTGCAAACTACTAGCAGTTGTCTCAATTGTACAACGTAATTAATCTAAGGTGTTCCAAATTTACCTGCCAACAGACAAGCACTAAGAGCTTTTTCTTTTTTCCTGGAATTTTCTTCTGAGTACTTTTCAGAGAACCAAATTACATAATCTAATGTTATACCTAATATATATTGCTTCTAACATAGTAACCATAAATCAATGAAAACTTAGTTTATTGTGTATTTGAAGTTGAAAGCGTACAAGACTTCTCAACAGAACCGATCCATGAGCTAGATAAAGCCAAAGCAAAAGACTGAATTAATAAATTAGAATCGGGGTTGTGTTTAGCTTCAACCTCGTCTTGATTCATCGCAGTGCAGAGACCACTCAGCTCTGCTGCTGGGAACGAGTTTACCCTCCTTGGCTCTGTCTGTAGCCTGCAATGAAATGGAGAGGATGCTCTTGTTAATAATTTTAATGCCTTGAAAGTAGCAAAGCTTCAATATTTTATCGACGGCTATTTCCGATCATTTGCGAAAGGGTTTTATGGCAGTAATTAAGGAATGAGTTCTATATTGTCCTCTAAATGTACTAAAGACGAATGTCCCAAGCACAGACTTCTGGACTAGATTGTGATACCAGATGATGATCGTAAAACATTGGGTAGAGTCCCCATCTCTGTGCGGAATGGGCTTTTTAAGGGTTTGTTGAGAATCTGAGACAAGCGAGAACGGTGTTAGTGTCCAGAGAGTATGTGCAACCGTCTCAGTGAGTGAGAAAGGAGGGACGGTCTAGTAGCAACTTCAAAGATATTTTTAATTAAATTATAAAGTAATGAAATGGAAGAAATACAATTATTAGAATATAGAAACAAAGGTTTACTTATAGTGATATTACCACTCAAAAAATAGTTTTGTGCCTATGGTTCCTGATCTGTAGATCTACACGTAGATATGGATTTCAGAGTCATCTGGAGAACACACAATTTCATATCATGTCTTTCTTCTTTTCTGTATTGCTACATATTCTTATGTTTGCCTTTTATGTGGCAATATTGGATTCTTTCAAACATACCTGAAATAAATTAGTCAAGCATGGTCCTCATATTAAATACTTTCTTGTTTTCCCCAAGAACATCACTGGCCATAATTTTTCCATATTTTGGATGATAAACATATATTATATTGCCAGAAATTAGATCTGTTAGTCATAGAGCAGTGGTGTTAAGTTTCCTTTATTTTAAATTGACAAAAATTGTATGTATTTATGGTATCCATGATGTTTTGAACTATGGATTGTGCAAGGGCTAAAACCAGCTAATTAACATATTCATTCCCCCACAGACGTGAGATTTTTTTTGTGTGTGGTGACAACATTGAACGTCTCTCTAAGTGATTTTCTAGCATACAACACACTATTTTTGACCATAGTCACCCTGTTGTGCCATAGATCTCCTGAACTTACTCCTCTTAACTGAAGTTCGTGTCCTTTGACCAACGTCTTCCCCACACCCCTCCTCCCTCCGTCCCCATAATCTCCCTTCTACACTCTGCCCCTAGGGGTCAAATGTCACATGTTTTTAGATCCCGTATATAACTAAGATCATGCAGTATTTGTCTTCCTGTGCTTGGCTCACGTCACTTAGCGTGATGTGCTCCAGACTCGGCCATGTTGTTGCTCACGACGCATTTCCTTCGTTTTTAAGGCTGGATAGTGTCCGATCGTGTGTGTCTGCCGCATTTTCTTCATCCATTTTCTTTATCCACGTGGTGGAAAGGAGTGCAGACATCTCTTTGACAACTAATTTCATTTCCTTCAGAGACATAATCAGA
Organism: Varecia variegata; assembly: GCA_028533085.1. Taxonomy (NCBI): domain Eukaryota; kingdom Metazoa; phylum Chordata; class Mammalia; order Primates; family Lemuridae; genus Varecia; species Varecia variegata. The sequence continues at coordinate 22,435,662 of CM052451.1, forward strand.
ACAGAAATTGCCGCGTCATATAGTAGTTCTCTTTTTTAATCTTTCGAGGAGCCCCTGTATGTTTTTCATAAAATCTTTACTAATTTTGATTTCCACCAACAGTGTACAAGGGTGCCTGTTTCTCCACATCTTCGCCAACACTTGCTATCTTTTGTCTTGTTGACGACAGCCATCGTGCCACGTGGGAGGTGATATTTCACCGTGGCTTTAATTTGCATTTCCCTGATGACACATGATGCTGAGCACCTGCTCATACGCCATTAGGCATTTTTACATCCTCTTTTGAGAGATGTCTGTCAGGTCTTTTTCCAGTTTTTACCTGGGCTATTTGGGTTTTTTGCTTTTAGTTGTTTGAGTTCCTTAAGTATTTAGATATTAACCTCTTATCCGATGCATAGTTGACGGATATTTTCTCCCGTTCTGTAGGTTGCCTCTTCATTCTGTTCATTGTTTCCTTTACTGTGCAGGATGAGATTTTTACTTTGATGCCAGCTCATTTGTCTGTCTTTTGTTTTTTTTTTTATTTTTTTTTTGCTTTTGTTGCCTGCGCTTTTGGGGTTTATGTTTATTGATTGTTTTTTTCTCAAAATAGAATATAATTCACTAATGATACCTAAAGGAATATTGATTGGCTGTATGGGGAAAATGTACGTAAGAAGTAGAGGTTTGCTGGAGCAGAGGGCATCCCGTTACTAACGAGTTGCATGCTGCTGCAACTGAGATACATGATTGCCATGTGGGAGCAATAACCCCACCCCCTTCCTTTCTGTTTGACAACTTCTGGAATGTTCAGCTAAGAGGATCATAGAAATGGTGACATACTCTCAAATTCCAACTCTCCTTACCTCCTTAGCAATCATATCATTTTGTTTATTTCCTTCATAGCATTTATGACATCCTCTCGTTTTTGTTGTATCTGACTTGATTGTTGGGTTTGTGGTTGTCGTTACCTATTATGTCATCTCCCTGAGACTGGGGCTTTGTCCGTGTAATCCACTTCTGTCTCTTTGGTACCTGGAATAGAGTAGGATCCACAGTAGCTTTTCAATTAAAAATATTAAAAGAATTATGAAGATCATGGATATTGAAATTTATGTACATAGAAAGAACTGCAGATTGGTGCCTGCAATAGAGAACGCAAGGATATGATCACTGTTTTCACAACAAAATTCTTGCATTTATCTCATTTATTCCATGTGGCTCCAAGGTTTAAACAAAGATCAGTGAGCAGAAATTAAGGAGGAATATGTTTATAAATTACAGCTGTCTTAACTTATGACAGACAATAACAGTGGGAATTATGTCTGAGTGTTGGTTTTTATACTTTTCACGTTCAAAAATATACATATTATATACTTACAATGCAGCATTTCTCAAAATTGGTTCCATAGAACTCTAGCCATCCTGGATTCTTGGTGCAAAACGTGCTTCCTAGATGGACAAATCTGGAACATTCCACGTATTTTACATTCCCTTAAATAGGTAAAATAAGTTTTGCATATTAAATTTCATTAAGCTGAGAAGTCACTTTAGAAAGGAAAGATGTTTAATTTTGTTTAACCCAGAACTTTCCAAATTGGTTTGACTCGGATAATTTTTGTGGACATGGGTGACACTCCCCAGGGAGAGAGTTGTGTAACTGTTGTGGGAGATGCTGGTGTGACGTGACTTGAATAGTGTTCAATCCAATATTGTAGATGAGGGTGTTTTCAATAAGCAAGAAAGGAAAGCATCTGTTTATTGCCCCTCTTTTCTCCATTATTTACTCCATCCATCCATGTAGACGACTGTGCATCTTTTCCTTCAGAGCCTCCCTCTTTCACTCCTATTTCCTCAGCATCGACCTCTCAGTTATTCAAAATAAGAAACACAAGTAGAATTTCCTCTTGTAACGGTTGTCTTGTCAGATAGTAAAATAATGCAATGCTCAACTCAATGTCAGCTGCCAGGCTTAGAAGAAGTAATTGGGTGTGTTCAAACTTGATGTATGCCCCAACACTTCCTCGTGCACCTGTCCAGTTGTTATCCTGTGACAACGTTTTGTTAATGTTTACAACCCTGAAGCTTCATGTTTGCAGATGCAGCTCTGGAGCCAAAGCAATTTTTCAACTAACTCTAGGCTGGATGGATTGCTTTTTTTTTTTTCTAAAACAAATAATTCTTTTCCTATAAGAAGTATTTCTGAAGTATAATAACACTGGCCTTCTTTTAAATATAATTAATATCTGTGATAGTAACATAGATTCTTTATGGAGACATTTTCTTAACCTGGACTTTTTCAGTTCTTGTACTTGTAAAATATTTATTCACATAGAATGACATCCAACTTTGTTTTGTTTTCAGTGTATAAAACTTCCCATAAATTTCCTTATGGAAACCATAATACTCAGTGAGGTCACCTTTGCTATTTTCCCTATTTTAAAGGTGACAAGTTAAGGTTCATATGTTTGTTTAGCTGTGAAACTGGAAGAGCAGAAATCTGAACCCAGATTTTTTAAAATTTTATAACCTTTGCTAAATCCCAGGGTTGCCTCTGTAAATAATATTGAATGGATTGCTTAAAGTTTTATGTTGTTTTGACTGCATAACATTGTAGCAGCCATCTTTTTATAGAACATCTTCTGTGAATAATTTGGGTTGTTTTTTTTTGTTTGTTTGTTTTGTTTTTTTTGTCACTGCTTAGGGTTGGTGCAAATGTACAGTTCTCCTGTGAGGACAACTATGTGCTCCAAGGATCTAAGAGCATCACCTGTCAGAGAGTTACGGAGACGCTTGCTGCTTGGAGTGACCACCGGCCCATCTGCAGAGGTAAGGACGGCACCCACATGGGGTACAGCCCAGAAACTCTCTCTCTTCACCATTGAATTTTTTTCCAAATATGCAATTTAGGTGTAAAGCATCGTGTATACACAGTGCAGAACTTGGTAATGACGCATGTTTTCATTGAGATGTGGGGAATGAAAGAAGTATTTTCTTTATATTAGTTAGGAGACAAATATTTCAAAAGATATTTGCACATTTTACATTGCAGGACAGATATGGGGAAACCTAATTATTCAAACTCATACACACATGCTCAATATAAGGTAGATTTACTTATCTATCTGTCTGCACAGTATGTGTATGTATGACTATATGGTACATAACCGGATCCTTTGGAAAGTTTTAGGTGAACCCTGGGAAATCTAAAAATCCTCACCTTTCAATTTCATTGAGGTTGAACTTTTAGGTTTGATTACATGAGTGATAAAGAGAGTTGTTCTAAGTTACCATTTTATCAATAAATTATCTTAAACTAATCTTTGACATACTTAGCAAAGAAAAATAGTCATTATCATTATCACTATCTTATTAAAAAATATATATGCAGTTATCAGAGGTCCAAGTACCTATGGGACACTTCTATGAAGTATATGTACAATCCTACCAGAATTATAGAAATCATACTGAAACCAGCAGAAAACTGGCATGGTTGTGCTAAAATGGAATAATTAATAAAATTAAAAGAAAAACTAGGTTTTTGGGTTTCATTTTTGAATTTTGGCCTTAAAATAATCTCTGTAAATTAGTAATTTTGAAGAAAATAAAGGCACTAGTTTGACCGAGGAATAAAAAGGCAAGTTTGATATGTAAGAATGTCATATCCTTCTTTATAGTCTTTATAATTTTAAACATTTTGGTTATAAAAAGTTATTTTTAATTTTAAACATTTCGGCTATGAAAATGTTCGACTCAAGCACTTTGTCAGTATCCCGTGACCTCCACCTCATCACCTGACTTGTGTCAAAACTCCGAGGTCCTTATCTCTTAGAAAACAGCTGCTCCATCTGGCTGAATGTGGGGACGTTTTTCCATCCTCCTCAACCCACCACCCACTCCCTCTAGAGATAATTACGGAGCGTTCTTCTGGACTTCCTGTTCTTATAGATTCCCACGTCCCACTTGATCATGTTTCGGAAAAGAACACCTCTTCCACAGGGTCCCGTTTGCAATGCTTGCTTGATTTCTCGTGACAGCTGCACCGATCGCCAGCACCCGCCTCCTCCTCCAGCTCCAAAGGCAAAGAGTGTCCAACCCCACCCATCCCCTCTCCTCTCCTCCTGCCTGGTGATGCACTTGTTCTGCTTAAATTAGATATACCTTGATTATCACTGAGTAGTTATTTAGTCCTTATTAAATTTATGACTTTTAACTTTCTTTCATAATGACTTACAGTAGCTGGAAATAATTCTTAAGAAAGTGTTTCCATAGTGGATGTATTTTACTAGAGTTTATTCAATTACGAAAGCCACAGATATTTTTGAGATACTCTTTTCTGCGTCCTGGGCTCCTGCCGCGATGCCGGAGGGACGGTGCTCTTCAGCTTTCTAGGGACCCCCTGCGCTGGTGGAGAAGGTCTGCAAGGAAACCCTCAATTCTGGAAGGCACCCATTGTGGCTGCACACTCGCGCTCTGACCTTGAGGTCCCAGCGAGAGGTTGTGCAGCCACACACGCAGCCTTTCTCTGCAGTGCTTTCAGGAGCCATTTCCAAATGTGAGCATCGTTTGCCAGCTGGAGAGGCTGAGAGGTTTCAAACTCATCCAATCCAGCTGCTTTTTTGTTTAGTAATTCTCCTCTCACGTTTTAATATAAGTGACAAGAAGAAACCAAGGGGGCCTTCAACACACGGCCTGGGCATCTCCATTGTCACTTGAAAGTCCTGCTTCCCACCTGTTTACAGAACCGCTTCTGCTAAGTTTCGCCACTTCTTTAAGTTTTTGGTAACATCTCCCTCACTCCTTTGGAGCCGGATCTACGGTGTCTTCAAAATCCAGGTTTTTGCTCATAGTGTGTTGGGCGCCATTTAGCTTTCTCTGCCATGCTCCCTTCAGCCCTGACCCACCACCAGCTCCAAAGCTGCCCCCGCGTTTATTACAGCAACACCCCATGTCCAGGCACCAGACGCTGCGTGTGTCAGTGTTCAGGCAAAGAAGCAGAACTAGTAGGATGGAGACGTGTGTGTGTTTAGACCAAGGAGTTGGCTCACAGGGCTGGTGGGGTGGCTACATCAGCCTGAATTCCGAAGGACAGGCAGTCAGGGATGGAGGGCTGAGCAGCCTAGACCCTGGGTCCAGGCCAGAGCTGCCATCCGCAGGCAGGAGTCTTTCTCTCTAAGCATTGTTCTCAGCCCTCTTTGGAGCCTTCCCAGCTGGTCTGGCAAAGGCCAGACAGGATGATCTCCTTAATTGAAAGTCAATGGATAAGGGACCTCAGGTACACCTGCAAAATCCTTCACAGGAGCGCCTACCTTAGTGTGAGGTTGAATAACTGGGAGATGATACGTGTTTGGTTCCCAAAATTCCATGCATAATTTTGAAATATTTCGTAGCCAGATTAAAAATGGAAAAAGAAACAGGTGAATTTAGCTTTAATAACATTTTCATTTAACCCAAATACAGAAAATGTAATCATTTTAACCCACAGTCAATATAAAGATTATAAAGAGATGTTTTACATACTTCCCTTTTTAAATATATACTATGTTGCCAGCGTCTTATACTTAGAGTATAGCTCATCTCAGGCCAGCTGCACCGCAGGTGACCAGTGGCCACCACACTGGGCAGCACAGCTCTGAACATTTAGCTCAGCCGTCAGGCCTGGTTTTCGTCCTCTCTGTGCAGAGCCAGCAACACCCTTGCAGGTGTGAAGAGGAAACGTGAGCTCAGTGAGTCGTGACCCGTTTCCTGGCTGGCGTCCCTCTCTGGAGAACGCACTTTCTCCAGTTAAAATCCACAGGTCTTCCAGGTTGGCAGCTCTTAGGAGCCTGAGTATGTCATCATTCTCTCCCTTAAATAGGTCTCTACTTGCTTCTAATGACCGACTTCATCAATTACAGAAGAGCTGAAACACATTTTTTAAAAGTGGTGATTCTGTAATTATTTCTATAAAAAGGTAACTTTAGATACATAAAATGTACTGGGAAATGGATCCCATGAAACTTGACAGTGTTTCCAATGCCATTTCCCAGTTGGTTTTCCATTCTGTGCTATTGCCGTGTGAAGTAGTTTCTGAAATGTCAACATCACAGTTGGGTGTCCCGGATTCGTCACTGGCCTCTCAGGCAGTCCTCAGGTTGATCACTTTGGCCACGTGCTCCGATCCCAGCTGTCTGCTGAGTACAGTAAGATGCCTCCGGTCCGAGCACCCTGCAAGCTCTGTGCATAAAAATACTTCAGATCGGTGAGTCCAGGAAGGACCGATTCTCAAGGCTCTCACCTTCGTGAAGGGGCTCTAACTCTGAAGTAATTACCATGCCTTCCTTGCAGAAGGAGTATCCGATGGAAGCGTTTGATAAATTGCAGTGAGTCAGAAGTGATCCTCCCATCTGGAAACTGGGGTGGTTCGCCAATGCTTACATTAGCTAATTAGCTTTGAGGACTGGGGGAATATTACCTTTTCTTCCTGTTACCAAACAGATGAATGGTTGTCATAGCTCAGTAATTATACAAGTGATTTTGTTTGAAATTATGCTTACTTCATTTAGGGATAGGAAAACAACCATTATGATTTTTTTTTTTTTTTTGCATGGTAAAACATTATGAGCTGTTTAAAACTGTATCTTTAACTGACAATGGATTTTTTTTTTTTTTTTTTTTTTTGAGTCAGAGTCTCACTCTGTTGCCCGGGCTAGAGTGAGTGCCGTGGTGTCAGCCTAGCTCACAGCAACCTCACACTCCTGGGCTTAAGTGATCCTACTGCCTCAGCCTCCCGAGTAGCTGGGACTACAGGCATGTGCCACCATGCCCAGCTAATTTTTTCATACATATATTTTTAGCTGTCCATATAATTTCTTTCTATTTTTAGTAGACACAGGGTCTCACTCTTGCTCAGGCTGGTCTCGAACTCCCGAGCTCAAACGATCCGCCCGCCTCGGCCTCCCAGACAGTAGGTTTTTTTAAATAAGCAAACAAAATAAAGAGTATAGCATTCTATTTTTTTTTTTTTTTTAAGTAAAATGTTCAGGCTGGTGTTGCAATTCCATCAGTCTTGAGAGGGGATTTATGTAGAGCTTTTTTTAATGCTAATGCACTTTGATCTGTAGAGTTAATATTTTGAGTTGCTCTCTGAGTTAAAAAGGCCTCTAAGAAAAAATGACATATTATTTGCAGTTTTAACTGTGGTTACATGAAAGCTAATTAGAGCCAGCCAGGGTCACAAAATAAAGATATTTTTACCTTGGGATTCTAGGTGAGGTTAGCTAAGAATTACCCTTAATATATAAACTTGTTGTTTACCAAGAACTTTTATAGCTTTTTCTTTTTTGCCCATGTTTTCTGTCCTTGCAGAAATGAATTTTTAAACAGCGATAAAACAGATCATTTGCACATGAAAGATGACTCTTCATTCTACCAGATTACAGGTCCAGTGTCAGTTTTAGAATGATATTCTATGTACTGATTATTCAATCAAGTAGCTATTATCTCAGAGATTTAGAGAAACATATACATGATTAACTTTTTAATACCGTGACTTTGGAGACATTGCTGTTGTTGCTCCCAGACTCCTGAAGCTTTATCATTTTTACTTGGAGGTCACTTGGGAGAAAATGTTTTTTATTTTCCTTATTATTTTTTACTATGTTATTGGCAATAATAATTTTTCGTGTATTGTTATTCGACCTTCATATTCTATTGATGTAGAAAAACCTGAAAACCACCCTTAAGTTGGTGCTAATTACATTCCTGGAGCATGCTGTGGAGTTGCTGAGTTGGGGTCCTTGCATTTGTTTTCTCCTCTGTGGAGCACTTTCCCCCCAGAAATCTACGTGGAGTCCATCCTACACCGTTCATCAAATGTCACCTCATCCACAATCCTTCCGTGACCCCCCATCTTCCATAGCAAACCCTTTCCACACACTCTACGGACCTTTTTGCTGCCTTTTTTCGAAGCTCTCGTCTCCTTCTGACATTGTATGTTCATGTGTTTATTTGTTCATTTCCTGCTGAAGGCAAGAATTTCAGTTGTATCCTCTGTGCTCAACTCAACTCAAACCTGTCACGTACATTTCTCGAGTACATACTCTGTGCTGTATTACACTGTGTGCCAAATGCTTTACTTGCATTATTTTATTCAATCTTCATAGCAATCAGAGATGGAGTTATGATTATTATGCTAATTGAATGACCTGAGAGTCTTAAAATGAAATAATTTAAGACGAGACAGCCAGTGGCTGCATAAGCCAGGCCTGGACCTCAGGGAGAAGGAAAATCAAGCTCCTAACTTCTGCGACTGTTGTCGTCACTGTGGTTGACAGAACATGCTGTCTCCTGAAAATAGACAAGAAATAGACTATTCAATATGATTATTACTTTGCATGAAAGAAAGAAGCTTCTAATGTGTCTCTTGCTATCCCACTAATTCAAATTTAGTTGATTAGAATATTCCTTCTTTCAATTAACTTGATTAATTGAGCAGTTACCATAGAACAGTACGATTTCCTGGAACTGAATTTAAATAAATAGATAAGTCATTACTTTGTATTAAGTGGGATAAATTACATGAAACAAATGTACTTTGTACTTAATAAGTATTTATTGATTCAACGGATAAATGGCATGCACTGGCATTCAAAATCGGTTAGTTTTCTTCTTCCTGTTCACTTCCCCTCTTGATATGTTTCCAATTTGTCATTCTGTGAATTCTACCTTTTATTGGGAAGACATAAGATATATGAGTTTGAGTAAGATGTATGGAATTTGAGTTTACAAGTTTAGATAACTGTTAAATAGCATCAGTGGCACATTAGGTCACAGTTGTTATCCAAGGACATTTATCAAGCATGTAAGTGAACATTACTCTGGATTAGGTGCTACGTTTTCGGGAGGATCTTGACAAAGGGCAAGGCTTTTGCAGGAGTTGCAGGTGGCGTTTGACTGTGCTACGTACGGACGTGCAAATACACATTTCAGTGATGGGAATTTATAGAGAAAGATCTTGGTTTAAAAACTTGCTGGCCACTAGTATATTGTGATTCTTAAATTAGTTAATATGTTGCATAATTAAATACTATGTTGACCAGTTAAATGCCTGTTTAGTGCAGGAGCTACTGTAGGGAAGAGGTCCCCTGCCTGCAAGGACACCGTGCAGCTGTCCCATCCCAGCTGCCCCTAAGTCACCCGCCTGGGTGAGGAGCCGCCCAATCCGTTCTTAGCAGGCACGAGAAACCGGCAGACTCCACCAGTGAAGAGACAGGGGACAAGGTGACAAAGCCCAGATTTCTAGCCTTCTGGGCCAGATCTCATGGCACCGTTTTATTAACTCCCAGCACATCAGTTGAATTCGCGTTCAAATATGGCACAAAAACAGCCGGCAAAGCAGCACAGATGCTGCTTGCAGGTAAACTGATACCAACCATTCGCCTGCTTTGGGAGGTCTTGCATGCGTCCTCCACATCTCACCACCCGTTTCTTCTTCCCGCCGTACCGTCTGGCTGCTCCCTCCTGCGTCTGACTCACCGTGACCTCACGGACCAGCAGACACGCCCCAGCGGGCAATTCGGCAATTCCCAAAGCTTCCTGACCCATCCATTCGCACTCCTTGGCTCCAATTCGGTAGGACTCTCAGTCCTGCTTCATCTCGTACCCCTCAGCCTGCTTCAACTTCTTCTCTGGTTCCTTTTCTTCTTTCCAAATGGTAAATTTTCAAAAATTTAACCTAGAGTAGATATGGTTCCCTCTGCACAGATCCTTCAGATGTATTTTTTCAAAGTTTAAAATACAGATGTAGAAACGCAATGTGGGTCCATTGACCCCTAACTAAATCAACAAATATTTACTAATGCTAAATTATATTTGTAACAACTATTAATTATGAAATGTAAGGACATATGAAAACAGAGCATAAAGATATGATAACTCAGGTTTTGTTGGCACTAACTTTTCTTCTAAGATTTTCTACTTGAAACTGTTAACATTCAAGTGCTCTAAGGAAATTTTACGTTTGATGTTCATGTCCTCTCTGAGAACACCTTCCTAAACACGGACTCATTAGAGAAGGACTATGAGAGTGTAGATGTCCACGCCTGTGTTCAGTGCTCGGTCAGATGACCTTTAGACCAATGACACACCTACCGAGTTTTGTAGGTGATAATCTTTTATCCATCTTTACTTTAAAAATCTAGTTCATTTGGACAGTAAATGACAATATTTTAAAAAGTTAATTTTAACATTGTTTTTCAGCGTATAGTAGGTCGATTTTTAGCTAATCATTTCCGTAGTAAGTACTAAGTAACGGAAAAGTTGTCTGAAGTCACCTTGTCCCATTTTTAGTGCTGAGGATACGCAGGTAGCCAAGGAAAGATGCTGTTGCTAAGGTCAGGAGTGAAGACCTTGTAGGAAAGACAGATCAGTGGGTTAATGATCACAGCAGAGAACAGAAGTGTTATTAGGAATAGCCATGGTCCATATTGCTCTCGTATCACTGCAAACAGAAGGGAGAATTGGCTAGTGTGGGCGGCAGTTCGGAAAAGCTGGGTTCAACGGTTATTCCTGATTCCCCAGAGACCGTCCTTCCAAGCCAGGGTCCTGGTCTGCTGGGTTTGGCAGCTGAGGACCCGGCAGTGGTACTGACCTGGAGCAGGTGCCCAGCCAGGGGCAGGAGGAAGAGAATGTGGGTTGTGATTCGGATTAATCCTTCCTTGGGGGCAGTTTTCTCAGTTTGTGCGATATTTTAGGAAAATGAAGCAGAGGTTCTCTTATATTCATTCCTTCTCATAAAATTAGTTTCTTCTGCGTTCTCAAACTCAGTTTGAATTATTAATGTTAAGACTAGAGTCCAGGCTGACATTAGATTTTCAAAATTTGTCTATTTGTTTGAAAAGAAAAAACCCTTTCTTCAAGTGGAAGGCAATTAAATTATTTTTATATTCCAAACGGAGTCATATATATTGGATGACGCAATTTCTATGCTTCACTTGGTTTTTCATTTCACCTTTAAGATATTTTCGTTTTCCTTTTAGAATCCCCACTTCTCTTTTCTTTCTTTAAAGTTTCAATACTATTTTAAGTTCTTATTTGCATTGTGCTGTAAAGAAATTGGTATAGTTTATTGAAGAATAGAGTCTAAAGCTTGAAAGTGACTTTGGAGATGTTTCCCAAAATCCTCCTTTGAAGCTGAAAGGACAAAGCTGGGAGAGGTGAAGCTACTTACTCGAGGCCAGGTAGCGTATGTTAACTCTGGCTCCGTCCCACTGTAGGGGCCGTTTCTCCAATCTTATTGCATGTGTGTGCAGCTAAGTGTATGTAGGGACTCGTTGTACAACCAAATGTGTATGAAGACTCTCTTTAGTCAGACACGGGATTAAAAATGGATTACGTCGACATTGACATTATCCATGGCACAATCATCAGCGATGTCATTTGGTGACTGGTCACGTCTTTGGAAATAACGTAAGAAAGTGTTACAGCACAACATCGCAGGCACCAAACCAAGGGTCCCAAAGGCTGAGCCACATCCACTTGCCAACCTGAGTTCATGCACCATTTTTTATCAGGATCAGATAACAGCTGACTTGGAGTTCCACGTGAATGTTACATCTCTACCGCACTAATGAAAAGTTGCAGAAAATAATACTGTTTCTGTGTATTTCCAGCTAGAACGTGTGGATCCAACCTGCGTGGACCCAGTGGCGTCATCACCTCCCCGAACTACCCAGTTCAGTACGAAGACAATGCACACTGTGTGTGGGTCATCACCACGACCGACCCGGACAAGGTAAGGCTCATCCCTCACCTCCATGCGGTCAGTGCAGCCGACCTCGCCAGGGTCACCTGTGCAGGCAGACACCTGGCCAGCAGTAGCGTCCTCACCTTTTCCTGTCTGAATTAAAAAGTTCATGCTGCATTTAGGCATTTTGTGCCTAGATACCCATGTTCATTGGAAAGCAGTCTGAGATTCAAATGCAAGGTGAATATTCTCCTATAGTGATTCTGGAGATTAAGTTGACGTTCTTCCTTCACGTGTCATAGTGCTTTTTGACATGAGTTTTTCTCAATTCAGGTCTCAACTGCCATCTCAGACGCTTTCTTAGGTACCGCGGTATTTCTGCGCAGCGCTGCTAAGGGTTAGAAATGCTCTTGCTATACTCAGATGCAAAGAATACTGTCTCTCAGATACTGTTTTCTAAATCACACTGTTCACCATGTTCTTCTCATGAGCTATATGAGTTTTCCAAAAAGTTAATAGGTCTCGCCACTTTTTCCGATTTCTCATCTTAAATACATTGAATAGAATATGTGTTTTCCCCCAGAGGAATAAAAGAGGGCAACCCCATGTTACTTCTCTATAAGTTTTGCATACATAGTTTGCAGTTGTGGTGCTACATTTTAAATCATAGGCCAAGGAAGCGAATTCATAATCATGTTTCATTGGTTATAAAATGAATTTTCTTTAATTTGCTTTAAGTTCAATAGAGACGCCTACCTGTGAAAAGAAAAAAAAAAAGGTGGAACATCTTCAAATTGATTTAAAAAAAAACTTTCAAAAAACAATTAAAGGTATGGATTTCGCTAAAATAAAGAATGTTAAAAGGAATATATATACTAACAGTAAATTTACTGAGCCCTACTGTTCGCCAATTATTGAGTTTTTACCAACAGTTCTGGGTCTAAAATGATCACCTCTCCACTAGTACTTACTACGGAAATGATTAGCTAAAAATCAGGGACCTACTATACACTGAAAAACAGTGTTAAAATTAACTTTTAATATATTGTCATTTACCATCCAAATGAATGAGATTTTTAAAGTAAAGATGGATAAAAGATTATGTGGTTTTCAAAACTCGGTGGTGTGTCATTGGTCTAAAGGTCATCTGACCGAGAACTGAACACAAGCGTGGACATCTATCTCCTACACTCTCATAGTCCTTCTCTAATGAGTCCATTTTTAGGTCTAAAAGCAAAAAAGTTCTGATTTTAGATTCATTAAAGTGTTCATTACAGATGGCTTTTGGTTTTGTGTTGACTTATTTTGATTCTAAGATCCCAGTGTTTTATTGGAAAATATAGGCTTTAATAAATAGAACTGGGTAAAAATTCAGGGTGTTGCAGGGATTCTTCTCAAAGATTGAGGAATTTCTGGGCTGTCTTTGCTCTGTCCA
>CM052451.1:22449300-22479875 GCA_028533085.1 Varecia variegata
GGCGAGAGACAGAGATGGCACTGGCGAGAGACAGAGATGGCACTGTCGAGAGACAGAGATGACATGGGCGAGAGACAGGTGGCACTGGCGAGAGACAGAGATGGCACTGGCGAGAGACAGAGATGACACGGGCGAGAGACAGAGGTGACACGGGCGAGAAACAGAGATGGCACGGGCGAGAGACAGAGATGGCACTGGCAAGAGACAGAGATGACATGGGCGAGAGACAGAGATGACATGGGCGAGAGACAGAGGTGGCACTGGCAAGAGACAGAGATGACATGGGCGAGAGACAGAGGTGGCACTGGCGAGAGACAGAGATGACATGGGCTAGAGACAGGTGGCACTGGCAAGAGACAGATGACATGGGCGAGAGACAGAGGTGGCACTGGCGAGAGACAGAGATGACATGGGCGAGAAACAGAGATGGCACGGGCGAGAGACAGAGATGTCACGGGCGAGAGACAGAGATGACATGGGCGAGAGACAGAGGTGGCACTGGCGAGAGACAGAGATGACATGGGCGAGAGACAGAGGTGGCACTGGCAAGAGACAGAGATGACATGGGCGAGAGACAGAGGTGGCACTGGCGAGAGACAGATGACATGGGCGAGAGACAGAGGTGGCACTGGCGAGAGTGTGACTTCATCCCATGGGCCTTTCTCGGGGGGGGGGTGCAAACACGCCCTACGGAGGAGGAGGGGGTCTACCACGATACCCCAGTGGGAAACGGGGCCGGCTCCCTGGGGTGGTGCAGGGAATCACCCAGACTCGACCAGCTCTAGACTCAGCAAGACTTGGCGACCAGTCAGGACAGGGAGGGGGGGAGGGACGGCTGTGGCTCTTGACTGTCCTGTTGAACACTGTTTTCCACGTGGCTTTGTGCTGCAGCTGACCTCTAGTAGGTGCTGTGAGTGACAAAAGAGAGGAGCAATGGAGATGGCATTGAGGGTGAGTGACGACGCCCTTGCAATACGAGCACATGTCCTGGTCCCCAGGGCGTCCTGGCCTCCCAGGGCGTCCTGGCAGTGTCTGCTGTCCTTACGGTGTTGATAACAGGGCTGCTATTCGATTCTCAGAATTGTTCCAGTGAGGAGCAGTAGATTGTATGTTCTCTCTACTGTTAAGCAGGGATGGACCTCAGGAACCACTGTCAGGGGCAGGGATGAGCTTGGGTTTGAGGTTCCTGCTGTCTGTGCAAGTAGACATCGTGGGGAAAGGCAAACTTGGGATTCCCAAGTGCGTCGTTAGCTGATGAAACCAGGGACTAGAAGGACAACATGCAGGAAACCAAATAGAGCTAAGGAAAGCCATGGAATGGCATTATATTTTCTCTTAAAGGTCAATCAAAGGGTGGATTTGGCTTTGATTATAGTGAAATGATCTTCTAACCATAAATGTCATTAAAGAGTTTCAAAATACGAGCACTTTTTTGCCATGAAACAGACTACCCATGGTGTTTCAGTCTGGAAGACAGGGCTTTCAAATTAAATCTTCAGGGAGTTTCATTCACTCTTTAAAATATTTTCAAAATGCATTTAAATCCAGATTACATATGAATAATTATAAATATTTTTATTCTACGTGAAAGATGTGCCTATGGCATATCTGAACTCCTTGTTCTTTCCTGTACATATGAGAATAATTGAAATTTCTATCTAAGAAGAACCTTAGAGTTTGCACTGTCTTTGCCTCTTACTTCCAAGCCCCCAGGGAGTTACACTCGTTGCTCAGGGCGCTGGGACAACATGTCACCAGCGTCCTTGCTGCCTGGAGAGTTACTTCTTCTTGTATCTCCCTGCTTTGTTACCACTCGGGTCAGCACCACGAGGAAATGAAAGAATGGTATTCAGTGCGGTAACAGGATGATTTTGGCTGTAGGACAGAGAACCAACTAAAACCCCAGCATCTTTAGGGACACATTGTTTCATGTGACCGAAGGGCAGAGGCAGGGCAAGTCTAGGTCTCATTCGGTGGCTCAGTGACATCGTTGAAGGCTCCGGGGTTTGCCATCCGTTCCTGCCCCACGACCCAGAGCAGAGGCAGTATTTATTTCCACCCAGTCCTCAGGGCAGCTGCAGCACTCCCAGCTGCAGTGACAGACACCATCGTGTCCAATGAAACGAGTCTTGTTCACCAAGAGACGGGAGACACATTTTCTAGAATTTGTCTATCAAATTTCCTTCCAATTCTGTGGAGTTGAACACCCGTGGTCCTGCTCCCTGGGAGCCTGAGGAGAGAAACATCTGGAAGGCAGGAAGAAAGGGTGATGGTTAGTTTGTGGGTGACCAGCCGTGTCCACATGCAGGCAAGAACGCCAGGGAGAGAGATCGGGGTTATCACTAGACCCATCGTTTGTGCATGACCTGCTTCAAATCACGTGTCTTCCTCTCCTGCCAGACTCCCGGGGACTAACACGGGTTACAGCTCATGAGAGATGTTCTTCGACATTTTGATGTTGACTTTTTAAGCAGTTTGGGTTTTTACGTTTTTCTGCTCTCGTTTTAGAAGTTTCGCTTTTCTCTGCCATCTTTGTATGTGTTTACATAGATTTTGTAAATGTTTTGCATAAATTTTGTTGATTCTGAACACTCAATAATCACCGAGTTAAATGTCGGGAGGCTTGTGTCACGTTGCTTTGGAACGCGTTTTGCTCTTCATCACGTACTTTGGAGAAAGGTTTGGAGAGGGAACCGGTACTCCAGGTTGACGTCCTCGCACGCACCGGTACCCTTGGCGGAGCACCACTTAGACACCTGAAGGCGTCTCAATTAAGCAGAATTACCATCCAAATTAAGCAGCAGCCATTGCCATTAAGTATAATTAGGCTTAATTTGATTCCTTGGGAGACATTCCAAATAAGTGGGTTTCCCGATGAAGTGCACAGTGATGAAGGTATATCACATATGGAGCGTTAGAGAAAAGAACAGTTATGCAAAAGTTTTCACGCCACGACTCTCGCCAGAAGCACTGATGGAGAATTTTGGGTAAGAAGAATTTGTACGCCTCAATTTGTATCTTTGACCTGGTCTACAAACTTTTAAGGAATAAGGTAGAATAAAAAACTAAATTTCCAGTGTCATTTGTGAGTTAGTCAACACACTCTTCTTTTTTTGAAAAATGTAAAGACCCTCTCTTGACTTACTCTCTTTCCTGGTCTTATTTGTGCTTTGATGGTTGTATAACCAAGTACCGTGTGTCAGTTCATGCCACATATTTACATAAAATTGCTTGTGCAAATGGTTGACGGAGGAAGCCTAGAGTCTCTCTTAGTAATGCCCATGACATTTCATAATCTTGTGCAGTGTCAAGTTGAATATTAGATATTCATCAAAACAGTAAAACTATTTGGAGAACCTACTGGGTACATGTTCTATGCAGGAAACTATAAAATAATATTCCATTAGTTGAGAAGCAAATTTATAAACACTCAACTATTAATACTACTGCTCCTTCCATGGTATTCCGGAACAAAGTCAATAAAACTGAATACAGTAACAAGGTATTTCTAAATGTATTTCATTGTAAATACATTCAGCAATCCAGCTATTTTCAGATAAACCCTTGACGAATCCTGTGATCACATTCTTGAAAAAGTAACATATTAATATATTGCTCAGATATACGTTATAGGAATTAAAAGATAAATATTCTCAAAATTCATCCCTGGGCTCTTCATTGAAAAGATTAAATATATTATGGAAGACCAGCCTTCTTCTGACTCCTTTTGTAAATGTGTGAGTGTGTGTATATATATGTGTGTGTGTGTATGCATGTGTATTATATGTGTGCGTACTTAAATGTATACATACAAACATATATACACATACATATACATATCAGCTAGAATGAGCGGTGTGTGTGATCCAAGTTCAAAATTTCTATTGTACAGACTTCAAACACGTGCATACATGTATACACATTTTAAATACATTCGGTGGTGGTGGGATTTCAGCACCTGATTCTAATTTGAGCTTCTGGTAGAGTATTTTTGTTGTTATTAAAGCTTGTTAAAAATTCTTTGAGGATTTAAACAGTTTAAAACATTAGTACATTTTTGTTTATTTTTCTTCTGCTTTTTCTTCCAGCTTTATTGAGATATAATTGACAAATAAAAAGTGTACATATTGAAGATGCAGTATATATAAAAAATAGAATATTATTCAGCCACAAAAAAGGAAATCTTGCCATTTGTGATAACGTGGATAAATCTAGAGGGTGCTGTGCTAAGTGAAATAAAATATTTGACATTTTGGTTAAGGAAATAAATGCTCAAAAATTCAGAAAATTATTTTGTCAGGCAAGTGAATACCAGCGCTATATAACCATCATGAACACTTTCCTATGAATGTCCAGATAGTCCATTATACATTTTATAGAGTAGAAATTGTAAAATTGGTTTAAAAGATATTAAGGAAATAAACAGTCAGAAACTCATAACCCTTATAGTCGCTCTTCCCTGTCGCCTGTCAGCGTCAGTTTTTCTGAAACACCAGGTGAGTTTCCCGCACAGACACTGGGTGCTCCCATGCTCACTGGCGTGTTTCAGTGTCTGGCTTCCCGTGGGAGGATCCCTGGGCACAGGCACACGTGGTGTGCAGAGAACGAGCCCAGTTTCGTGCGGGGGACACAGGACCCCCGAACACAGGGGAAGGTGCCGGGGGGCTGAGCAGGAGGCTGAGAGAAGGCAGGGAGCGCGGAGCAAGGCTGGGCTTCCAGGACAGGTGGGAGGGGACCGTCACCCGCCCGTTCCTGCTGTTGCAAGACGTGTGCTTGGGAAACACGGCTGGGAACTCGAGCTGAGGCCGGACGGTGTGTGTTACAGGCATTTTCAGTAGATTGTCACACCCTTTGTGGAGCAAGGGACGGGGAGGGTGGGACAGCCAGGGATGGAAATGTGCATGTCACTCGGAACGAGGCCGTTTGGCTGAGGCTCCCTGGAGGAGTGTCCGGGGTGGGCCAGCTACTTACCAGCATTCAGTCCTGGTGCCATTTGTGTTTCCTTTCAGTGTTAGTAGTGTCCCTTACTTTCTTTTCTTTTTCTTTTTTTTTTTTTGCACCTTTTTAAAAATTTTATGGGGGTACAAATGCTTTGATTACATAAATTGCCTTTGCACTGCCTGAGTCAGAGCTACAAGTGTGCCCAACTCCCAGACAGTGCGCACCGCACCTGTCAGGTGTGAGTTCACCCATACCCTCCCCACCTCCCACCTGCCTGACACCCTGTGAATGTTACTTCCCTACGTGCACTTAGGTGTTGATCCATTAGTTCCAATTTAACGGTGAATACATGTGGTGTTTGTTTTTCCATTCCTGTGATACTTCACTTAGAAGAATGGGCTCCAGCTCCATCCAGGGTATTACAATAGGCAGTTCATCATTTTTTATGGCTGAGTAGTACTCCATGGTATACATATACATTTTATTAATCCACTTGTGTATTGATGGGCAATTGGGTTGTTTCCATATCTTTGATATTGAGAACTGTGCTGCTATAAACATTCCAGTGAAGGTGTGTTTTTTTATAGACTGTCTCTTTTTTCCTTTGGGTGAATACCCAGTAGTGGGTTTGCTGGATCAAATGGTAGTTCTACTTTTAGCTCTTTGA
The DNA here is from genome assembly GCA_028533085.1 of Varecia variegata. NCBI lineage: Eukaryota > Metazoa > Chordata > Mammalia > Primates > Lemuridae > Varecia > Varecia variegata. Next base: position 22,454,909 of record CM052451.1, read on the forward strand.
GGAACACTTTCAATAGCGTGCTCCCCCTCCTTCTCCTGAACGACAGTAAAGTTTAACTTCTGTGCTCAAAGGAAATGGTGCCAGTGTAAGATATGAGCAAAGGAATGGCATGACCGTGTGTGTGGTTTAGAAAGGTCCTTCTGCCTCAGCGAGACAGACGGATTTGAACCGCACAAGGGTGGAAGCAGGAAAAGCCGGAGCTTTATTGTTACCAAGAAAGACAAAACAGGAGCCTAAATCAGGACAGTGACGTCGTGTTTGCAGAGAGCTTGAGAGCTACTTCAGGGATACGTAATCAATCATAGCAATTTATGCCTTTGCATTACACCTTTTTTCAATGAACAAGGTTTAATATCTAAAGTAAAATAATGAAAACAGATTTAAATTTAGTGCTTGCAAGAAAATACTGATCTTTATCAGATCCCTTTTTGGGAAAGGAGCATTAGCTTCTTTTATTCCATGGAGTTTTTACAGAATTTGAAGTAACAAAGTCTTAGAGACAAAGAAAAGGCATTCATTGCATTCAGATTATTTTAAAGTTAAGGTAGACATGTATGTTACATGGAATAGGCAAGAGAATTCGAAATGCACTTGGAATAGAGGCAGCTCGGCAGACTACTTACCTATTGGGGGTTACAAGGTGGTGGAGCCGCAGAGACCACACATGTGACCGTCTCCTAGGACAGTGCTGAGCACTCTTGTCATTTCAAACACATTTTTCCAGCCCAGAAGCGGCAATGAAACCGGTTGAGCTGCCCCGTCCACTTCTCGCACGTGCCCTGCCAACTTTCTCCCGTCGCGCGCCAACAATATCCCTCAGTTCTTCTTGGCCATCATCATCAATCTTGCGTTATTGATTCGCTATTGCGTCCTTGTCAACTCTCCAATGCGTTCATCTCCGTGAGCCAGCCCCTCGCTGTCAGCGTCCTCTCCATTGTCACGGCCTAATAGTGGCCACTTTGTCCTGCACTGAGTTCGGCTTTTGCGACTGTTTCCTCCTCAAGCCTCTGCTGTCACCTTCCCAAGGTCCCCTCTTCTCTCCCACGTGCCCTGCTATCTGCCAGATTGGTTTTCTCGTAACACCCCAATTCTTGACTTCTTGAACCAAATTTGTTTATTTTAACTTATCATCTCTTCTTGGTACCGAGAAATAAAAGACATTTAGAAATAAGGTCTGTGCTTCTGATGTGCCTGCAAACATGAATTATACAGACACACACGCACACGCGCACACACGCACGCACACGCACGCACACACATGCACACACACGCGTGCGCACACACGCACGCACACACACACACACGCACACACACACGCACACACGGTGGAGAGACAGCCTGTCTAGAAAGACTAATCCCTCTGCACATTTTCTTTTGTAATTATTGCTTTTCTTACTGAAATGCAACAGTAACTATATAAGTAGCAAAAACGAAACAAAAACTTGCTCATTCAGCAATTTATTGAACTAGACTCGTAGAAAATTGAGGATAAATGAAGCTGCTAAAATTCCTGCCTGTGTGGAGACGCCGCTTCAGAAGGAGGATAGAGAAAATAAACCAGTAACCCAACTAAATATATTCAAATGGGAACACATAAGTCAGGACAATAAGATATGGCAGATCTTGAGAATATTTAGACGTATTTATAATATAAAATAAAGGAACAATGCAACCCTGCCCCATCCCTGCCAGCCAGAGGTCATCGCTGGTCCTCACTGAGCAAAGGACAGGGTCACACTCCAAACGCCGTTACGTCACTTGCTCTTTTTGACTTAACTGGATGCTGTAAACATTATTCTCTGCTGATAAAATTCACTTTTTAAAACAAATAGTTCAGTAAATGGATTCCTCGCTTTTTAACCAATCACTGTTGTTTAGCATCTAGGTCTTGTACAATTTTTCATTATTAGCAATAATAGTGTATTAACTTCCTGGTGGATGAATCTTCTCACAGATTCAGGGTATTTACCTTCCTGCAAATTTCTAGAAATAAAATTTCACCGAGTTAAAGAATAAGCACATGGGGGGACTGAAGTGAGGGACTTTGGATTCATGTCACCACATCGGCTTCACGAACTTTCGGGTTGCTGTGGACTCACGTGTGTTCACCCTGAATGTGTGCACGACCAAGACGTTTCATTTCTCTTTCAGTTTCTTCCTGTCCCAAATAATCACAGCCATGATAATAATAGGTGCATGAACGTGTGGTATTTCTGTGTTAGTCAGAAGAATCAATGTCTCTGGAAATGCTTCTAGGTCATTAATGTCACTACTAATGTAACTGTTACTACCCCATAATTTCCTCTTTCTACTTTGAACTTCTCCGCAGCCCGATACCTCGGGGGCTCTTTGCTCTACAACGAGCAGGTGCCTCATCAACATATGCAAACCCAGGACCACACTTCACAGGGGTCCTGGGCGTCTCTGGGGCGTCCGTTCAAATGAACAGATCGAGAAACAGCCACGGCTGTCCCCCCACACCGTGTTCTGTGTCCCAGTCGCTCCTCCTGCCGTGCAGTCCAGAAACCCCTTTGCTCTGCCTGCATTTCCTCCTCTGCCAGCTCAGCCACACACTGATTCCTGCACCCCTTATGTGTGTTTTGGATTCCTTCCCTCCAGGCGGTAATATGTAATCACTATTTTAAAAATGATATAATATCGTTAAATATAAAGCACAAGTTGGAGATCTTGAAATAGAGCAGTAGATCTTGCCCTGCTGGCTGGGGCTGGAATGCCTGGAGCCTTTCCAGTCGGCACCGGGGATGATGTTTTCCAGAGGAGGCAGGTGTGCACGCTGAACAGGGGGGGAAGGAATATTCTAGGGTCCTAACACACACCAGTAAGTCGGTTGTGAATTAAAATATCTTACGGACTAGCCGGGGAACCTAGCCATAGTTAATTGGTCAATCTATACAAAAATTAATTCTAACTTTCTAAAGGCCAGCAAAAATCTGCATATTGGATTGCAAACAGCTAAAATCTTGTTGTAATCAGAAAAGCAGCTTATCTGATATGTGAAGCTTTTGATCCAAATTTGTAAGACAATAACTTATTGAGATAATAATTTAAGCCAGTATGTATAAATATAAAAATATTTAATATACTTAATAATTAATTATAATTAATAATTTATATATGAATATGTAAATAAAGACACACGAGTGCCAGGAGGATGGCGTCACACTGCATGGGTCCACTTGCACCGCAGCTGGGGGACGGAGAAAGCAGCCCCTCCCCGGGTTTTGTACCCCAGGGGGACGGATCTCACTGGGCTGAAGTGCTGGAGGACAGCCTGTTTCCAGGGGAGACTGGCCCAGAGCCGGGGCTGCTCCATCCACCCCCATCTCGACACACCGTGTCCCCAGCACATCCTACAGTTGTGCCTGAGAACCACGGTGTGTATGTGGCGGCTGGGTCGAACCGTCCCTCGCTGTGTCCTGCACACTGGGCCGTCTCGCTGCCCCGGAGGCCTCGCCTGCTCATGCAAACACCCTCCTTCCTGCCCACCACCCTGCTTGTCGCACCCCCCAGTCCCTGCTGCCATCCGGCGCACCGCGTAGTCGCTGCCGGTTTCCCGCCTCTGCGCTTGCACTGGACGGTGAGCAGGGATGCAGACTGCATCTGTTCTGTTTGCTAGTGCGTATGTGATCCCAGCACCTGGAGCAGCGTGGGTGCTCAGAAATGCTTGTGAAATAAAATCATGAATGAATACTTAGCTTCCCAGTCGTGAAGACAGACAGGGATGAAATAAAATAATGAAGAATTTAGGACAGTATTGGACAAATATTTATTTATTAGTTAGGGGTAATATCAATATTCAGGTCAACCAGGACCCGTGGTTTTGAAATGTTTTAGAATAATACAACTTAAAACGAATTTCCATAGGAAATATGAGTCTGTGTTGAATTTTTTAACGGATGTGGGGCAAGGTAGAATAAATAATGTGTGTGCACTTATGTGGGAGTAGATGATTAGCAACAAATTTCCATTTTTAAGAAACAGTGTTAAGCCGTACTTGATTTTAAAGGCAATTCTGTTTGTGGCCCTATGGTGACGCAGGAGTTGCAGGTATTTATAAAAAGAAACATTAGCACCTGATTTAATTAGGTCTCTGCCAAATGAGAATGTTGCTTTGGATATAAGTTAAATCAGGAGATGTTGGTTAAAATTCAGACTTTATTGTTAAACTCTGAATAAGCCCAAAACATTGGAATAAGGTTTTTCTTATCCCCAAGACTAAACTGTCATTTTGCTACACGCAATTCAGCTTAATTTCCAAGTATGAAAACTCTGAGGCAAACAAATCCACAAACAACTCAAATCACAGAAAAGACCATTTACAGGCAAACAGGAGCACACGGTGTGCCGCACACAACCGCAATCACCGCGGCACCGACACCGTTTTATTGAGATGCATCCGTAAGTAGGACTCAGGAGATTGTTTCTCAGTCTGGGAACAATTTACAAGACACAGAGGAGCTGTGGTCTATTCGTGAAGCAATCGTGTCTGAATTACAGGAGATCATTTTCCAAGTTCATTTGGCTGGGGGAAATTATCTACTGGAGTTCCGTGGTAGCTTAACACATCCTGAGTTTTCCTCCTTTTTTGTAGGTATTTTCCTTCTTTTTCATTTTTTTCATAATAAGGACATGGCCAGAGATTCCTATTTTTCAATGTGTTATATATATTTCATTCTAAATGTCACTGTCCAATGCTTTATCTGGTTCTTGCCGTGTGACAAGATCACCCGACAGTGTGAGGTGTGGGATCGAAAGCTGCACAGGGCTGGGTCTCAGCTCAACTCTCCAGCAAGTTGCGTAACCTCTGAGTAATCCTTTTACTTGCATGTGCAGAATGAGAATCTTCATGGATTTCATCCATGTAGTACTTGTATGTAGCCCTCCTGTTACATGCCCAGCACTGTTTTAGGCACCGGAGATGCAGATTTTCATGAACACACACACAATCACTCATCATAATTTATAATCTAGTGAGTGAAGCCATTAACCTGGAAACAAAAAAAATATATATGCACATTTTGAATAGTAGTCAGTGCTTCCCAGAAGATAAAACCAGGGGTAGAGAAAGATCTGGTGGGCGGGGCAGTGCCACCTCATCTAAGTTGGTCCAGGAAGTCATCTGGGAGCAGGTGGCTGGAGGGTGAGCTATATACACGAGGCGAGGAGACCTTCTGAAGACTTTTCTAGGCACAGACAACAGCAAATGCAGCAGCCCTGAGGCCAGAAGAGCTGGGCCTGTCAGAGCAGAAACAAGTGGGACAAGTAAGTGGCAGTTGTTGTCTACCAGCGTAGGGTGGCAGGGTGGGGCAGAACTCTGGGAGACTTGGCTCAGTGAGGGAGGGAAGGCCGGCTCTTGCAGGTCTTTCATGCCATACTGAGCTGTTTGGATTTTATCCTAATTTCAATGAGAAGCTACTATAGAATTTTTAGGAGGGAGGGTTGATTTGATTAGATTGGGAGCCTCAAAAAGTCTGCCGTATACAGAATGAATTGCAGGTGAGGCAGGAGTGGGAGGTAGAGAGCCATTTAGGAAGACGCAGTGAGAGGAGATGCTGACTCCACCAGGTCCCTAGTGCGGGTGGAGAAGCAGTGTTGGGTTGGAGCTGTAGGCCTGCGGATGCATTGCAGGGGGTGTGATGGGCGGAAGCCATCCGAGATCGCAGGCTGTGCCGTGCTGCACAAGGAGACAAGGCCAGGCTGCATCTGAAAGAGGAAAGCTGTGCCTTTGCTGGGTGCCAGGGCCCACTGGAACGCAGGTGCAATTGCAGTTGAGCCAGCGCAAATGAGACAGCTCAGGTGTGCCTGCTCAGGTGTGTCTGCTCAGGTGCACCGTTTCAGGTGAGGTGTCTTGAGTGAGATGTCTCAGGAAGGCCTCTCAGGTGAGGCATCTCAGGTGCACCATTTCAGGCGAGACCTCTTTAGTGAGACATCTCAGGAGTGTGATATTAGTAATTATTTCAAGGCACCTCATGATGTGTGGAAAAAGCACACTAACAACAATAAAATCCCATGCAGACGATAGGAACGTGGTACGTGAGACAGAGCTTGACCTGTGGTTCCATGCTGCATGTGGAAGTTCTCAGTAAGTACTGCCCAGGCTGACGGCTGGTGCGATAGCCCAACACACACGGCCAGGTTAGATTTCCTCTTCCCAGCCTGGGCTTCCCATCTCGGGGCTAGAATGATTGTTTTCTCCACTCCCCCAGGAAGGTGCACACCCACTATCACTCCAGGTGCTGAAGGGGGGGTTAAGCCCGTAGATTCAGTGCATGCCCTGGTGCTGACCCAGCTGACAGGCACCACTGGGGGGAGAGGCCCCTGGGGGCCAACGCCCCTTTTTATCACGCTGTTACTGCACTTCCGACCACGGCCACTAGATGGTAGTGGCAGCTCACACTTCAGAATTACAGCTTTTATTCTTACTAAGTGTGATGAAGATGATGACTCCCATTTATCGAGTATCTGCTAGGAGCCAGGCTCATACTTCACATTGAGGCTGGTCCTCAGAAACACCCTGTGGGGGAGATAACATCGCCCCCGTTAATCAGCAAGGAAACCTGGCCCACCTTCGCCCATCCCACAGACGAGCCTGTTTTCTGACCCTAAGCCCGTTCTCCTGTGGTTCCGGTGGTGGCCCCGGTGCTGGTTGAATTCCAGAGCCTTGCTCCCGTGCTAGCACCCACGCTAGCACCCAAAGCTGCCACCTTCGTATGTTGTGATCAGCTTAAGTCCAAGTAGATACCGCACACACAAACATATTAACTCTGCTCATTTAGAATGTGTAACGCGTTTCCAGGTGTGAAGAGCAAACCTGCAGCTCTCTGGCCACACCTGCTGAAAGCCATGTGCCCTATTATGGGAGGAGAGTCAAGGCTCGGGGCATCAGAGGCTGGTATGATAATGGCCACCGTAACGATCTCTTCTCTGTGGGGACATCCTCCCACTGGCACATGACCAGGACCTGTGAATTTGACAGGTAGTCACTTGCTTCATTAGAGTACGGGAAGGCTCTGAACTGCCATAGGCTATGCAATTGAAGGGTAAAACCAAATTTATTTAGATTTACAAAAAAACACGATGAGACTAATACCTGATTTACATTTTGTTATTTTTTGTCCTCCTGACTCAAACAGTTTCTTCCTTCAGTGACTCAGCACAATAGATAGGAAGCCCGTAGTACATCAGAAAGTGTGAATAACCATGTCAGTGCCTTTTGTTGTTATCTTCTAATGGTACCCTTGGCCTGACTCGTAGACTAAAGCACGTTTAGCAGGCGGCTTCCAGACTGTTAGTGAATAAATGTTGCCACAGAGCAACATTTCTTAAAGCATGACCCACAGAAAACTTTGTCTGAGATACTCATTAAAAGGAGATAAACTTAGCTGTAAAGATGCTGTCCTCTCACCCTGGGTACTTATATGAGGACTCTAACATAGTCCAACTCGTAGACTCAGAGCGTAGGATGCTGGTTGCCAGGGCCTGGCGGAGGGGAAGTGGGGAGGTGCTGCCCAAGGGGGGTGAAGTGTCTGTTGTGCAAGATGAGGCAGTTCGAGACATGTGCTGTGCACCTGTGTTTGCAGGTAACTACATTTCATCGTGCACTTGTAAATTTTTTAAGAGGTATATCTCATGTTATCTGTTCTAATCAATAAAAAATAAGGATATATAGAAATGAAGACATCTGCTTTTAGGATCCTCTTACACTCTGTAAAATTTTTGGCACAGAATTAATCTCTAAATTCCTTCCTCTCTAAAATAAATCTTTCCATGCTTAATCTATCTTCCACACTGAGATGGTTATGTAAAGTTATAATGGAAGAATTACCAGCTGTTTATGTTGAAGTATTATGTTATAGAAATCTTTTTCATTGAAACTTATATCATTCAGTTAATTTGTTGTGAGCCAAGGCTGTATATAAATGAGATATTGTATTGAGACCCTACGTGAGAATACTTTGAAAGTATATGTGCTATGCCACAGTTTATATATACTAATGACTTATCATTGATTTAAAAAGTATATCTCAGTGTGAAATGCAGCCTTTGTGTAGGGCATTGTGCTGTGTGCTTTGATGACCTCAAACATTAATCAGCTAATAATTGTGTGTCAAGAAGTTTGCAGTCTTCACCATTGTTACTGTGTCTGTATCTATATCTATAGATAGATGGTAGACAGATAATAAATAGGAGATACTGAAAATGGTATTTTAAGCAAATTGTTTAGAATAGTGATTAGAATATTTTTTATAATTATACTTGCAGACAAGTTTCAGAGTAATAGACTGTAAAACTCTGGGATATTAAATCCAAGATAACACAAAGACACATCAATAGATTTGCTTATCACCTCCTGTTTTCTGCCCACATCTGGTCATCAAATAAGTGATCTAAAGTCCTCACCTGCTGGGAGGAAGGTCTGGGCGTGGAGAGGAGGGAAACCAGCTGAGTCAATGCCAGTCACACCTCTCTAGACTGCCATGACCCCATCGGCCTTCCAGCTCTCCAGCCCTCCCACCCCTGTACACAGAGATTAGCGGTGGGGAGAAATGTGCCAACAACTGGAAGATTCTCCAGACCTGGGCTGCTGTCCTGGGAGCCCAGCCAGTGACGCCATCAGACTGTGCGTGTCTGCATGTGCGCTGGAGAAGACAGTCCTCATGTGCGGCCAATCCACAGGGGGGACCTGGGCCCGGGGTCTGGTGCTGCCGGGGTCCCAGCCCCCCTCGCTGGCCTGCCCTTCAGCCACCCTCAGACAGGTCAACAATCCCACAATGGCAGGATCCACATTTAATACCTGGATTTGGGGCAGTTGACATTTATCATGTTTAGCAGAAGTTTACTGTTCCATGTTGTATCTCCAGACTCCCCCACGGACTCATCCAAACAAACGCCTCCCAAGGCTGGGAGGGGATAACAAGGCATTTAGTCAAAGTCCTTATCAGTGGTGCTCTGCTTCTGCTAAGAGCCAGACAGAATCAACAAGGAAGTTACTAATGTCCTGGGTGAATAAAAGCCATAGGAAATGAGAGGGACCTGAAAAGTAATTTTAGCTATGTTCAAATTAGGTGAATCTCAAGAAATTACACATTTTTTAAAGAAAATTAGCATTTAACAGAAAGGCATCAAGATCCACTGTCAAATCTTCCCTTTATTACTTTAATAACAGATGAAAAGCTGGAAAATTTACAAATATGTGGAAATTAACCCACTCTTAAAGAACCATTGGACCAAAGGAAAAAAGGGAAATTGGGAAATATCTTGAGACAGATGAAAATTAAATCACAATGGGATACAGCAAAAGCAGCACTAAGAGGGATATTCATAGCTGTGAACAACGGTATTAATCATGAAGATCTCAAACCAACAACCTAACTTTATACCTTAAGGAACTAGAAAAGAGAATAAACTACATCCAAACCTTGCAGAAAGAAGGAATTAAGAAGGTTTAGAGCAGAGATAAGTAAAATAGAGACTAGAAAACAGTACAGAAAATGAATGAAACCAAGAGTTGATTCTTTGAAAAGATCCACAAAATTGGAAAACCTTTAGTGAAACTGATTATGAAAACTTTTGTCTTAGACTGAGCTTTCAAAATCTATGATTGTGGCGCATTCTTCTTGTTATTATTTGTAAAATTAAACTGTCATGGGGAAACAAACAAAGTGTAAGGCATATCATTATTAGGTATGCCAATTTATTATGTATATACTTGCAAAGGTTGTTTCTGTGACTAGAGGGGCATTGATTTCCCACCTACTGTGATCGGCTCACTGTCCATGGAAATTTGCACTCACAGAACATTGGTAGTAGGAAAATTCAAGGAGGGGATTGTTTAGAAGAGGAAAGAAAACACATTGATTCATTTTGCAAGGCTAATTTCAAATTGCATAGGTAAAACAACAACAAAAATATTTCCCAAGATGTGTTTGTAAGTATGAGTAGGTTAAAATAATCCTCTGAGTTTATTAAAACTTGAAAACTACTTATTTTTCATTCTCAAAATTAGTGCCAAAAACTGTGAAAAAGAACTTGCATTGAATTATGAGCTAGTGGCATTTTGCATATTAATAACACTGCTCTTGACTTTGGAAGTCTGATTCAAAGGAGAAAAGCTAAGTCAATATCTTATGTATTGTCTTCACTACATAATTTAATATTTTAATGAAATAATGATTAGTCTAGTTTTCAAAGAAGTTACTATATTTTATTGACAGTGTCTACTTTATAGCTCATACTAATATGAGCCTTGTCCAAAAGCGCTTTGGGGAGTGATAATATTTTAGATTCCTGAAAATATGTCAGTATAAGTTTATGTCAATTGTCATTCTTCTCTCTGACATGTAATTATCTAAGTCTTACATTATTTATCATACTTTTGCAGATAAGTGCAAATCAAATGCACATTTATAATACATAGTATTAAAACTTTAATTAGTTGTCATATTTAAATAGATAACTATTTCCAGAAATAATTTTACCCAGGTGTTTTCTATCACCTTTCAGTTTTGGGGGAAGAAATAGTCTCCACGACTTTCTGTTCACTATTTCAGTCCTTCAGGCTTTCCAAGCTGCACTGGCCTTTTGTCTCAGATGCATCCACTCTGTCCTTGGAACTGCGCAGGATATCAAGGCATTTGATTAACTAATATCAATTTGTATTTTGAAATTTAAACTGTTATATACAGTTTACAGAACCAAAAACACATTGATACATTTAGTGGAAATGTATGCACATTATCGGGAAGAGAGACCCGCAGGGTCTCTTGGGAAATGTCTTCTTCCTCGAGTTTTGACGGCTGAAGAGTTGTCAAAATAAATTCTACGGGATAACCAGCTTCTAGTAATATATCTGCTGTGTCTAAGCTGAGTAGGGACCTTAGCAACTTAAAATTTAAAATATACTCAGCGTTGGAGAAGACCTCGTTTCTCTCCACTCACACAAAAGGGATTTGGAGTGTCCATTTACACAAAATTATTTTTCTGAACATTTTCTCTATATGAAAGAATATGCCCCATTCTATTTGCTTTTCCTGAGATAACTTTGTACTTTAGGACAATTTATAGTCTTTAGAAAAATTATGAAGCAAAAACTATTTACTGTTATGGTTGATGGAGAAATGTCAGAAATACCGTAACAGCCACTGTTGATACAAATTAGACACCAACTTGCCACCCTCGATTTCTAAAGTAAGATTATAGGTTGCTTTTAAATCTGAACTGACCACTCAGCATTTTGATGCCTCTTTGAAGTCACAAGTATCCAGGCTACTAATTGTTTAATTTGGGTAAATTATTTAAGCTCCATGACACGTTTCCTTATCTTAGAGAGGGGCTGATTCTACCGGAGTCAAAGGATTATTGTAAGGTGTGAAAACAGTGTCTGTGCAATGACTTGTAAGTGGTGGGTACCCGTTGGCTCTTTGGTGGAGACCAAGTTCCTAGCATTTTCTAGTGCAGGTCTGGTGACCTGGGGCATTATTGGTTTAATCCCCGTGTCCACGTGTGGGCAGCAGCCACGTTCCTGTTAGAAATCCTTGTGACGTGCAGTTCCCGTCCGTTTCCTCTAAGAGTACTTTCCCACGTGGAGGTGCAAAAATCTGAGTGGGTCACATGAGGCTGAATAAATAGGGCAGCATTTAGTTCCATTGATTGTGATCATGATGAGATTGATAGAAAGTCAGGAAAGAGGCTTTGAAGACACAATGGCCCCCTAGTGACAGCTTAGCCCTCCGCTGTTCTGACTGTCAAGGAAGGCGACAGCGTCCGTGGGTGTTTTTGGAGCAAAATCAATGGCGCCACTGCACTTCTTATCGCGGAGAATAGCTCTTCATATCCCGCTGTCTCTTATAAAATAGCTCAGCTTATAAATTTTTGTGAACTCGGTGCCTGGGATATTACTATGATTACCTTGAAATTAAATCCACCTTAGAATCTTGATCTTTATCCTACTTCCCAGAGAGCTTTTGAAATACTGCCCTTCTCGCTGGAAATGCTAATTCCGCTTTAACCTGGTCTGTAGCTTTGAAAGTGGCTGAGTGCCTTTGAGGACCCTCGGCGTCCGGCGATGCTGTATCGCCCGAGGAAGGTCAGATCCTGAAGGGTTTCCCACAGGCCGAGTCTCCGGCAGCCTAGAAAACCCCACCCAAGCCTTGGAGCCTGTGGCTGGCCTTTCCCGTGTGTGTGACGTGGTGCACTTGGTCTCGAGAAAGGTGACCCTCCCTGTAGTTGGCTTCTAAGATAGAGTTCTGTTCAGCCTTGGACCCAGGGACTGGGGCAGAAAATAAAGGCCAAGCTGATGACACGCACATTGTCATTTTCTCTGAAGCCCCCTGTGAGGATGTGATGTGTGTTTTGGGAACTTTTAAAATATGAAGTGACACTAAGTCTACTAATTTTTTAACTTCCTCAAAAACTGGCTCATAAATATGGTGATATTAAAATCAAAGGGAGTTGTAAAGATCAAATAAAATAATAGCACCCATTGAGATAGCTCTGAACACTTTAGGAGTTTTCACTTTAGAAATTGTACATTTTGTATTAGTATGTGCCTGCATGTATGTGCACGCGCGTGTATGTAATGTGTGTGTGCATGTGTGTGCATGCGCGTGTGTGTACATGTGTGTGGGTGCATGTGTTAGATTCCCCTCCTGCTCACAGCCATGTGCAGCTGTGTGACTTGGTCTCTAAGAGGGTCACTCTCCCAGGGCTTAGGTTCCATATGTAGGGTATGAGCAGGTCGGTCGCTGACCAAGGTCTCTTTCACCTTCAAAGTTCTATCTCAAGTCGTCTCTAAATGAGGATGCGATGCTATGACAGAACTGATTAATTTCAGTAAAGCAAGAGTAATTACAGGAATAGGTTACTAGTAACTAGGATCTATTTTAAATACTATGTGGTGATACTTTGGGTCTTGTTCAGATCTGTAATACGCAGGGAAATATGGACACAGTCACGCTCAATTGCAATTGTGATAAATCCCATAGTCTACTCTGCAGAATGCCAAGGAGGACAAGCCACTCATGGTTAGAAAGAACTTACAGATGTGACATAATACTGGACGCAGAGTCAGGGACTTGAACTTAATTTCCAACTCTTAAATATTAAAGACTACCTTACTTAAAGGAACGTAACAGAAGTTTAGCAACATTGTGCATTGAAGAACCTGTGAGTGGTTGGTTAGCCTGATGCACATATGAAGTGCTCATCACGACAGACTTCTCTGGGGTTCTGGGATGGCTGGTGCCCCTAGAGCTGCTGCGTTTTCTGGAGAGATGTTGGGCTTGCTGTAGCATCTCTCCAGTGGAGGGTGAGGGATGAGCGTGCTTAGTAAGGTAAATGTGGCCTTATCAAACATTGTAAACTTCTTAAAGTTACTATGGCAGAGCAGAATCTTACTTTCTCACTCCCCTGACACATTGTACACGTTTCTTTTTTTTTTTTCCTTCGGTGATTCTTCTGAACAAAGAAGGAAATAATTGTGTATATTCCTCTCCTGCAAGTTTGAATTTAGCTAACACATAGCCAAGTTTAGAAAATTATCAAGGTCACAAAGAGTCTTAATTTCCTTAATCTTGCACAGTGGTGATCTGTGACTGCTCGGATGTATTGAGCAATGTGCCAGCTTCGGCTCAGGTGACATTATTTACACCACATACTCCAGGAAAAGCCGGTGCGGTACTCGTATTTATACAAAGGACAAATAGGATTGTCAAATGCACCTGACATTTAATTTCCTCAAATCTTTAAAATTTCATAGAAAAGAAGACTTTCACAACCCTTTCTTGACTCTTAACAGATATTCAAAGTGAATGTAACATTGATGACTGATTTTAAAAGTGTGTAAAATGTTTATTGATTAACTGTATTACTATTTAGAAAAGTTAGATGTAGAATATAATTGTTAGATTACAAATTTGACTAAATGTTGGACGTTAATTTTAGGATAGAATTTTATTTTAGACAAATACTTCATATGTTCAAATAATGCATGTAAATTTACATGAATTTATTTGGTCAACATATAAGCGTAGGCAAATGAACAGATAAAACAATGATAAAATTCCATAATATGTTGCTCTGATTTTTTTTCAAAAGGCATTAGAAATAATCAGGAATATGTCATTTGTAGGTTACTAGGATAAATTATAATTTAATCACAAAAACGTCACATGCAACATAAATTAAAGGAGGGCAATTGTTTTAACTGAAAAATAACAGTATTATTGTCAGTCGCCAGACGGTACTAACAAAAGACAACTAGAAAAATGAGAGGTAGCCTGTGATATATGTGACCAGTCATGACAAAAGTAATGAATTAAATTAAAACAAATACACTTAAACAGAATTTGAGAATTTTCCCCAAACTATACCATGTCATTTATTTATGAAATGTCACTTTTAAGTATTATCATTCAACTGCTTGTGTTAGTCAATTTAAAAAACAGTTCAATTATCCCTTTCAGATATATTACAGATATAGTAGTCATAAAGTTTACAACCCATACAATTTAAGGAGGAACGGATAGAGGGACAGAAGATTTGGGAGAAGGTTTCTTCTATGTTAGATGAGTAAAGCAATGACACTTATAGAAAATATATTCAGTCTTTTAACTTTAAGATTGTCTGGAACATAGAACTTCCCAACATACAATTCTTAATTGTAGGCTTGGAAACAAATGAGGTGAATCTATGTGGCCAAAGGTTTTGAGCTCTGTGTTATTCTTTACTTACCCTCCCTAAACTTATTCCATAAATATGTAGCCATCTCTAGAAATCCTAATGGGTGGGTAGCCCAATGGTGAGCCAGTAAACAGGCTCATCTATAGGGTTTGCCAAATTTCATGACTTAAATACTCACCTGATAGATGATTTCAGGCTACTAATGGCTTAACAACTGTCTTGCAAAATTCCTGAATACTTAATAATTGGCCCTTCAAAGCTGGTATAAGCTGGCTCCAGTACACCATTGAAAGTTTAATATTTTCATAGGTAGGAGGGTCAGATTTAATGCTTTCCTAGCACACTTTCCAGTTTATGCCAGGCAAATGACGATGATTCCAGGATTAGTCACCTGTGGATGTATCCACAGGTGAATGTCTGGGAAAGTTCCCAAGGAATGAGTCCGGCTTCTGCAACAGCGTCAGAACCACACCGGCCAGGGGACACTTGTGGTAGAGGGTCAGGAGTTGGATCCTGCAGTGTTGCACATTGTGTCATTTTGGTGTGAAAATGGTATTAGCAGGAAGGTATCAACCGTGACAAAAAGAGATGGAATGATGTTACAATTTTAGCTGAATTCATCAGGGCAGCTAAACTTAGGTAATAATTCTCTTCATGGCATTGTTTGCTATAATCAAGCTGTAAATAGAATATAGACTTCTTGAGTTGCTTGGTTCCTGTCCTTGTCTGCTATTGGTCAGAGTGCAGGACTTTTTACACAGTATATTATAATGAGATAACACGTAACTGTAAACAACACGGTTAAGATGCTTATGTGCAGTAAACAGCTCAGAATGACAGCAGTCTTGATATTTCTGGCATCAGCGTGTAAGGACATGTCCTTATAGCTGAAACTATCTTCAACTTCTGTCCTTCCCAAGTTGCTGATGGTGGCCTTAATAGAAATCTCTAAATTCTTCAATTTTCAGTGTAGATTAATAACAACCTGTGGTCCAGTATGAGTTCCTCAAATGTTATTTTTACATGTTGATTAAATGTCAGAGACTTGAAGCTGAGGATATCGTAAGACAGCCTGGGAAGTTCTGTCATCAGGAGGTAGGATCATGAATTAGGGTTTTCCAGTGGGGACTATCAGTGAGCTGATGGGAATAAACACTGCATTTGCAGGACATCACATAATCACTCCAAGAGACTGCACGATTTGTCACTCAGTGTGCAGGACCCAAAGAGTAACAACAGCACCAGGGAGACCAGACATCTAGCCCAAAATACCTATTAGCCACGATGCACTGAGGACGTTTCTGTATTACACCATTTATAACAACTTGCTAAGAAAAAGAGAGAGACTCTAAGAAACCCCTCCTTGTTTAGGATCCTTCGGACAAGAGCATGTCTTCATGAAGGACTGGGAACAAGCTAACGTAGCTTCCTGGGAGATAGAAGTGATTACGGGGAGATTGATTCTGAGCCTCTGTCTACTGAGAGAGGGGGATTGAGTGATGTTCACGGAACACTGAAGAATACAGGTCGCTCCTGGGAGAAATGTGTGCTATTATGAGAAAATTATTTTCTGTGCTATAAAAGGAAGGTGCGGATTAGAATCTGCAGCGCTGTCTACTTTCTTTTTAGTATTATCTACTCTCACACTCTAATTGTTTCTTCTTTTGTTCTGGCCTGAATCCTTCTGTGGTTATAACCTCTGTGTGTTCATCTGCCTTTTTATATCCCAGCATCTTCTCTCAAAGTCTGTGATGCAGTTTTCTTATTCTGTGCTTCATTACAGAATTAAAAGGTTGTGCTGCGTATTCCTCCTGTGTGTGGTGAAGCTGTGTTCTCCAGACTCTCAGGAGAATTGACCCGTAAGATCTGGGTGGCCAAGTGTCCGCATTTTGTGGGCATCGGGGCACATGGCAGTGGACCCCCTCAGGTGCTGGTGGCAGAGCAGTGCATTTTATCATGTTTTCTGGGACAGTGGATGTCACCAGGGAGTTTACTCCAGGGCCCATCCTGCTTTGGATGGCTGGTTAGGTCCTCGCTGAGTAAGACGAAGCCTGTTTGCTTTGAGACCAATGGAGGCGTCCCAATATACCAACAAATTCACAACCAGATTCACAGCCCAGGAAGAAGTAAAATTGGCTAAGACATATCCGTTCACCAACATCACATTCCATTTCCCGAGCAAATTACATTAGCATTATATTTGATTTACATTTAATATTTAATGCTAAGTCAAGGATGCTAAGAGTGAATTTTTCACTGTGGTCTCCTCAGCAACGTTAAGAAGATTTTTTCCAGATTCAACTTCCAAATGCCACAATTAAGACTGACCCACATCAACGTTGCTACCTAAGCATCTGAGAGGGAGATGCCCAAAACATCTTTAGCCGCCTGATAAAGAAATAAGTGTAATGTGTAACGTACCTTCGTGGAATTTGTGTTTTTGCTAGAAAGTCAAATTTTGAAAAAAAAGAATACTGTTGCTCTATTATTATACTTTGGTGTTTTTTTCCTACGTGAAGTTTTACAAAGTCACGGTCAGGAGTTGTGAGTGTGAAGTGTTGCGTGTGCTCAGGTCATGCTCACTGTGCATCCCACGTACGCACTGCCCCCATCAGGCTCTGTCACGCCACTTCTGTTTGGTGCCGTGACCTTTGCTTACTGGTCACCCAGCCTGCACTGCCACCCTCTCTTGTGCTGCTATGCATGTCCCTCACAGAGCTTCCTAGGGTCTCGGGACTGACTGGTCCGTCTACCTGAATGGCAGCCTCACCTTGATGGTCTGCATACGAAACCAGCTGGCTGTTCGTCTCCGGAGACTGAGTCCGGGTGTTCTGGGGGTGCAGTGCCCCCGCCCCCCAGGCTGGGTGCAGCACCTCGTTTGTTCTGCACCCACAGCCCCAGCCTCTCTTCCAACACAGACCGTCAGCCCTGCAATCCCGGATCACTCCTCTGTCTCTCCCCGTGGACTGCGGCTCTGGTGCCTGGAATTCGATTTGTCTCTATTTTCCCAAGCAACATGCCTGTGACACCTCATGACTCGAAGAGGCCAGTTGCATCACAGGATCAGGCCACAGATACGGACCCGAACCTGCAGGAGTCTGCATCGCTACACAAGGCATTTCCATGCTGGAGTGATCATTTCAAAAGGAAGTTTTAGAATCTTAGACTTCTAAAATAGTCGAGCTTAGCTTATCGCAGTGGTGATTTTGGTAACAGGTGGCTGTGGTTTCGCTGCCATGGTTTATCCTCCATTTGAGTGGACACACTGAATGCTTTTCTCTTCTTTTTCCTTTTTACATGTCTTTATAGCTTCAGCTAGAACACACAGACTTTGGCAGACTTTTGTGGAAAACAGTTACATACTAATCCTCCGACTGTACTAATTCCCTATGTGTTTTCCGATTTAGATTTGTTGTTGTTGTTGTTAAGAGGACTATTTTCTGAGTTAAGAAGTTAGTAGTTAATTCCTGGCTTTGTCACTTGCCTGTGGATTTTGAGTAAAACCTATCTTCTCTCGGAAGATAGTTTATAGACCATTCCCAAATCTTTAACATGTCAGTTACAGAATTTTTTATCCTGACTTAATATTTTAGGCAATCTGAAATATGAAATTTTTTATCCTATATTATTCTTCTGGGAAAGAGTAGCCAGCATTTGAGGCACTATTTTGTGCCGCATAATGTGTTAAGCATCTGACAGATGTTACTTCATTTAACCTTTGCAAACACCTTCTAAGGTGTTATTTTCTAAGACCTTACTTTCAGAGACTTTCTAAAATATTATCATTGCAGCTGAGAGCACTGAACTAAGCAATTTAGCCCGTGCCGCACCAAACGAGTGACAGAGTCTGGACTGAAAAAGTTATGTGGACTTCGGAGACACATTTGCCTTCTACCGTGTTCTCCTTCTGCATTAATATTAATATTTCTCTTCCGTTTGGGGAGTGGGAAGAGGAAACAAGCAGCGCTGAGGAAGGAGCCAGGCTGCGGCAGAGGAGGGAGGAATAGAAGGCAGGAGTCGGCCTTCTATTTATCCCTGCCGCAGGAGGTCCGGCCCCACAAGTAGAGCAGGCACTCTGCACCCCAGTCTTTTCAGAAAAGCAAATACATATGTATTCCCTGTCAACAAGCTCTTCTTTCAGGTGGGGATCATTTGCTCTCTCCTAATCAATTTGTTTTCTTAATCCTCACCGGTGCTTTAATGATTTAGAGGAGGGGGGAAGTTAGAGAGATGCATTTGCAGTTCCTTTTGTCCGACTCCAACACTGAGGGATTGCAGGTGGGGGGTGTGACACCCCACGCAGGGTAAGCCTCACCCTCCACCATCCTCATGTGCTGCTCAGAATCTCGTCGGCCCATTCGCCACTGGAAAAACAGAACTATCTTTGATTTCTATTCCTTCAAACATAATCCACTGTTCTTCTGGGTCTGTGTATAGAATTCTTTTGATTTTCTTAGAGTTGGTTCTATGGGATGATGGATTCCTATCATTCTCATATAGCTTTATTTTATTTATGTAGGGCTATAAAGAAGCACTTCTAAGTTCCATTCTCCACTCTTTAATCAGTCTTAAAAATGTGTCTTTTACTATTTTCCTAATTATTGATTCTGGACCCATTGTTATTTTTTTTTTTTTTGACAAACTTCAGTATCTTCTGCTTTTGTCTAGAGATCTATGATTTTTCTCTTGCTACCCTTTCATCTTTTATTCCTTCAAAGCTCTAGCTAAGTTACTGCATACATCTTGGGTTGATGGATGTAAGTGTTGATTTTGCATTTCATCACATCTAATAATGTTCTGACTTATTCTATAGCAGTTATTGTATTGTGCGTTTTAAATTCCCAGTCCCTCGTTCTTAATAAGTATTCCACCCTCTTTCATATGTTGAGAACATATTTCAGTAATTTTCTAAGTTCACTTGTGATTCTCCGGTTGCTTCATTCCAGGAGTTAATGAAATTCTCTTGGAAATCTCACTGGCTTATTTTCTCATTTTATGCAGCAAAAATTTTGAATGCTCCTCCATTACTGTTTTATGATTGCTTACATTCCCTGGTGATCCTGTTAATCTCTGTTGTTGTTCTGTAAACATTTTATATCCCTGACAATTTTACTGGCATTTTGATAGGTTTTGCTTGCGAGATTTTGTCCCGTCAGTCACTACTTCCTTCACCCAACCCCCAGCTTGCTCCTGACCTGGAACTTCACGGATCTCACCCTACTCCTCCAGAATGCACAATTTCCATGTCTAACTATCGTGTCAAGACAACACTTCTCAAGAGAAGCAAAATGCTATTGAGATAGGGAGGGAAGGTGTGTAGATGATAAATTTTGTCTGGAACTCAGAGGATAAAAGATCATTACTGGATAAAATTTGAGTTAGGAATCGCTGAGTCTGAGGGAAGACAGATGAGTTTTTCTTGGCTGTAAAGACTCTCGAGACTTGAAATAACAGAGTCCTTCAAGTTGGTGGCAGAACGTGGCCCTTCCCGGCAGCAGTGACCAGGGTCGCAGCAAGGATGATAATGAACACGGCCACCACTGATCAGATGCCTGCCGGGTGCTGGCAGCCTGCACACAGCCTGTCTGCGTTGTATCCTTCAATTCTAGAAACCCTATGGGGAAGTCAGTATCCTGCTCATTTTACAGATAAGTTAGAAGAAAGGTTAAAAGAAAGGTTAAACAATTCTCCCAAGACCCTCATTGAATAAGCAGCAATGCCCGGATTCCCTCTTTTTTCAGTGCGATTGTATTTGCTTCTTTTTAAAAAAAAAAAATTATTTTTCATTTTTAATTGATACACAATCATTATACATATTTATGAAGTACATGTGATATTTCAGCACCTGTATGCAACGTGCAGTGATCAAATCAGGGTAATTAGCACATCCATCACCTCAAACATTTATCATTTCTTTGTGCCGGGAATGGTGAAATTCCCTCCTCTAGCTATTTTGAATATACAGTTAATGTTGTTAACTGTAGTCACCCTACTGTGCTATAGCACATTGGAACTCATTCTCCTAACTGTAATTTCATATCTACTAACCAACCTCCACTCCCATCCTCCCCTCCCCGGCATGTTCTCATTCATACGTGGGAGCTAAAAACATTGATCTCATAGAAGCAGAGTCGAATAGTGGTTGTGGATTGTCCTTGGGGTAAATGCCAAGTGTATGATTATTAGATCACATGGTAAAAATATGTTTAGTTTTATAAGAAACTGCCCAACTGTCTTCCAAAGTGACTCCACCATTTTGTCTTCCCAGGAGCAATGACTGTTAGATGTGTTTTTCTGTGGGAAACCTACATGTATGTTATCCAGCCCCTGTGGTAGATACATATGGACAGGTTCTCTCTTTATCATTAATTATACTTTCTCAGTTGTTTTATATTTGGCCCTTATAATCTCAGGTGAAAACAATGAAAATCTATCAAAAATTATTAGATAATTTTCATTTCCCAAGAGTGCAAATGAGTAAATAGAAACAAAAACAGAAACATTACAACTGGTACCACATAAATTCAAAAGATCATTAGAGACTATTATTCACAACTATATGCTAAACAAATGGGAAAGCCCAGAGGGAATGAATAAATTCCTGGACATGTATAATCTACCAAGATTCAACCAAGAATAAATAAAAAAACTTGAATGGACCAATAATGAGTAATTAGATTGAATCAGTAATTAAAAGTCTCACAATAGCAACACTAAAAAGAAAAAAAAAACCCAAACAGGACTGATGGCTTTACTGCTGAATTCTAAAGAACTAACACTAATTCTTCTCAAACTGTTCCAAAAAATTGAAGAGGAGGGAGTTCCCCAAACTCATTCTACAATGCCAACATTACCCTGATACCAAATCCAGACAAGGACGCAACATAAAAAGAAAATTATGGGCCAATACACCCGATAAACATAGATGCAAAACTCCTTAACAAAATACTAGCAACCCAACACCAAATCAAAAAGATTCTATACCACGATCAAGTGGGGATTATCCCAGGGAGTCAAGGACATTTCAACATATACAAATCAATAAATGTGATGTATCACATCAACAGAACAAAGGACAAAAACCATATGATCATCTGAATAGACACAGAAAAAGAATTTGATAAAATTCGACATCACTTCTTGATAAAAATTCCCAACAAGTTGGGTAGAGAAGGTAAGTACCTCAACACAATGAAGGTCCCATGTAACAGACCCACAGCTGACATCGTACTGAATGTGGAAAAGCAGCAAGCCTTTCTTCCAAGAACTGGACCAAGCAAGGATGCCCAATTTCACCACTCTTCTTGGACATAGTCCTAGAAGTTCCAGACAGAGCAATCAGGCGAGAGAAAGGAATAAAGGGTGGGCCTCCAAGCTGGAAAACAGGAAGTAAAATTGTTCCAGTTTGCAGATGGCATGATTTTATGTAGAGAAAAAACTAAAGACTCCATCAAAAATTCCTTAGAACTGATAGACAAATATAGCAAATGTGCAAGATCCAAAATCAACATACGAGAAGTTGCATTTCTATACACCAAAAACAAACCACCTGAAAAAGAAACCAAGAAAGCACTCTCATTTACAATAGCTACAAAGAAAATAAGATACCTAGGAATAAATTTAGCCAAGAAAGTGAAAGATTTCTGCAATGAAAACTATAAAACATTGATGAAGGAGTTTGAGCTGTAGGCGTTTGTTATGTTTTCATATATTTTGTAAGAATTTGTTTACATCATACTATTTCATACAAACTTATCCATTATTTATGGATATAGACATTTTTCTAACATAAATAAATACATTATAGGTATATTCTCTTGGAAAATAATGTATAAACTCCTCTGGTGTTAGTAGTTGACATGGATTATTAATATTTTTATTATAGATTGGAAAGGAAGGTGGAGTGTAGCCATAGGTTTATATGAATATTTTATGATCTCTCAATTCTCATAACTATGATAAAATAATAATAATGAATAATTAATGACAACAGACTGTATCAAAAAGCCAGTCAGCATGAAGACACATAGTAGAACAATTAATTCTATTGCCTTCAGATACAGATGGACACGCACCATTGTGTAGCCATTTATGGGTAATAAAGTAACTTCATTTTGAATGATGTTTCTGCAAAAAAATTCTTAAAACATAGATGACATACTCAAAGTTGCTGATAAGGCAAAGTAAGACAACCTAAAAAATACTATCTGACATCACTCTATCACCAAGTCTACATACAGTAAAGTAGAGTATGGGAATCCTGTTTGAGGCTAGTTTTAAAGTACTTTGAGTTTCAGCTTTTCCATAAAACTAGGATTGAAGTTCATTGATCTTTTTCACCATTTCTTTAGAAAATATGATGTCAACTGAGCAATTGTGAGAATCTTCTGGGAGTAGATTGTGTCATATGCTTAGTTCAGGATGCTGTAAAAAAATGCCATGGACTGGGTATTAATATTTTCTAAACAATAGCAATTTATTTCTCAGAATTCTGGCGGCTGGAAGTCCAAGATCAAGGCATTAGCAGATTCTGTGTCTGTTGAGGGCCCATTTCCTGGTTCGTGGACGACACCCTCTCTCTGTGTCCTCTGGTGGTGGAAGACCAAGGGTCTCTCTTTATAGGGCCCCAACACCATTCACGAGGGTTCCACACTCACGACCTGATCACCCTCCAGAGGCCCTGTGTCCTCAGCCCATCGCCGTGGGGTGCTGATCTACTTCAACATACGAGTCTTGGGAAGACACAAACATGTGAACCTTGGTGAAGCACAACTGAATATAGCAAGCATTATCTTAAACATTTATCAGAGCACCGCTGGATCATTTGAGCTGTAACTCTTGCTGCTATTTTAGCTGGTTCGTGCTCTGTTAGGGCTGTGCAGAAAATGCAAACTAACCCTGGGAGCAAGATGGTGCGGCAGAGATGGGAGCTACTGCGTTCGGGAACGGCTTAGACTGGCTCTACAAATCGACTGCTTATTTATAGATTCCATAAGGGCAGCGTTAGTGTAGCCTGTCTACATGTAGCGAGCTACACCAGGGGCGTGGATGCTTCTGTTAGTATTGACAGAGGACATAAACAAATCCATCCCATTTTTCTCTATTTAACTTCCTCCCCACTCCCTCAATAAGAAAGATGAAGAAAAATTAGGTAGAGAAACATTGTGTGGGCCCTCCTGGGAGAAATCAAGCAAGCAAGATACACAGAGGAAAAAATTGTATAGAGGTTCTATAGGTTTGGAGGCTTTAGAAAAAAGTAGAGTTCATTTTGAATTGATTACATAAAATAAATTATCCAGACTCTTACAGCAATTTGCATTCTTTATTAAATAAAGTACATGACTCATTTTTTGTAATAAACAAAGATTCTGTTCATTCTCTAAAAAAAAAAAACAAAAAACAAAACCTCCATATATTAGTATCTCCAATTTATTATGCCTTGTATAAGGCTATACATAATCACATTATCCTTGGTGTGTAGTGATTTGGCAAATCTTTCCTTCCAAGTTCTAGGAAGGAAATCCTTCCTTCCAAGTCCTATTAGCAAAGTGAAAAAAATATAGAGATAATATTAATTTATTTAAAATTCACCATAACCCACCATTTCTGTTTTACTCTTGATTTACCCAAACATCTCTCCCATGAAAACACATAATTCATTTCTACACTCCCGGGAAATTGTAAGTTATAGGCATAGTCATAAATACAGAGATAGCCACAGTCATAGACACATACATAGATACAGATATAGACACAGACATAGAGATACAAACACAGGGGTCGTGTTGACTGATCACATTCTTCTGTGAGGTGCTACTGTCTGCTTCCGGCGGGGGGTTGGGAAGAGGAACATTGCAAACCAGGGAAGTGAAGTGGGACGTCTTTCAAGTCCTCGCACCATCATTTCTAATACACTTAAATTACAGAATCTACCTGTCGCACGATCCAAGTGACTGCACTTAATCCTGCAATGGGTTTTTGTACCGACAATTCTTTTCTAGGGCCAATTCACTGTGTACTTGCTCTTCTAGCAAGATGCTTTGCTGATAAGCAAAACTGTAGTCTGAGTTTGGTAACAGTGGGTTTAAAAATTACTTATGGAAACGAAAGTGTTTGAACAATGTCCTGTCCATGAATGAGGACACGAACATTATCTGGCCTTGAATATATGAATGAATAAAGAACGAGTGAACAGAAACACAGATAAAGAGAGCTGTGGGAGAATCATATATAAAATTAACCTCAAATGTGTTTTTAAGTATTCCCA
>CM052451.1:22480375-22509295 GCA_028533085.1 Varecia variegata
ATTCTAACAGAGGGCGTAGAGACCATTCTGTGTTGGATAAAAATAAAACCAAGGCAGAACAGTGCTTATAAACAGGGACCGACCGATTGTTTGCAACTTCCTGAAAGTCTACTTATATTGTTAACGTTGGAAAGCTTGACTCGCCGTGAAACGTGGTCTTTTCTGTCAAAACACACGGCGAGACTAGGTGCCAGGTGTAAGCCGTGGGACCTGTGCACACCTGTGGATCTTTTGATCGTATCCTATTGATTGGTATTTTTAAAAACCTATTATTTATTATGGGAGATTTCAGAATGTGAGCAAACATAGAAAACACAATATAATGAGCCTGAAAAGACGTACATTTGTAAACTTTGCAAGCCAAACACAAATATTTGAAATGAAAGATCTGTGCCTTTCATTGTCTTTGAGCTATTTTACAACTCTGCACATTGTAGAAAATGAATAACAATGCAAATCCTTCCTGGCCATTGAAATGCAAATGAATTTCCTGTTCTTCTTTTCAAAATTCTCTTAATATATGCTTATCTATAATATATTTTCAAAATAGATTGTGTGATAAAGGTGCATGGTAATGCTGGACTAGACAGTCTAAGCCTGTTGTGGATGAACCAGTGCAATTCCTCATCGTAGATTTATTTGCCTCTCCTCTGACGGTGTGATGTTACGTAACCCTACAGCAAGAGACGAAGTTGATTATTGCTCTGTGGACATTGACTGCTTTTGAATCTGTATGCAGATTCATTTTAGTATCCCTGATTGTATATGTATTTTCTTTGAATTCTCCTTTGAAACCGTTTTTAAAAATATCTTACTGGTTCCTTCATTAAATATTGAGTTCCCTAAAATATTTAGCATGCTAGATCTGTGTGTGTACAGGTGAAAATGAGAATATTAACCTGGAGTGCTGGAATTTTATTCAGTTTTACTTTATGAATTTGAGTGAAGAGACATGCTCTTATTTTCCAAGTGTGTATTGTAGGAGTTTCAGGAGCTGAAGAAATGGAACAAGAAGTTATTGCACATGAAGCCAATGAAGCAGATAATAAAAAAATATCCACCAATCCCCAAACAATAAGCAGGGGGGTGATACTGTCCTGAGTTCGTGTGAGTGGGGACGTCTTGGCACGGCTGCACCCTCTCCGTGTGAGCTAAGGTGGTTGCAGTGTTAAGAAGTCCTGTAGTAAGAGGACTCAACCGTGAGCGTCCTTATCTATAAAGTGTGAAACAGGTTTCTCCTTGCTATACACATGTGCTGTAGTGGGGACTTAATGACTCTTAATAAGAAATGCTGCAAAAACTTACATTTACATCCCATTCAACAGTTGGGACTAGACTGCAGAGATAATTGCTGAACATTTCCTGGCGTTTGGATTTTTGGACCTGACTTTTCACTGAACTTCTACGTGACTGTACAGTTATTCAAGAAAGCGTGGTAGAGGCACAATATTAATATTTTCCACATGACCTACATTTGCTGCTGCCTTTGGTAGAATCGAAAAGCAGCAGTGAAATGCCAAACCTTCCCAACGGGGCACACGGCAGTGAGTTAGTTCCGGCCCTATGAACACACGTTGTGGGGTTCTCAGGACGCAGAGGGGAGACCCCAGCCTCATTCCTGACGTCATTCGCTCTTAAGTATTTTTCAGAATAATCCCATTGAATTTCAACTTCTCTGTGAAGTTCTCCAGATTTATTCCATTTCAACGCAAACAATTTAAAAATCAGTTTTTCCTCCTTATTTCCAGAAGCAATCTTAAAGTTTAATTGCATTATAAGTGCTTTGAATGCTGCTTTATGGTGTGCAGACCTTGGGTGACAGAGGCTAAAGCGGATGAGAAGAATGCAGATTTTATGTGATCTTTTCTCATTTCACTGGAAGTAAACTCTTCTACTGATATGCATCTGTTTTCTGTTTGCATGTAGTTGTTTGCATTCGTTGCGATTGGCTCTCACCTTGTTTCTTGCATTTTCTCTTTGCATGTGGAGGCTCTTGTTCTGGAATAGGATTATGTCTGCCCGGTCTTTCCACAATTAGTGAGGAGTGGAGAAAGTTATCCACAAAACTATATCTTCTACAAATGTGACTGAGGAAAAGTCAGCAATGATTCCTGACATGTCTAAAGCTAATCTCTGTCATGAGTCCCTTTGTCCTCTGCCCGGGAGGAGTCCGGTTGCCATAGCCACTGAAGGTCCCACTGGATGCTCAGCTGGCTGCGGTTCCCCCCGGAGCTTTCAACCTTGCTTATCTCACCTCGGCCCTCGGCCCTGGTAGTGGAACATGGGGGCTTATCCGGCTCCCACAAACCTTCACTTCCCTTCCAACCTTCATTGATAAAGCCCCCAGCAGCCTTTCCCCTCGTTTGCAGGGAAAACGTCACTTGTTTTGTACGGCAGGGACTTCCCGTTCCTCCCCCCCGGGCATCTCCATCTGCACCTGCGTCCCTCCCCCCCATCGGTCTCGGAAAGACATGTGTCCCGCTCTGCCCTAAGGATGGACCCGGCATCGATCCTCTTCTCCTTCTGAGGTTTGGCTCCGTCGGCAAATACCGACGTGCTTGTCTTGATGTCTTCACCGTCTCCTCCTGCAGTCGGGGTTCCCTGCACCTCTCACGGAGATTAACAGCATCCCTCTAGTTGCTCTCTTACCCTTAAATCCTATTTTTTAGTTCTGTCTCTGGTGTGAAAATTCTGTGTGTTGCCGATGAGAGAGACTCACCTGTGCCCAGCTGTAGGACGCTCTGGTGACATTGTCAGGACTCTGTCGTCCCCTCAGCTCTTTCCCTTCCTGTGGCTTCATCCTCAGGGAGGGCGTCTGTGAGCGACAGAAATAACAGCTCTCACCTTCTCCGAGGTTATATTCTTACGGTTCGTGACTTCAGGACACCAAGAGTGAGGAGCCTTCAAGGGCACCTGCCTCAAACCCAGAGGTGACTCTGCGTGGTCCTGCCGGGGCCACGTCCCTCCATCGGCCGCGGGGCCCAGGGGCTCCCAGAGACCCGTCCATTCCGGGCTGGAATTCAGACACAGAGTCACGTGGACGGTAGGATTCCTTCTCCAACAAAGAATAAAAAATCTTCAAAAAATGAGCCAAATGACCAGAGATGTTCGGTGTCTCGTCCTGCAGAAACCCCGACCTTCTCTGGCCTCCGTTATAAACACTGTTTCCCTGTTGCTGCCGGCGCTACCCTGTCCAAACCCTGTGTCACCTGCACTTCCAGTCCCCTCGTGACATGGATCTCACCCCGAACACTGTGCTTTTCACTTCGTCCAAAATCACCTCCTGAAATAGCTTCTGTTTGAGCAAAACCTGAGCCATCCTCTTGGTTTTATTTTTTTTTTCTTTCTTTTCATCACTTCATTTTCTTTTTCTGAGACTCAACGATTCATCTTCGCTGCTAAAATGAATTAGCGTTTTTATTTCATTAAAATATTTAATTCTATGGAAATGGTGTCACGGGAAAGAAGGACGCTGCGTCTCCCATTCCCGTGTGTTCGGGGGACGCAGAGTCACTTGGGTTCGTCACTTGTCGTTACCGTTGAGGTTCTTTCATCTTTGTGTCAGCACTGGTGGTTCTTTGATCATTTCTATTGCTCCTTTGATGTCTCTTAATACCTGTAGTAATGAGGTGCTCAAAATATAACAGCTGACGCCACGCGGTGTTTTAATTTTATTAAGAATTTTCTACCCTCCTGAAAATGAAAATTTTACCCGTTTTTTTATTCTTTGCATCTTCAACTCCTCTGCTAACAAGTCATTATGTGAAGGCAGACGGCATGCTAATTATTTCCTTTCTTTCCCCGACTCAATTAGTGCTGTATTTCACATGTTCTTGAAGTCAGAAAAAAAAAAAAATCTTATTAAGGATACCAGCCAGAATTCAAAACTAATAACTTGAGCACCATGGAGCATGTTTATCTTTTCAAGTTCAATCTAACAGAATCAGAATGGTGGGGAACCCATGGCCCCGGAGGTCACCAGGTGCAGCCCCTCGACTGAATCCAAATTTTACAGAACAAATCCTTGTAGTAAAGGGATCCGTAAAATTCGGATTCAGTGAAAAGGCCACACTCAAGGATCCAGAAGGCCACGTGTGGCCCCAAAGCTGAGGTTCCCACCCCATGTTCCTGTTTCCTTTTCACTCTTCACAAAATTATCTTCCTTTCCCGATTTCTCCGACAGTCCTCCCTTTGCGGACACAGAGGAGCCTTCCTTAGAGCAGTCTGTCCACACGGGGAGCGGGCAGTGGTCCCTTGTGGGAGCTTCACCCGTGATGTTGCTTTTAGTCTCTCCGGTGGCCCCGAGCTCATCGCCAATTCTCTGATCACCAGTCTGGTTATC
Source organism: Varecia variegata (assembly GCA_028533085.1). NCBI lineage: Eukaryota > Metazoa > Chordata > Mammalia > Primates > Lemuridae > Varecia > Varecia variegata. The sequence goes on from CM052451.1 coordinate 22,484,718, forward strand.
GGTGAAGTGGGAAGAGTAATAACCGGGTTCTTGTCGGGATAAATTGTCTGAATAGATGTGGCAGCTTGTCGAGGACAAGAAAAGGACCCTCAGTTCGGAAGTTGTGGTTGCAGGTGTGTATTTTGTGAACAGTCTGCATAAATCTGTGACTCACCTGGAGGAGAATTTTCTAGAAGGGTAAAGAACACTGATTTTATGACAGCTTGTGCTCTATGCCTCACTGGTGTTTTCAATTTCTGGGGGTCAGTCTTTCTGCCCAGGACTCACAGCGCCTTAGAAAGTGCGTTGAGGATTCCCTCCTCCCTCCTCCTCCCCTTCCTCCTCCCTCCTCCCCTCCTCTTCCTCCCCTTCCTCCTCCCCTCCTTCTCCCTCCTCCTCCCCTTCCCCTCCCCCTCCTCCTCCTCCTCCTCCCCGTCCCGCCCTGGGGCCTGGGCTTCCTCTCCTGCAGTCAATTCCATTACAACAAACTTTTCAAATTAGTTTTTAGTCCATTTCAACTTTGCTGCTCTCTTTCCAGACTGTTCACCTTCTTGTCAAAAATGCAATTATCAGTCCGGCTCTGGGACAGTATTTCCGACTTTCGGTCCCATTCCCTGTCCCTCCGGTGTGCTCAGAAGCAGCGCCGTCTGGCCGCCGCCTCTCGGAGCAACCTGCTTCTGCGTCCGGATGATGGATCTAAATGGCGCTTTTCCCGCTTCTGTAACCCGCCCGCTGAATCACAATTCTCCCGAGGTTGTAATCCCTCGGTTGCCATTGGGTGTTATTGTTTTGTGTCTGTTGTCAAGGTTTTATCCTCTCGCTACTCACATGGCTTTGTTCTTATTCCTGCGGATTTTATCAAGATAAATCAGAAACCCTCGTCTGCCACTTGGGGTCGTTCCCTGCCGTCCTCTCGGGTCCCCTGTATTTCCACCAGATCACTGCGACTCTGTCCCAGGTGGACTCCCCCTCTCCGGCTCTCTGTTTTATGGTCTGTGATGCGCAGATTCATCATCTCCCTTCCGTACAGTCTCTGCTCGTTAAAAAGAAAAAATATATAAAGCGAATACGTAGGGAAAGCACAGTGGGTATTGGAGCCGCAGACACTGGGCCCCGCCTGCCCTGGGCTGTGTGCTTAGGGCACCTCCCCTTGCGGTTCGCTCCTCTGAGACCCGTCTGTGCAAGGTGCGTCCTCACACCTGCCTCGCGGGCGTTCTGTGAAAATTAACTAAGATGATAACGTGCATATGCACGTATGCACGGACATCAGTCTCCAGAATCTATTAATATACAAACCCAGCACATATTCGCACCCTCACCTTAGGGCCCTTAGAAAAATCACAACTTCTGCGCACACCAATGAGACTGAGCTGTCGTGACCCAGACTATTTGGAGACACGGTTCCTTCCTTCTCACACCCTGTAAGGGTTACAGTTACCACCAAAAATCCATGCTTTCATGATTGTTACAGGTTGCTGTAACTTACAGGTATCTTAATTATTACTTTTCTCCTTTCGCTTTTCTTTTTTTGTCACTGTAATTGATGTATTTGCAGACAAAAGGACAGTTGTCCCTTTGAGTTTGCCACAGTAGGCTCCTTTGTTTTTTTCTCAAAACAAGGAACCCAACCAATCCAGTATGCATTTTGGTGACTGTGCCTCATTTGCACAGTTCGTGTAAACTGGGACTTGGATAGAGAGGCTTGGCCAGCCTAGTGGTGTCTGTCACTCCTCTTATCATTTATTTGCTGAGGAGCATTTTCAAAAGCAGTATACTCTTTGGCTGTCTAGTGGCAAAGTTTATCAGCAAGAGGAGATAAACACTTGCTGCTTCTGTTTATTTACAGTGTTCAAGATGAGATGTGTTGGTGGCGTCTTCAGCCTGGGCACCCTGGGCTGTGGAGCCAATGCCGTGTCTGCTGGGAAGGGAGGGGCCGTCCTGTGCATGTTCGGGAGAGTCACTGGCCTCTGCCGGTAGCGTCCTCCCCCGCAACTGTAAACACCAAAATGCCCCCAGACGTTCTACCTGTCCACTGGGAGAGGGCGGAGGTGGTGGCTAAGGCTCCCCTGGTTGAGGATGACTGCTCTGAAGAGATTGATTGTTTTCCTACATTATTAAGAACACATAGATTTAAAACAATCTGATGATTTCCTATCCATGAACTGTCTCTGTTAATGCCAAAATTGTGCTCTCTTTGCCTTTTGTGCTTTCTCAAGTGGACTCCTGAGTAGGCGATAGCCTCTCTGCCATCTGGTACGGAAAAATATTCCAAGTTCATCTTGGGCGACTTCTGCTTCCACCTGGAATGAGCCATTCAGCCAAGGATGCTTGGGTTCCTTCAGTGGGAAATGATATCTCAAGACTATCATCATCAGGAGATACAGAGTCTCTTGCTGCTTGATTTCTCACTGTCTCGGGGCCCTCTCGCTAGACACGGAGCTTGTGTGTGGTGTCTGCGGGGCAGGGGGGTGTGTTGTGATGTGTCCGATGCAAATTCAGCACTGCAAGTTTTTTCTTAATGTCTTTGATCTTATGTCTCAACTTCTTCCCTTACCGAGTGTCCCTGTTCTCAACAACTCTGCCAAAGGTGGAAGTGGAGTCTCACATCATTCCTCAGTTGCTTTGTCTCACAACACAGACACCAAATCCTGGAGAGCAGTGTCAACCTCACCACACACATTCTGATTGCTAAAAACAGCTTAAAACGTGTTGCACATATTTTATACTTTATATCTCACAGCTGAAGTGCTGTATTTCAGTCTTTTGCAACTGTTCATCTCTGAATTCACAATTGGATTTACCTGTTTTTTTCTTTTTATGCTTTTATATTGATTTAAAAAATAATTTTGTTTTGTAATTATGTAAAAATATTTGCATACTTACCTGTTCCACATCAAATTTACAAAACTAGGTATAATTTAAAAGTCTCACTTCTATTCCCTCTCTTCCATACTCTGCTTTTTTTTTTTCCCTTACAGATAGTCATTTTTAGATTTTTTATGATTCCTTCTTGCATTTTAAGAAACACACACACACACACACAAATATATATAAGGTCATTATCAGAGGCTGCCATTCGATCTGCTACAACACGCACTAGTGACAAATTCTCGGAAAGGCAGGAGGGAGGGCGCCTCCTCGACGTGCGTGTCAATATCGGTCCCCTGGTGGTGATAAAATACTAGAGTCTTGCAAGATGCTACCGTTGCGGGAAACTGGATGAAGGTCACATGTGATCTTTCTGTATCATTTCTTACAACTGCATGTGAATTTATAATCCTCTCAAAATGCAAGGTTTAATTGATAAAATAAAACCCCATAGTAATTCTTTGCCAAATCACAGATGGACCTATTAATAAATGGTCACACAATCTCTGCAGCCACCTCTATAACTTTTCTACCAGGTAAATTCTGCTGATACTTAATTCTTATTGTACATAGACGTCTATTTTAGAAATAGGCATCATTTGCTGCATCTGCAGAGGCTTTGGTGGTGTATCCTGTTTCCTTTCTACTGTGATTAGAAAGGGAAAACATTCCTGCTATCAACACATTATAATCACTGTAATCTTCCATGCTAGGAAGCTAATCCACTCTGAAGGATAAATGACTTTCATTGAAGATCCAGCCTTTCCCTGGCTGTGTTCGCTGCTACTGGGAATTTTTGAGCAGGGCTCTAGAAGCTGCCAGGACTGATCTTATTTCTCAGGGTCCCATTGGAATAAATGTTTGTTAGCTCTGTTTACAAGTTGCAAAGCGCACCTGATTCAGCCCTAGGAGAAGTCAGAAGCACACGGATTGCCGGCGAGCATGTTTCGTAGGAAGACACGCTCCACCTTGCCGGGGAAATGTCCTGAGCTGAGACTAGTCCTGATGCAGGAGCCGCCTGTCGAGAGCCTTTCTGTCACCCGGGACTCGAGTCTCCTCTGGAGCGAGGGGGTGTTAATAGACAGGGAGACGTCACATCAAGTGAGCAACAGATAGGATTTTTGTGAGTTTCCCCCTTGAACGGTATTATGATAAATTCACACAATAGCATTTGATTTCTTTCCCTCCCTACCAGGAGGATCAAGCAAAGAAAATGAGTTTGCCCTTCAGTCTTTGAAGTTTTTTGATGCCTGACAACCACAACCGGTGATAAAAATTAAGCTCCGCACGTTAAATGAGCAGTGAGCCAGCTTTCCGGGCCGGCTTAGGTCCCTCTCTGCTTCTGGCATGTTTTTTTTTTTTTTTTTTTTTCCTCTCTGTATTTAGCCTCACGTTATTTTTGGAAGAGCAATACATAGAGTGGCTCAGAAAATAATAGCTAACATTACCTTAAAGTTTTTCTCTCTACTCATCACCCTAATCGTAACGTATTAGCATATTGGCAAAATTCTGCAGCCACTGACATTTCTTTAGAGAAGAGAAGAAAGAGGAAAGAAACGCCCTTTTTTAAGCCTTACTCCTAAAAATGCTTATTGTTGACATATTTAAAAGCTGCCTTGTACTCACAATCATTTCTAAGGTGTCATGTGTATGACACCTTACAAAGAGTCATGTTTTTGTTGTTTTGAAAAATATGTAAACATAATGTTGGCATAGCGTTTGTTATCAGTATTAAAACATACATATGATTTAGAAAAGACAGATATAAAAGGAAATGGAAAACACATACATTTAAAACCACTAAATATTAGATTTAATTTAGATAATCAATTTTATAAATATTCATTGAGTATCTGTTTTGTGCCAGGCACGGTTTTGAGGGCTGGGATGTAGAAATGGCAGCTGGGCTAAGGACCAGCTCTCAAAGATTTTATATTCTCATCAGGAAGGTGGGCAGTAATGATGCTAATAATAATAACACCTAACCTATTTCGTTGCTTCTAAGGCATGGATTTTTTTCACATTTTAGTATCTCTGATGCGGGATGTCTCATACGATGACATTGATATGAGAGACTCATACCACATTTTAATTTTCTTTTTCAGTATTGCATGAAATAATTATGCACCTTATAATTGATTGTCTCTTAGGCTTGATGTTCTCCTAGGTAGAGAGAAGTTCACTGAAGAAAAACGTAGGGGTTGTTCAGCAGGCCAGAGCGTGGTGGGGGCATGTGCTTAGGGATAGAGCCGCAGACAGAGCACCTGCCCTGCAGGGGGCATCGGGGGAGCAGGGATGAGCCTGTGCACACCTGGGGAGTGTCCCTGCAGGGAGCATCTGCAAATGCAAAGTCGCAGAGCAAGCCCCCGCTGCTGGTGTCTGCGGAACTGCAGGAAGACCACCACCATAAACAGACAAGAAAATCTTAATTTAGGATCAAGGGAAAACCAAGAAAGCGGGAGTTTACTTAGTGCCCGGCGAAAAGCAGGAGTTCTGGAGGGAAACAGTTGTGGGAAGAAGTCGTGGCTTGGAAGTCCCTGTCAGAGAAATCAGAATAACACGGAAAGGTCAGAAACAGTGGAGATGGATTGGGGGAATTGCGAAGAAATGGAAAAGTACATCTTTGTATCCATAGCTGCAGTTCCGCAAGTCATCAAATAAAGCCTATTCCTGTTTCATTCGTTGGTTGTTTGAAGGGCTATCGTATCTCATCGCAAGGCAACTTTCTGGCCTTCTAAGCTATGGCTAAAAATGTATTTCATAGATGGTCATTTTCTTAAATTAAGTTTCTACAACATCGTTTTTAAGTACATTAATTTTTTTTCAGTGATTTGTTCCCACATCTGAAAACGAGTTTCATGTTCCACCTGCTACTGGAGGAGCCTTTGACTAATGACGTGCATTAAACAGGAACGGGCCGTGTGCTGTGCACGTGTGTGCAGCTGCTGTTCTGACCCACGGACAAAGCACATCCATTTCACACTCGCAATGTAGAATATTAAATGAGTCCGTTTTGAAAATGATTAACTTTCCAAGATGGGAAAGAGTGACAGTCTTTCTGAACAGTCCCGTTTCTGTATTTGTGCCAAAGGACTTGGCAGTGATCTCCACACAAGCTGCATGAACCCAGTGGTGTAAATATATTTTCGTTGCTTGGCAATACTAACGAATAAACGCACTACATGATTTTTTCTTTTACTCTTTTATCTTTCATTTGCATATGTTGTCTATCACAAATATTTTACTTAAAAATGTATTTCCTTAAAACAGATTCCATTTTTCTACCGTCCTGCTCCATCTCTGCCCGTGGAAATTCACCCCGTAACACCTAGAATAAGTGAAGGTGTTGACAAGTGATCTATAAGTCAGCTTCCGGCGACTCGTTGGCTGACAGCTACCAAGCGGGTTCCAGGTCTCTTCCTTAGACCCTATCGGTATACGATAATGCTCAGAATAGGCAGCTACAAGAATTAGACACAATGAAATCCGCCCAGTGAGCTTTTATAGAATCACATTCAAGTCTTTGATGATGTTCAGCACCTACTGGCATAGGAAAAAATGATGGCATTGTTAAACCAAGTTTAGTCAGTTGTTTATTGGTAGAAATGAGCTAAATCAAGTTGATACGGGAGAAATTTCATGTGAAATGTAATTTTCACTCTCTTGCTAGGGAGGGAAGGGGGCGTGCCCCGCTGGGGAAAAAGCCAGTAGAATGGAGTGGGGCGGGGAGAGGAAAGGTGAACACAGGCTAGATAGGTTTCCGAAGGCTCAAAGTAGGTGCGACTTCCAGACGCAGACAGACACAGACTGGGCTGCAGAGGTGGCTCGCTGGGGAAACTGACTCGCAGGACCGTGGGGAGGGACATTGTACGTCCCCAGGCTACGGCGTCTCTGCAGGACACAGGAGCGGATCAGCTTGAAGCAAGGCTGGCGCTGGTGCAGGTGTTACACTGGTGCCTGGAGGTGGGTGCTGGGGGTACTGATCTCCATCGGTTGCATTGTATGAACCTGCGTTGCGGTGGCTGTCACGGTGGCATTGGGACATCCCTGGTCACCACCATCTCACCGTCCTCGGAGAGCGTCTACAGAGTTGCTCTGTCACTGTCTCAGCACCGTCCCTACCTCTGTGCCAGCTCTGTCCCATAGCAAAGGTCTCGGAGGCTGGAAGCCCAGACAGTGGGGTTCCTGATCTCCCTAACAACCCAAGGACAGAGGGTTAAGGCTCAGACAACGCAGTCAGGAAAGGCTTTCCTGAGACCTCACCCTCGCCATTCGCTAGACCCATGACCGTTCAGTGCTTGGATTCAAGTTTCAAGTATTTGATCTGTAAAAATGGAGTAACCACTATAACCTATCTTATGTATTTGCAAAAGTGTTTTAACATATCCTAATGGTGTAAGAGACTCCAGAAACACTCTCTAATGGTAATAACCATTAATTAAACACCTACTGTGCACCAGCCACTTGCTCAGCATTTAAAAGAATGAGACACACAAGGCAGATACAGCCCCTGCCCTCATGGCATGTATATCTAGTTAAAGTCTATATTGCATATATATTGACTACATTGCATATATATATTACATATTCCTCAGCACACAGGAATTGGTTACTAAATATTATGTATAATTATTAATATTGGTAGTAATAATGTAATAACATTTCCCTTATAGCAAATAGTCCTACATCTCCATGGAAGATGAGATATAAAAATTCCTAATACATGTGTGTAAACATATATTTGTATATATATGTGTATATGTATACTTAGCAATTATTTTTTAGTTGCTGCAAATGACATGTTTTCATTCTTTTTTATGGCTGACTAGTGTTCCATTGTGCATACATACCACATTCTTTAATCCATCATGCATTGATGGACACTCGGGTTGCTTCCATACCTTGGCTGTTGTGAATAGTGTTGCAATAAATGTGGAAGGGCAGACGTCTTTCCCACATACAGATGGATTTCATTTATTTTGGGTATATGCCCAGTAATGGGATCGCTGGATCATGTGGTAGCTCTATTTCTCACTTTTTAAGGAACCTCCATACTGTTTCCCATAGTGGCTGTGATAATTTGCATTTCCACCAATAGTGAAGTCTTATGCACAGTTTCTCTCAATTTTTGCTAACATTTGGTATGATCAGACTTTTAAAGTTTAGCCTTTCCGGTGAGTCGGTATAAAAACCATTTTTCCCCATCATTCTTACTTAAATACTTTCTTCGGGAAAATATTCCCAATAAACAATTTCGGAGTGATTCCACATCCTTGTCGTCGTTTGCTCTCTGGTGTCGTTTCCTAAAGCCCAGCTTCTGTCGAGATTTTTGCTGTAGTCTGAGTATTTGCACAAGCTGCAGAAGTCCTGCTTCCCTCCACGGCCTCGCCGTTAGAACCCGCGGCGGGAAGCAGTCTGGCTGCAGGGCTGTCGCTCTGTCTTTTTGTTTGTTTTTTTAATTGTCTTAAGTTCTCCCATCCTTGAATGTCTCATTAGGACTCAAGGAAATTCACTGTAGATGATTTAAATATCATTTTGGGCCCCCCACACATCTCATGGAAACGGGGGCCTTTAAAACATGTATGATAATCAAAAATCGACTTCATTTCAAATCTCAGGTGGTGGAAGAATGATACCTATTTTCTAATGACATTCAGGGATAAGAAAGGGTAGGCGTTAACAAGCCAGATAATGCAATTTGACACAACTGCGAGGTTCTTGACTGGATGGATGCTCAGTGGAACTTTCTAAACTCCAAAGCTCCTGCAGCTTATTACCTCCCGCCTCTCGGAGGGCACCTGGCAGCCCTGTGATTCGGCAGCTCGGCCCGTAAGCGGCTGCTCATGTCACACCCGACAGCGATGGATCTGACGCGCAGACGCCACCTCTGCTAGGAGCAACTGGCCTTCTTGAGGAGGTTGTTAGAGGAATCTCATTTTGTTTCTGAATTTGATTCAAATTGCTTCCTATTAGCCTGAGTACATTAAATACATACCTTTACATCGACATAGAATTTGGAAAAAAAAAAAAACTTTATAAAAGAGACAAATGTGGTTAATGGAAGTTTGATAAGACCATTATTTATGCGGGACCACTTTAGGAATGTTCTATTTGTAGAGTATGGTCTCGTAAATTGTTTCATATCTCTCTGGCCTGAAATATGAATATTTCCTGACAAATAGTGTTGATGGAAAAAGGTTCCCGTAGAGAACAAGATCGTCTCCATGCTCAAGAGTCAAATAATACTATGTAGTTTGTTTTTTCTTTCATCTTCATTTAAGTGTTTTTAACCATTCGACTGGGAAAGTTTTCATGTTAAAAGTTCCAAAAATAGAGCTGTAGGAATTTGTGGCATCGTCAAATGTTGTTAGCATTAGATTTTTATGATTGCTTCTAATCATTATTAAAGAGGAGACTGGGCCATCTCATTATTAGGAACTTTGCTTTTAAAAAAATTGGAACTGCGTCTGTCTCCACTTCCAGGTCTTCAATTTTGCTTATAATCTTGTGTCATTTTACGATTCGGAACAAAGCAGGCTGGCCTTAAAGTCTCAAAGCACGGTGACGTCTGGCCATGCTCACCGGGCGTCCCGGAGGACAGTGTGCCAATAACTGGGCACAGCGAAGTCACGCAGTTCCGCGCCGACGGCTGCTGTCGGCTGCAAACCTCGGCACGGGCGTTTGACTCGGTGGTTTCTAAGGTCAAAAAAAAATGTAAGACCACAAGTTTTTGGAAAGTTAATTATAGCTTCTTATCTTGAAAGTGGCAGAAACAAGGAATGGAAACGACGTGTTGCCTGCTGTCATCTCCCATCCTGTTGAGCCTTTACCAGGTCCCAGGATTGTTGTATGCCGTGGGGAACACCCAGCCCCGCAGGGAATCACAGCCCTTGCGAGGAGAGAGGCAGCGATACCTAGAATCAGTGAAACAAAGGCTCAACGACAACACACCAGGGAGGGCGGGAGTGGCCGACAGAAGTTCTATTGATCGCGTGTTCATGTGAAGGGTGGATTGGATACACATGATAGAAGCCATTCTAAGAAACATGTAGAATCTATAATTCAGAAATCTGGGGCTTTTTGTCTTGGGGACTTAGGGCAGAGGGTGTTAAATATCATCCTGAGTGGACTGATGTTACTAGAGTCTACAGAATTGTTACTCTCATAATGAGAACTCTTCTGGTCTTTGTTTCGTGTAAATAAAACCATAGTAAAGATGTTGGTTGGGTAGAGAACAGCATTTCTATTTCCTTAATAATAACCTGGGCTTGTATATATTAATTCTAGCTGCGTTTGAATACACCTTTGTCTCTGCCCATTGTAAATGTGGCTCCCTCTGGCACTGTGGGCTCCGGGGGACCCTCCCCATGCGATATCCAGCTATTTCCTTCAGAGATTCATTAGTTAAGCCTGGGTAGAGTCTCTAAAGACCAGCCTGTACACTTTTTATGACTATGCATTTTCCTCTAGAGTTGGCTTCCTAATGCTTTGCATTATGAGTTTAATATAAAAAAGTTTCCTACCAATATCATAAAATCTTAAAAGTATAATTTTTATTTTCCCACACTGAAAATAAGCATAGAACAGGCCAAATACAGTTTTATTGTTTTCAATTATTGTAATAAAATGGCCACCACAGTAAAAACTTACACAGGTTTTAGTGTCTTTTTAATAATGCACAGCACAGAAAGAAACTATACATAGGCAGAATTAGTCTCTGTAATGTAATATAAAATCTGCTTATTAGACAACTGGACAAGAAGAAACTAGAGATTTCATTGATTATTCTCAATCATGGGAAGCATTTTACTTATCAAATTTTTTATATTTCTGTGTAAAAATATAACATCTTTAAATGTTTATAAAAAAATATTTTTAATCTACATGCATAATGCTGAAAGTAATAGGATGTTCAAAATCTCAATGCTCTACAACCTATGCCAAGAAGAATTCACTGAAAAGATGACAAAGGTATTGAGACCCAAAATTCTAGACTTTGGCTAGCTTTCAACCAGAAAAATAGATGCACATTAAAGATAAACTATATCTTTTTTAAAAAATAAACTTTTTCTTTAAAATTTAGTTTTAAATTGACAGAAAAGTTGCCAAGCTAGCAAAGAGTTTCTATCCACTGCGCACCCTGGTTCCCTGTTAGCATCTTACGTTCCCAGGGTGCCTGTGTCACAACCCTGAGGCACTGTCAACTGGGGGTCACACTGTATTCAGATTTCCATTGCCCTTTGGGTTGGTGTCCTCTTTCCACCCCAGGTTCCCATGCAGCATCCACGTTACAATCAGTCACCTTGCCTCCGTCGCTCCCTCGATATCATACCTGTTTTGCAGCCTTTCCTTGACTCAGTGACCTTGACAGTTTTGAGGAGGGTGGGTGACTGTCTCTCAGCTTGTGTCTGCCTGATGTTTTTCTCATGATCAGACCAGGGTTCTAGGATTTTTGAGGAATACCATAGTGTGGTTCCATCTTTTATAGATTCTTATCAAAAGATGTTATTACTTGGCAGTGGATGCCTCGGGTTCATATCTGCTGATCAGGACCTTCATCCTTCATGTTCAGTTATTCACTTTGGAAATGACAAAGCAGTTGGTTCTATTTTAAAGTTTATAGTGAATATGAACTTGAGAACAAACCAGGTGCATCTGGTCATGCAGACTGTGAGGCTGTGAAGATGACCACCTCGGCACCTGGAAACGCATCACTTGCAGGCAACAAGTCGAGGTTCCTGCTGAGGTGAGGACCGTGGGACACCAGCTGGTGTCCCCAGGAAGCTGAGACCTGAATGAGGTTTATTATCAGAGTCTTAGCACAAAACAACTGCAACAGTAGCAAGTCACTAAATACGTATGTACCTTGAGTATAGTATAAATGAAATTAAATTTATAGTAAGATTATTTTTCATAACGAATTTCTACTAATTCTGGAAAATAAAATTGCATTGTACGTACCTTCCGTTAATTCCGAGGTGCTTTCCATTACTAATTTGGCTCTCATGTTCATTTTCTGTCTTTGGAAAAAGTTCCATATTAGTGGAAAAGACAAGACCGTATTCTTTAAAGGGACTCATTCTTCCTTCTCATTCCCTGATGTAATTTGACATTTATTGTGGGGTCCTGCACGTCTGGTTACCAACCAGGGGATTCACCGAAGATGCCCAGGGACTTGGGCGCCTGTTTGCCTTGCTGCGGTGCCCAGCGGGAGGCATCTGGAGCCGGCATCCCCTCGTGCCGGCCCGTGGCAGACCCGACCTCTTGAGCTGAGGCACAGGAAGGACATTGTTGGATCGGAACCTGCAGCTCAGAATCATCGCATCACCAGCTCAGCAGGAAAATCAGGGAATTCGGCCAAGTAAAGGTGGCCCCGGGGCGGCCACGGATCAGTGCCTTGAATAAAACTGTAGTTTTCACAGTAAGTCCTCTCTGGGGCCCAGTCACTCAGCTTTCTGGGCAGCAACACAAACTAACTTCCGAATTCCAACAGCACTCGTAAATAATTTGGACGGTGCTAAAAATGAGTTTGAAAACAGACGCCTTCATAGTCTCTGTGAGGCCACGAGAGATGAGGAGTGGAAGGAGCTCAGCGCTGTGGTTACGTATATCCCAACTTCGCAGGATCCGGAATCTCCCAACGGGGTGACAGTGGGAAGAGAAAAACGTGGCAGATGAGATTCCGGACGCGTCTTAGCTGTGCACTACGCCTTTAAAAGCATCTCGTTTTTGTCGTGGTCAAGCAGAGCATATCTGTGCGCACAATATCTGTGCGAAAAGCAAATACAGCATTTTACGCAACAGAACTTGCGCCGCACACCGTAATTAAGCTGATTACACATAGTTTTAGTGCACTCGGGCCACGGTGCTACAGTCCGCTGTTTTCTAGGGTTACGTGGTTGCTTGTGACGGACAAGGAAGCAGCCGCAGGAGGCTTCACTTCTCTCCCCGATTGTGCTGTGTCCAGACGGTTTTCAGTGACGCGGGAAGCATGCAGTGTCCACACGGCGTGGAGGTGTTCTGACCCCGTCTCCACAGGGCGGAGCCGGTGGATTGACGTTCATCTGCTGCAGTCTTGTTTTCCAAAGATGATGAAAGGAAAGTCATTATTTTAGAGATTTCTGAGTCAGAGCCCCAGAAGAAAGGAAAGTAATCCGAGAGCTATTGCAACGTGGACACTTGCACAGGGAGCTGTTGCTTTCTCGCACTTTGCTTTCAGCCGGGAAATGGAAGCAGGCTGTGATCGGGGCCGTTTTCATCCATGTGCGAATGCTCACCACACGTGGGAGTGACGGTAGCCCCAGCACACCCCTTGTCTCCTTGCGCTTGTGGGTTTTTTAAAAGCTGAATTCAGACTAGAGATGACAGTCAAGTAGCATGTAAGGAAAAAATTAGACACACAAAGTATGCAACATTGCTTTTTATAAGAATAAACATAGAAGCTGTGTGAATATCTTACTTAGGCTATAAAAGGGTTGGTTTAATGTCATGGAGGAAAATACCTTTAGATCTCTAAAATCTAAACGTTTTCAACTGTTTTGAAGAAATATTTCCCGAAGAGCTACAGCAAAGTGGCTTCTACAGAAGTTAATTAATTGCAATCCCATGACAACCCGGGGAGAACTTAAAGGTACATCCTATCTAAGGAACATCATAACATATACCAATTTGGTAATAACTTAAAAAAATCTAACTGAACTCTTGATGGAGACAAAGACTGCAGCCACCTAGTGTATTTCACACGTCCAACAGAAATTTTACAACTCTGTGTAGAATAGACTTGGTAAGACAAGCACCTCAACGAGAGAGGACACCGCAGTTTGCCATTTGGTTATGGTCGAGTAGTTAGTACTCCATGGTGTACACACACCACATTGATTAATCCACTTGTGCATTGATGGGCACTTGGGGCAGTTCCACATCTTTGTGATTGTGAATCGGCAGCAGATCTTTTAAATCTGTGGTCGGGTGAGGCCAGGTCTCATCCAAAAGCCCTGCGATGCCTCCATGGGTTCACTCGGCACAGACAGGAAGCCCGGCCGGTGGCCTCCCCTCCTTTCCAAGCCACGGGGGCCATGTGTCTCTCGTGGGCTCGGTGGGCTGGTGTCTGTTTCTCAAAACGGACGGCTTCCGTCTTCCCCTGGGCCCTTAGCCTCCTCCTCCACCCACCTGTCCCCCTCCACACCCCTTTATGTTGCTTTAAATTACCTATCATTGTTTGAATCACATTCATTGTTGATTTTTTAAGATTTTCTTCTGTAGAATTTAAGGCCCATGAGTACAAGAACTTTGCCTTGTTCACCCACTGACCCCATGACCTCAAAGAGGACCTGACCCAAAGTGGCTCTCAAAAAATACTTTTTGGATGAATAAATAAATAACATAGTTAATACATCATATGTAGTTAACATTTGAGACAGAGCAAAGTTTAGACTGCAGTTTTGGTGTTGTGTGCAAATTTTATTACAATCACGTTTTAATGAAAAGAGGTTTGATGCTGCATATTTTCTTTTCATCTATAAAACAAACTGATTTATTTTGTTTCATAAATGAGTTTTAACATTCATGGTGGGGAAATAATATTCAGATAGACTGTATTGATTTACATATTCAGTAGGGAATGGAGAATCTTATTTGTATTATTTATAGTAAAAAGCACATAGATTAGAAACAACACCGTTTACGTTTTAGTAGTAGCAATCGCAGATAATAGGCTGGAAGTGCCAAACAAGATGCATCTATTAATTGCAACATTTGTGTTGTAAGTGTATCCGTGTAGCCATGCATATCTCTTAAAGGACACAATTAAATTTCTTTCTCTAGAGTTGAAATTGCATATTTTTTCCTGCTTTTGTAATTAAATGTTAGATGAACATAGTATCCTTTTGGAACTATGTACAAAAACGATATTTAGAGCAGCGGGAAGAACCCACTTGTTCATTTTCTAAATTGTGGACTTAAAAATCTTCATGGTGTATTTTTTTTAATGGTTCGTTGTTTTTACGATTTTCAGAAATTGAAAAGGGAGGATGTGGGGACCCGGGCATCCCCGCCTACGGGAAGCGGACGGGCAGCAGTTTTCTCCACGGGGACACGCTCACCTTTGAGTGCCAGGCAGCCTTCGAGTTGGTGGGGGAGAGGGTCATCACCTGCCAGCAGAACAACCAGTGGTCCGGCAACAAGCCCAGCTGCGTCTGTGAGTACCCGGCCTCGCCCGGCCCTTCCTGTCCTGCACCTGCCTGGCAGGTGGGAAGACAGAAAGACAGGAGCGTCTGTGGGGAGGGCGCTGGGACTAGCCCGGCAACGCTGCTTCTACCGGGAGCTTCGGGGCACCGTGAGACACCAACGCTCCTGCGGTCTTCACTTCATTAAAATTAATTCACAACCGTATCACACCTGCCAGATACAATGTAGCTGCATCTTTTCAACTGGAAAGGTCATAAGATATACCTTTATTTCCATCAAAAGCTCATGATGGTGTATACAGCATCAGACACCAGCACAGCAGTGCAGTGTTTTTATGACATGAGTCGCCCGCCCGTACGAGCAGGGCCGGTGGGATCAATTTGGAATTCAGTGGAAGAGCTTCCTGCTTCCTTATAAGTATAGTATTTTGCAAGTAGAACCGACGTCATAGCTGATTTTGAAGGGGTATTCTATATTTGTAAATAAACATATAGCCATGGCTGGAAAATGTATATGAAATTATGTGGAATAATAATCAAAACCACACCCTATAGATAAATCCAACAATTGCTCCCTCCAAAAAAGAATACACACACACACACATAATTTTTAAGTACATATCCTTAAAATTAAATTTTCCAAGAGATTTTTATATTACCCAAGTAGAACGTGGTCTGACTTTTCCAGATTTATTTATTTATTAATCTTTACCCTGTAACTAATGCAAACTTTAAATAACTTGAAAAATGCACTTAAAGGAAAATATAAAATGTAAATTAAAAAGTTATCACGCAGGAGCAGACTGAATGGTTCCCAGGACACAGACATATACCTTTTCATATTAATATTTGCTCTTCCCAAGGCGGAAAGTTGTAACTAGAAATCATAATATTTGGCACTTGTTCTCAGTGAACTTGAAAGGATCACTTCGGAACCAAGCCTGTGCTTGATTATGTGTGGGTTCTGGTTGTGCTCTATAAGATAATGAAATATTCTACTTACACTTTGGGGAAAGAGAAAACGTCATGGTCCAGAATTATTAATTTTAACAGAGTTGGGTCATCCTAGTTATTTGCAGGTATGTGTTGCCTGGCCAAGTTCTTAGCAGCCAGTTTTGGGCAGCAGTTCTTTAGATATGTGCAAAACTGTCTGAAAATACCGTGTCTTCACAGTTTCGTGTTTCTTCAACTTCACGGCGGCATCCGGGATTATCCTGTCACCCAATTACCCCGAGGAATACGGTAACAACATGAACTGCGTGTGGCTGATTATATCTGAGCCAGGAAGTAGAATTCACCTCATCTTTAACGACTTTGATGTGGAGCCTCAATTTGACTTTCTTGCGGTCAAAGACGATGGGATTTCTGAGACAACCGTCCTTGGTACTTTTTCTGGCAATGAAGTGCCTTCCCAGCTGGCCAGCAGCGGGCACGTCATGCGCCTGGAATTTCAGTCCGACCACTCCACCACTGGCAGAGGGTTCAACATCACCTACACCAGTAAGTGCCTGCAGGAGCACCACGCCCAAGCCACAGCCGATACTGCGGATGTTTTATTATTGTTGTTAAAATGAGAGTGGTGAAATTATACAACATTATCCTGGTAACCAAAAAAAAAAAATCACTGTACTTAGATTATTGTCTTGGTCGCTCGTATAGTAAGGGGCTGGATCTCTCACTTCTCCCTCTCTGGTTTTCTATCCATCCGTCCATCTAGCCAACGATCTATCTGTCCATCCATCCTTCCATCCATCCAACAGTCCATCCTTCCTTCCATCCTTCCATCCACCCCTCCATCCATTCTTCCATCCACCCAACAGCCCATCCTTCCTTCCATCCATCCTTTCAACAGTCCATCCTTCCTTCCATCCATCTCTCCATCTATCCAACAGTCCATCCCTCCATCCATCCTTCCTTCCATCCAACAATCCATCCATCCCTCCATCCATCCAACAGTCCATCCCTCCATCCCTCCATCCATCCTTCCTTCCATCCTTCTATCCATCCCTCCATCCATCCCTCCATCCATCCCTCCATCCATCCTTCCTTCCATCCTTCCATCCATCCAACAGTCCATCCCTCCATCCATCCTTCCATCCATCCAACAGTCCATCCTTCCTTCCATCCTTCCATCCATCCTTCCATCCATCCCTCCATCCATCCTTCCATCCACCCAACAGACCATCCTTCCTTCCATCCTTCCTTCCATCCATCCAACAGTCCATCCTTCCTTCCATCCATCCCTCCATCCATCCAACAGTCCATCCCTCCATCCATCCTTCCTTCCATTGTTCCATCCATCCAACAATCCATCCCTTCATCCATCCAACAATCCTTCCATCCCTCTATCCATCCTTCCTTCCATCCATCACCCACCCACACACCCACCCACCTGCCCATGCATCCTCCATGTGACAAATAGTGTAGTATGAAGGACTGAGTCATTTGAGTTGAGGAGTCTGGAATTAGAACACCAGCTCCTGTGTGTAGTTAGTGAATTCTGATGACAGCTAACTACTTGCTTCAGGTTTGTCATTTGCAAAACAGATTTTATGTAAGAACATTTACCTAAATGTGTGGTAGAGGGAATAAAGTGAGATAATAGGGTTAATATGAATAGCATTTGCTGACTGATTTCTTCTCTTAGGACCTGTACCTAGAATTTGACAGTAATTATTTCATTTAGTGTCACAGAATTCTGGGGTATAGACCTATCCCTCACTGTGTCAATAAAGATAGCTAGGCTCAGGCCATTGGAGCTATCTGCCCATGTCAGATAATAAGTGGAAAAGTCGAGATTCCAACCCAGGTGTATCCTGAACCCAAACACTTTCCACCATGGGCTCCATCCCTTTTCTCCTTCTCCAAGTGCACATGAGTGGTGGTTATCTCTAAAGTGCCGTATAAATGATAGTCATATCTATTTATCCAGGTGTTCGCTCTGTTTCTTAGTAGATACCAATACTCTGTTTATTTAATGTATTTATCCACAAATGATATAACTGAAATTTTTGAGACAATAATTGCTTTATAAGTATGTTCCATTTTCTTCTTTTTTAATACATAGAATCGATATTCAAGTATTTTTATTCTAACTATTTTTTTTTCCTCTCAGCATTTGGTCAAAATGAGTGCCACGATCCCGGCATCCCTATCAATGGCCGGCGTTTTGGTGACAGGTTTCTACTAGGGAGCTCGGTCTCTTTCCACTGCGACGACGGCTTTGTCAAGACCCAGGGCTCCGAGTCCATCACCTGCATCCTGCAGGACGGGAACGTGGTCTGGAGCTCGGCGGTGCCCCGCTGCGAAGGTACAGTCCCGCGGCGCTGGGTGTTCTCTGACGTCACGCACCTGTCTGCAGACGGGGTCAGGTTGGGTGGGCCGTCCCAGCAAAGCTCCACACACAATAAACAACACCAACACCGTAGACAGCAGAAACGCACAGTCGCAGCCCTGGAGGCTGGAGTTTGAGATGGAGTGTCGCAGGGTGGGCTCCTTCCGAGGGCTCTGGGGGCGGCTCTGTCCCAGACCTGTCCTCTAGCTGTGGCGGTTGCTGGCGCTCTTTGGCATCCGCGGTTTGCAGAACAATCACCCTAATCTCTGCCTTTGTATCCGTGTGCCGTTCTCTGTGTCTGCCTCTGTGTCTAAATCCCCCTCTCTGTAGGGACACGATCTCGTCAGTGTGGGGTCCCTCCATTCCAGTGAGACCTTATCCTAACTGGCTACATCTGCGGTGACCCTATTTTCAGATAGTCACAGTCTGGGGTGCTGGGGATCGGGACACAGCGTATGAATGTCGGGTGCAGGGGCACACAATTCACCCCATAGCAACGCGGTTTAGTTAACTGTTTTCTTGTTCTTTTTGTAGCTGACATAAATACTAACTAATTTTTTTCTTGATATTTCTGTTCTGGTTTCTAATCTAATGAAACCAGAGGAAAAAAAATTCAGGAGAAATGTTTTGCCTGTAATTATTACTCATTTTGAAAATGTTTACTTAAAGTATATACTCACGTTTCCTGTCAGAGTAGTTCAGATGCAACGATCTAAGAAAATCTTTTTTTTTTTAACTTGCCTCCAGTAAATATCAAAGAAATACAAATTTAAAAACAAAAGTAAGATACCATTTTGTGTATATGATTGTCAGAGATTTCAACATGTTAATAAGATATATTATTGACAAGGTTCTGGAAAAACTGGTATTTTGTGGTCATGCTATTGAGGATTTAAAATCACGGCGTTATGGTGAAAACTTATAATAAGAGTCAGAAATGTTTTTGCCTTTTGAGCCATCAATTATATTTCTGGATCAATATCCTAAGGAAATTTTCAAGCACCTATGAAAAGATATTTGTTCAAGAACAATTTTTGCAGGAGTATTGATAACCATGAAGAGTTGCAAACATCTAAACTTCAAACAGCAGAGGATTTCATAGATGAATCAGGATGTATTTGTGCACAAGATCCCATGCACCGTTAGCAAAGATCGCAGGAGCACAGAGACCCATAAATCCTTATTATGCAAAAGACCAGATGATACCAACACACATGTAGCAATATACCACTTTTGAAAACATATAAATATATACATATCCCCTTATAATAATTTAAACTGGAAAGAAAACTACACACAAAAATGTTAATCATAGTTGTGGGTATTTTTTCCCCTCTTGGTTTATTTTTGTTTTGCTAGTTGTCTTCAGTCAACATGCATTTATTTTTAAAAATAAATAGAAAAATATGTGTCAAATGTCACCTACAGTTGAGGATCGCTGTCCTGTCCAGAAGGACGTGACGTAACGTCACCAAACCCGGGATCTCTGGGTGGTCTGAGCAAAGCCTGCACCCACACGTGGCAGGATTGGGATTCCACTCCTCGGTGACAACCCGCAGCCTGGCGGGGGGTCACGGCCCCCCACGGCCCCACCCTTGCCCCCCTGTTCAGTTACTCCCATGGTGGGAGGAGAAATTTCTAATCAGGTCCTGTTTGTTGTCTGTCTGGTGAGGCTCAAAAAGGTGTTGTAGTTTTCACACTTTCATAAATTGTTAAAACGATTTGGCGGACTGTGAGTTGCACCCCTGGGTGGAAAATTGATCCATTGAAGGGCAGGAAAACAATGTTAGATTTTTCATTTTTATCTATTTTCATCGCATATCTTAAATGTATAGTTTTTATGTTTCACATTTGATAAGATGTTAATAAGTGGATGGGTTTGTATCCTTTACAAATAAGTAAATAGACACACATGCGGTGCTCAGACGCCTGACACTAATCGATAACGGTACATAGTCGTGTCTGCAAACACTGCTCTGGCCGGGCACCAGGCTGTTGACTTGGAAGCACGAATAATATTGGAAGGAAGAAGTTTAAAGTGAGCAGTTTACTTTATTTAGCCTCTTTGTCTTCCGGCCGCAAGTCTAGCTGCCCGTGCCCTTGGCCACATTGGGCTGCTGCAGATGTCACAAGCTGCAGGGGTCGTGTCCCCCCCAGCCCAGGGCACTGGTGTGGCGGGTGAGGAGCCCAAAGTCAGACCAAGGGGGAGCAGCACCTGGAATGTGAGCAGGTGATGCGTCCGTGGTCGGGAAGAGAAGTTAAAACAAAACCCAGCTGTAGGTTGTTAACAAAGAAAACCCTCAACAGAAAGGAATAGTTTGTGGGGAAAGATTTGGAAGGTTTACCTGTGCCGAGAAACACAATCACTGAGTGCGGATGAGTCTCGGAGAAGGTGGGTCCTCGGATGACATGTCTGGCTAGATCCCTGCTGGATAAACAAAAAATAAGCTGGCTTTCAGAAGCAAACAGATCTAGTAAGAAAAACATCACATGGCAATGAAAAAGTGGGTAATACAAACCACAAAACCTGATTTGAGGGATGCAGAAAGAACCTCACATTCCTTATAGAATGCTCATTTTATTGTTTTTCTCAAAGATTTTTGTTAAAAATTGATTGCATAATTAACCATAAAGTGAACCTTAGCTAATTAAAGTAAGTATAGGCCACACATTCTATAATAGTCCAATTAAAGTATAAGTGTATAATAAAAATAGAACCACAAGCAAATCTCTATAAATCGAAAAGTGCACCGTAATTATATATTAAAGAGAAACTCAAGCCTTAAGTCCTACACTATTTGGAAACCATGAGAAAGAGAACACTTCCTACTAAAAAATGATGTGATACAGCCAAACTGGTGCTATTAGGAAAATACCTATCTTAAAGGCTTCCAGTGTAGAACAAAAAAAGATCAAAAATAAAGGAATTTAATACTAAGATTGAAAAGTCAGAAAAAATGAAAATAAATTAGGATACGATGTTAATAAAAAAATCAAACGTTAGAAACAACTGAAAGCAAGAGTGAGTTCTTGTTAACACCAGTAAAATAGACAATTCTGATAACAGAAACTAAGAACTAAGAGAGAAGAAAGTCACAGAAATTCAGGAGCATAAAAGAGAAATGACCTTTATTACAAAAATAATATAATGTTGCATAGAGACTGGATGGCTCACAATAAAGTAATTTTTTTATAAAAGTATGTTATTTATTTATTCTGGCAGAATTTAATCAATGCCAGGTAGATCTTGGGTATAAATCATGTAGCCTCTGGGCAAAAGACTTCTATTTGTTCTGCCTCTAACTGGGTCACATTCCTCAGCACAGCTCAGTGACATCGCTAAAAACACAAGTTATTATGGGGGAAAATAACTGCACACGCATCCTCAACCCCAGGACAACAAATTGTAAAGCCTGTAGGAAATCGGTGATTTTCTAGCAAAATATAAAATGCCAAAAGTGACCCAAATAGAAAGATAAAGTACCATAGAAAATAATTTGGAAAAAGATTAAGGACTGAACATTGAAAAGACACAAGTACCATAGACGTGCATGAGTGAGTTCTTTACCTTTCAAATACAGAGAGTTTCAGTGTTGTGAACACTAGCGCACAATGGAAAAGCTGCAATTCCTTCCTGTGTAACGTTTCATAAATCCAGTATTAATGTAACCCAAATCAGGAAATTATATTATATCAAAAGCTATAGAAAAAACGTATGTGTGTCATCAGGAAGGGTTTATTTTAGAAATACAGTATCAGGACATTGACCGCTGTAATTTAAAGGATCAAAAAATGAAAGGAGAATCTGCATTCTAAAGACCTCACTGGTATAGTTGCTTTTCCGTTATCCGCTACGTGAATGTGAACATCATTGGAGCTTTCATCAAATGAGCTTGGTCTCCGCCAAGGAGAATGTCTCTTCTTGGCCCCCTGGTGGTGTGTGTGTGTGTGTTTTTTTTTTGTTTTTTTTTTTGCATTTTTTTAAAAGAATTCTTTTTTAAAAAAAAAAAAAAAAAAAAAAGCATTTTTTTAATTTCAGCTTATTATGGGGGTACAAAAGTTTAAGTTATGTCTATTGCCCATGCTCCCCTGCCCCCCACCGCAGGAGTCAGAGCTTCAAGCGTGTCCATTCCCCAGGCAGTGCGCATCGCATTCGTTATGTAGGTATACTGGAACTTCGTGAAGGATTCTGGCCGATTAGGTGTCTGTCAAAGTGACATGGTCAGCTTCTGACCCAGAGCTTTAGTTGCCTGTGCGAGACCGCTTCCCATCGTTTTCCACCGTTTGCCGTGCGCCGCACCAACTTGAAGACGGGAGCTGTGTCTCTGAGCCCCTGGACGTGTAGCATGTGTGAGAAATAAATCTTTCCTGTTAAAGACAGTAAAATTGTAGAGCTGTTTACGACCTTAGCATGACCAACTCTAAGCTAATTACGTCAAACTTGAGATCATCGTTTCATATTTCGGTGTTAATTTTGTTCATCTACAACATGAAGATTAAAATGTCTATTTCACCAGGATAAAGTAACACAAATTCTAAAGTACACTGTAAACCATAAACTGATGTGTAAAAGAGATTGATAAGAAAATAATTAATAGTAATGTGTGACAACTTAGGCACAACGCAAGAAACGTAAAAACACAAAATAAAAAAAAATTAAAGGGATCTTCCGGTTTTGTATTTATGTGGGAAGTTTTTGCTTTAAAACTTGAGAAGGTCAGATCCACGAGTGCAGAGGCAGGCCCTCGCTTTTGCCGAGATGCTGTTGTGTCGTTTCTTTCTACATTTAACCCGACCTAATGGACCCTGTGCCTCTTTTCAGCCCCGTGCGGTGGACACCTGACAGCTTCCAGCGGAGTCATTTTGCCTCCTGGGTGGCCGGGATATTACAAAGATTCTCTAAATTGTGAATGGATAATCGAAGCAAAACCAGGCCACTCTATTAAAATAACTTTTGATAGGTAAGAAGAAAAACAAACCTTTTTGTCTCTCTTCATTTGGACCTAACGACCTGTGTCTGCTTCGTGTATTTAGTAAATGGGTCTTAAAAAGATGACAGGTCTTTAAGGGGTTCCCCCAAAGGAACTCACTTAACCAGAAACAGTTGTCAAAACTTGACAGGTTTTGTTGTTCTTCCCTGTTTATCCTCCAACACCAAAGTTGAGTCGCAGGTCTGCGGGTGGCTAGGGCAAGTGCCTGCCCAGGTGGACCGTTTCCCAGGTCTGACCCTGGAGTCGGACCCTGGATTTTGGGCTTGCGCTGGAACAAATGCTCGTGGTGTTTGCACGTGGGAGCAGCTTTGGGTCACTTTGGTCCCCAGGAGCTGCTGTGGCAGCAGGAAAACACCTTCCCTGCCGTGCAGATGGCTGCTGGTAAACACAGGGCAGCGGAAGGTTGCAGCGTTGGCAACGCAGGTGTACGACAGATTAATTACCTCTCAATTAGCTGCGAGGGATGTCATCACCGATACTGTCTGGCTTAGCTGTTTGATAATGCATTTGATGACCTAAAAAACTAAGCATGCGGTTTGAATTCTGCGTGATAAAATATTTTCCATTTGTCGCAACGTTGAAATCAAACTTAGGTTTAAAAACTAAAAACATTTTGCCATGAACCATGTGCTTATCAAGCTAAGGAAACATCTTTGTTAATGTTTCAAGGTTAATGTCTGAATAACGTTGGATTTTCTCTAACAATGACCTTCTCCTGGACTAGATTGCAGTCTGGGCTTTAATATTTAGAATATTATAGGGTCCCAACGTGGATGAACATCATTATATGAAGTTCATTTTGTTTTCCAGTAACTTTATAGTGGTGACCGATGATGTCAATCCAGAAAGGTTTTTAGCGGGAGTTGTGTTATCTTTTAGTAATTATTTTTATTTGAAATTATCTTTCATATTATTACTGACCTCTGATAGAATAATATTAGGATAATCTCTTAGAAGACGAGGAAAAATTTGGTTTACATATCTACTATGTTGAAGAGTGAATTGCTACATAGAATCTTAATCATTTGAAAAAATTAAATCTATAAATATCCAGTAAATTAAGTTTGGTTTCCTGTTAATGTTTATACTTTTTGGTATGGGGGGGCTGGAACCAGATTCCCAGCAGTGTATCAAATTTACATCATTCCCTAAAATTCGTGATTGTACAGTCTCATTTGGCACAATTGTTTAGCACTTCATTTTCAGTTGCCTGAAGCAAGA